>JAPWIX010000004.1:10360000-10824009 GCA_028751805.1 Podosphaera xanthii
TATAGGTAGGACCAACGAGATGGAATGCAATATCGGGAACAAGTTGAGATATAGCGACTCGAATATTCCTATCTTGCTTAACATCAAGTGCGGTACTGCTAGATTTTGAATCCTGAGTAGTGGTCTTCGAATCCACAGGAGTAATAGCAGCTTTTGTATTCAGGTCCTTGTTTTCCAAGATAAAATCGTCAATTTCGAATAACGATAGAACATCTAGAAGGTGAGTACTCCATCTATTATAAGTTAACTTATCGAGTTTTGGAGCCCCTTTCATCGACTTGAGAATTTCAGCTGCCGACATGATGAATTTAATTGATTCGAATATAAAAGTATGTCTGAAATCGAGATAGCAACGGACAAAGATTGTGAAAATGAGAAAAAAAAACGTATTTTACTCGGAGCTCAGAGTATATAAGCTTGGTCTCATAATCTGTTGAAAATTGGTATTGGTTCTTCAAAGGACAATCCTTAGAGAATATAGGCCAATTAAATAAATAAAATTTTCAAATAAAAAGATTATATTATTATCTATATGTAAACCTACTCCCCTTACTATATAGCTATATGTTAATTTTATTATTTAACATTTTAAGTAACTGAACAGAAATTTAGCCTGTATCCTATTTTCGTTTGAATACGAGGTGGCAAATACAAATCTCAGTAATCGTTTGCCACTCTGATCAGATCGGAATATCATCAATAAGATTCGTGTAGATACTATATGTAGTATCAATGGTAGTTACACGCATGTGATGATGTGCTAACCGGTCCGGCTGGTCCATCTCCTAAATTAGTAGCAATGATGCGAAATTCCAACACGGTTGGAGCAGCCCCTGTTTTTGATGTCTCCAAATTGATGATCGGCCGCAAATATGGCAGTTTTTACAAAAGCGTTTCACGGCTTTACTAATTCCTGGCCAAAAATAATCCCTTGCCACTTGAGCTAACGTTGCGTCTCTACCCGGGTGCCCTGAGATAGTCGCATCATGTATATTCTGGATTAATGCGGTTGTCAACGGTTCATACATGGGTACCCATATCCGCCCTTGATAACGTAGTAGTCCATTGTCTCTGTCGAATGCTGATGATGCAATAGTTGCCTTGAGTGGTTTTGGCTCATCGGATCCTTCTGTCTGAACTCTTAGATCATTAGGCCATGCGCGCTGATTGCTATCCACAGCTTCAACGATTTGAATATATTTTTTATCTTCTCTGAGCGCTTGGTTCCATAGAGACTGGAGGTCTTCATTTGCGAAAACTTCGTGGCCCTCTGCAATCTCGAGGTTCGCAAGTCGCAATTTTGCCATATTAATTGGGTTTAACAGTTGTCTTTCTCGGCTTAGAAGACGAGTATCTCCATCTTTTGGCTTATCCTGATCTCGACGCGACAGTGCGTCTGCGCGCTCATTTTGTGCTCCTTGGCGATATAAGAGGTTATATCTAAATCTAGACATAAACTCTGCCCAACGTACTTGCCTTTCTGTTAACTTGCGAGTAGTTAAGAAGTATTTGAGATTCAAGTGATCACTTATTATGGTGAATGTCTTTGCAAGACCTCTCAATTCAGCGTCCCACTCTTTCATACATGAAACAACTGCCAATAGCTCCTTATCGTGGATTTCATAATTCATTTCGGCACCTGAAAGCTTTCGAGAATGATACGCTACAGGCAGCCATGGCTCATTTCCGTTCTTTTGTAACAGGCAGCCACCCAGAGCAAATCCAGAACAGTCAGCCTCTAGCATAGTTTCTCTATCGGGGTCCCATTGCGCTAGGGCGGGCTCTGAAATAAATTTCTTTTTCAGCGTTTCAAATGATTCGTTCTGCTCTGGTCCCCACTTCCATGGTGTGCCCTTGCTTGTTAGGGCGGTTAAAGGTGCACAAATTTTTGAGAATTCTCTGATAAATCTCCGGTAAAAATTTGCGAATCCTAGAAAACTTCTAAGTCCCTTGATTGAAGTAGGGGGCTCCCATTCGGATATCGCTTTTACTTTTGCTGGGTCCATCCTAACCGAGGATGTTGGCCCTTCGGCCGATATAATAAAGCCTAAATATTTGGTCTTTTTGACACTAAATTCGCACTTATCGATGTCTAGTCCTAATCCAGCTTTCTGAAGTTTTTCAAGGACTAGGTTGACATGCCTTTCGTGGTCTTCCAAACTGCCATCAGTATAGACAAGTACATCATCAACGTAGGCCGAGCAGAAATCGTCTAAGTATTCCCTCAGAGTGTTATTGATGTACCTTTGAAACGACGCCGGTGCCCCATTTAATCCAAATGGCATAACTAACCATTCAAAAAGTCCAAAGCGAGTACGAAAGGCGGTTTTCCATTCATCACCTTCTTTGATGCGTAGCTTATGGAAGGCAGCCCTAACGTCAAGTTTTGTGAACCATTTTGCTTTGCTTAGTCTTGCGAGCGTTTCTTTGATTAGAGGCAATGGATAACGATCAGCTTTTGATATTGAATTTAAGGCTCTGTAATCGACACAGAACCTTAAACCACCTCCAGGCTTTTTAACAAATAGGACGGGTGCTCCAGCGGGAGAACTGCTTGCACGAATATAGTTTTTATCAAGCAATTCTGTTAATGTCTTTCTCAGGACCAATAGTTCGTCTCTCGACATTCCGTAAAGAGGTCCCCAGGGTATTTCCTTATTAGGTTCCAATCTGATCTCGTGGTCACTTGCAGATCGATGAGGAGGAAGTTTATCGATTAACTCTCTTTTAAATAGATCGCCAAATTTTTTATACTGAGGAGGGAGCTTTTGAAGGCTAGCAGATGAACTTTTTTCGGGCGCGAGCGCCTTCTGAATGTCTGCTAACGTAACAGAGAATATTCGTGACGCCTCGTTGTTTACCTTTTTTGCTCTTCTGATAGTTGCTAGGAATACTCCTGCTGATAGGCACATTATGTTTGGCATGGACATTGACTTTTCAATGATCTCTCCACCCAGCTTCTTTTCCCAGACTCGCAAGGCTTGTCCGTCTACTACTGCTTCTCGAATTTCCATACAATGATCTCTTGCATGATAAATTACATCCTCCCTTTCCATCCATGGCTTACCTAGTATCAATCCATGAGATAGTCGGGGTATAATGTAGGCGTACAAAGTTCTTTGGTATCCGTCAATGTCTAATATCATTTTGGTCATTTCAGTAATAATTTCTCCCTGTTGAATGCTATCCGTCGCTTCAGCAAGCTTTCGGGGAGCAATTTCAATCCTAGGGAGGTTAGCTTTGCGTACGAGGGAGTTACTAACGGCGGCAAGACAGTCACATCCACTATTAATCAAGGTAGGCACAATGTAAAGGTTGTTAATTAAAACGTCTATTAAAAATGATTTTCCATTCATGCTTTTTTCTGCCTCTTTATCCTCAAAAGATTGCGACTCTACCACCGCTTTACAAATCCCACTTTCAAGCCCCTGAAAACGCCTTTTCTCAGGAGCTAATCTTTTAGCGATTCAGTTTCTATTTGAAGATTTTGAAGTTCATCAGATGTCCTAAAATTATCCCCGCAACATGAGCAGACTTAACTGCTGTCTCGGGACGAAGTGGCGGGAGCTGAGTACAGTTAGGTGTTCTGTGTCCGGGATTACCACACCGAATACAAAGGCCGGCTGTCCTACGACGTTCTAACTCTTTTCTGGATACCCACTTAGCTCGTATTTTGTTAACTCCTGACATCCTTATATCTCCGTCTGCATCCTGGTATTCGGTTATCGCATCGGAGGTAGAGTAGTTGGGAGATGCGGGATTAGGGGCCGGAACTAGAGAGTTTCCTCTTGTGGAACCCCCTAATAAATTACCCCCGGCAATTCCTCGAGTGCCATCGTCAAAAATTCCCATCTGACCCAACATATAGGTCCTCGTTTTTATTAACCCGACTCCTTCGATCTGTGAGCCGATAACTAAGAGTTTCTCAATGAACTCAAGGAATGAGCTTGGTAGAATGTGGCCAATCAGATGATTTCGAGATTTCTGGTTGAGAGCATTGTGTAAATCGGTTACCTTGTGGATATCTTCGGCTGTTGACTTCACACTACGCGAAAGAAGTTGTTGGTATCTAGGCAAAAATGATGACAAGGCCTCGTCCCTGAACTGCTTACACGCATGTAAAAGTGCGGAAGCGTTTTGGTCAGCGTTCCGATCACGGAATGTATCATCCATTATCTTAAGAAGACCCAATGCATCAGAAATTTTCCCATTGTTCAGCATCGATTGAAATGCTCCGGTAATCATGGCTTTAGCATTTCCAGTGACTGCCTGGCTATACAAATCCACAAAGAAGTCCGACGGCTGGTAGATATTACGTTCTACTACATCACGTTGGTATTTATATCGAAGAATACCATAGGTGGTTGGCCATTCTGTGCGATCTTTGTGGTCATAAGCAGCGGGCCACTTAATTGGTTCTACTTTTTGCGTTGGTTGCGGTGCTTCAGTGTGAATGGTTGAGAGAGGATATGTGGCATCTATTCTTGGATCATCCGGTGCGTTTAGCTCGTTTCCAGATTTCCCTTTCATGCAAGACATCATTTGTCTCACCTCTGTTCGAAGGCTTTCGATTTCTAACATCTGTATCCTGTCTTTTTCTCTCATTTACCCTAGCAGTTTAATCAACTCCACGTTCGCTTGCCCTTCGTGTAGTGGCAAGCCTGGTAAATTGGGCGAACTTGAGCCTAAAATATTGTTATCAGAGTGAACACCAGTCATGTTGGAGTCCACCATTATTTCTTCTCGGTCTTCTGCAGTAAGGTATGAGGTAGAGCTGCAAGTCTTTGCAGGATTGTCAGAGTCGCTATCTGAGTAGAATGGTAGCTCAATGCGCATAAAAACTCTCTCCACTCTCCTGTAACCAAAGGTTAACCCTAAGCTGTGAATAAATCACAATTTGCTCAATAACAGGCATGCAATAGTGATAGTAAAATAAAGTGTGAAGGTTTCCTAGCTGGAAATAATGAATTCAATTGATTATTTTACTATAGGGAAGAAAGAATACCACGATCTAAATTACAAGTTATAACCTATGACGCGCGACGCGTGATCACATTGTTGCTTAGGTAATCACCTAAGTCTTGTCGAGCGGTCAAACCGTAACATCAGGCATGTCAAAGAAACAATCCGGCGACTCAAAAACCCCATGGATTCCTACAACCTTTACCCGCTCCTCAAGCTTCTTTCCGCCATCTAACTCTTGACTTCGTTGGCCCTCTACCCATATGCCAAGTGAGGGGATTTTCTTATCGATTCATCTTGCAAATCGTAGGCCGCCTCACAAAGCGAGTCTAGATTATACCATTAGAAAGACCGTCAGACTATGACACAGCCGAAGCCTTTCTTAATCATTTCATCCGCTTCGCTGGTTTACCTGACTCCCTCATCTCCGATCAAGGCCGCGCCTTCATTGACAAGACTTGGAAAGAAATCTGTTGCCGACTGAAAATTGAACACAAATTGTCAACCTCATATCACCCGGAGACAGATGGTCAGACCGAGCGAGCAAATAAAACCTTGGAAGTGTACCTACGCTATTATGTAAACTACCACCAGGATGACTGGGTAAAACATTTGCCGCTAGCCGAATTTTGTTGCAATAATCATGTAAATTCATCCACAGGCGTAACTCCTTTCTTCGCCTCTTTTGGGCATCACCCTTGTCTTGATTTTAGACCAGAGTCAGAATGCTCCGAGTCTCGCGGAACCCCAGAATTCATAGCCCGCATGGAGTCCATAGTCCAACACTGTGCAGAACACATTACACTTGCCCAGGCTTATCAGTCAAGCTATGTCAACGATAGACGTCTTCCTGCCCTAAGATACAAGGTATATGATTTAGTGTACCTCTCTCTCAAGAATTTAGCCCTCGCAAGACCATCGAAAAAACTTGACCATGTCCGGGCTGGTCCATGGCGAATAATCTCTATGAAAACTCCGCTTGTCGCGAAACTCGACATACTGTTTCAATTCAAAATTGATAATAACTTCCACGTTAGCCTCCTGCGTCCCGCCCACGTTGGATTTCCGTCCCAGCAAACCTCAGTACCACCACCACTGGAGATCTCTCCCTCGGGACACGAAGTCCATGAAGTAGAAGCTATCCTAGATTCGCGAATCCGACGAAATAAAGTACAGTATCTAGTTCGCTGGACAGGGGACAATGATACGACATGGGAACCTCATGAACATCTTGACGGCTGTCCGGATCTTCTAGCAGAATTTCACGACTCATATCCAAATGCTCCACGCTCGCAGGAGCCCGTGACCTGAACAAAGGGGGGGGTAATGTCAGGATTTCATAATTCATTGTCTCGGGCTTATATTTTCTTTTGTTTCTGAATTTTCTTCTAGCCTTATGTTTTCTTTTGGAGTATAAATTTGGGTATAAGTAGTTCACTCCGGTCAGCATAGAGTCGCTACGCTTTGTTTTCTGTCTCCACCGATTAGGTTAATAACTTAAAGACCTCTCCACATTTGTCCCGTCATCCTAGTGACCTCCCGTCACCTCTTCGCTCCCCAATCCGTTGAACGCTATCCGCGTTAACCTCGCTTAAACTACCCTCGAGTACCGTCCGTGCTCTCTCCTGCCTCTCCAGCGACCTGTGTGTAGTGCCTCTTACCTTGCCTAACACACCGGCGCATCACATTTACCAAGGGAGCCATCTGAGAAAACTGTGAGATCAAGCGGGTTGCGTAGTCGAGACCACCGCCTATAATATTCAATGCCGCCTTTACGGCCGGAAGCTCCAACGTTTTGTGCTTCTACGTTACGATCAAATTTTGACCAAGGTGGACGGTAGGTATTAGATGACACTTCTATTGATTGCCTCCTCCGTATCCATGTAAAATGAGAGGAGTTCCATCTATGGCGAAGAGGATGACTTGGGTCAGATGCTGCAACTCGCACAGCTAAGTGGTCAAGAATACGGTTCAGCCAAATAGTCGCCGGGGCCCAACCAGTTTCACGCATGAGTGCAAGTGTTTGAAAAGTTTCGTATACAGGAAGAACCACCCGGGCGGCTCGGTTCATAGCAGTCTGAGCTTGGTTCAACGCCCACTGCGAGGTATGAGGGCCGTACCATGTTTCTGCTCCGTAAGAAGGTGTTACAAAAGCGCATCCTTGCATAGCTTGTCGTAGTAGGCCTGGAGGTGCCCCTCGAGTAGTGTTGCATAGTCGACGTACGTGCTTAGTTACGACTCGAGACCGTTGGCAGGCCAGACGTACATGTTCTTTAAAACAAATTTTTCTGTCAAAATATATTCCGAGCCACTTGATTAGATCTTTGGCGGGGATTTCAAAATTTTCTATGCGTAAAGGGAGGTCAACGGGCTTCTTCCTGTTGTGAAAATAGATTAGTTCTGTTTTTCCCAAGTCAAAATCAATACCATTATCTTTAGCCCATTCAAGCGAAAGGTTGAGCTGTCCCTGTAATTTCAACTGGCAATCTTTCAATATCTTTACCGTAGAGAAGAAGATGGCATCATCAGCATTCCCAAAACGCCCCCGTGAGAGTCTTAAAAGGGGTTCTATGTAAAGGAGAAAAAGAATGGGGGATACGGGGGATCCTTGCGGGAGACTACATAGAATGGGCAGCGCGTCGGTCGTGGTATGAACAACACGGATTCGTACTTGTCTCTTGGATAGAAAGGAAGAAACACACTGTACCAGACAATCAGGCCCGCCCTGAGAGCGAAGTCTGAGAATCAGGCAGTTGCAGAGAACTCCGTCAAAAGCTCCTTTGACATCAACTGTGGTTAGCCCAGCGACTTGTTTTTCTTCCCAAGCTTGCCGAATTTCGCAGAGGAGGGCCGTTGTAAGATTGATAGCCGAGCGTTGTCTGACGGCGCTACATTGATCCCGGGCGAGAATCTCCAATTTGAGTGCCCAGTAGGAGATGCATCTGGCAATAATTCTCTCCAGGCCTTTCCCTAAACAAGATAAAAGAGCTATGGGTCTGTAGGATTTGGGCAGAGATCGGCCTCTTTTCCCTGTCTTTGGGAGGATAATTATAACGGCTTTTTTAAAAGCAGATGGGTGGAATCCAAGTTTAATGCAGTGATTGAAAAGGTTAGTAATACGATCACCCATGGCTGGCCACGCTAAGCGGTGTGTGTGTGTGGTCAATTCATCTTCGCCAGGAGTTGTAGATTTGACTTTGCAGGTTGCTGTGTACGCCTCAGGGTTAGGTATGGTTTCTCGAGGGATATTTCTTGGGGACACTGTGGGCGTATCTATAGGTATATCCGAAGTTTCTAGGTTACGGCAGAGCAGAGACCTATAAAAAAGCAGCGCTTTTAACAAAGGATCATGTACTGCTTTGCCTGAGTCGTCGTCGCTGCTGAGAGGTGGTGATTGGTGCCTTGGGGCGGCATTGTGCCAGCGAACTATCTTAAAGACGTCGGTTAGCGACTTAGAATCTTCAACAGTCGAATTCCAATAACTCTTCTTAGCTTGGAGCACTGTTTTCTGGTGTTGGAACTTTTCCCATATTGCAAGGTGTCAGAATTTTCCGAGATCTCGATTAGGATTCTTAGGATTGGGATTGGGATTAGGATTGCGAGAACATTAGACAAATCTCGCTTAAGGATTCACGGATTTGTTTACTTTGAGCTATTTTTCAATGCATCCATAGGAAAAATTCGTTGATATTTTTTACTTGGATTACTCTGCTTGTTGGTCATAGGGCAAGACATGTGTATATATAGCTAACAAGAACTGCAGAGTTCTTGTTCTTTACGTTTAGTTCTTTGTCTAATTATTCATACCGTACCTTCAGTCTTCGTGCCTTAGAGCCCACCAGTCCTATTGCTTTCGAGCCCTTCAGCCCTCCCTTAGCTCATCTACCCAGTCATCATCGCCTCCGTGCCTTCAGCATACTGACACAGGGCCTGAGCGACGCGCTCTGTAGTAGGCGTGCGCCGCGCGCCGACACTCATCTTTCCACCGCGGGGTACCGTGACTCTTTACTGTGTGTCGGGGACAAGAGCCTGTGAGTGCGACATGTAATGATTCTATGACGTCGTTTGTTTCAATTTTCAACTCTTCTTGAGAGGCAATGGTAGGAAGAACATGGGTATTGCCCGAAAGTTTTTGAAAGAGGTCAATGTCAATAGCTTTATACCGCAGCTTGGATTCTCTCACAGCTTTCCAGCTGAGATATAGGGACGAGACAAGCGTCTCGTGGTCAGAAGTTGTATGCAAGTCAGCTCGCACTTCGCAGCTTGCCTTCTTATCGACGCAGAATGCGAGATCAAGAGTGCCCCCGCGATTTTGGGTTGGCGTCTGAGTAGTGTTTAAAAGCATGAGGCCCTTGGATTCGTACCAGTCAATGAGGGCCTCGCATGAAGCACACGAGTTGGTAGCTATTGAATCCTATGACGGATGTCGCAAATTAAAATCATCTCCGACAAAGAAGGGGCTACTAGTACAGCTAATCAATTAAGACAAACCCTCTCCGGTGCCCTCACAACCTACGGGCGCGTTGTAAACGTTCCAGATGGGCAGGATTGTGTTATTTCTGAGTGTAAGTGCGATTTGGGCCAGGTCGCGAGAGAGGTCTGAGCTTAGTTGAAAAGGCTAGAGTCGCGCGTCTTTGCGTACGTGCGTCATGACTCTTGATCGGGAGTGCCAGGTCGACAAAGGGGAGAAAGTTTCAAATGCTTTGTGTGTCTTCGTCCTTTGTCTGGAGATATCGTGGAAAGTCCAAGGTTCTTGAACAAGTAGGTGTCATAGGGTCAGAGCCCCAATTTAGCGTGATCCGGCCTAAGCCAGATCAGGATAGTATTAGTCAGGGATTCCCTGGTACTTGTCACGCTGATCCAGAAGTTTCTAGTAACCCCAAGGAAGCTACGAGAAGGAGCTGGATTAAGAAAGCAGTTGAATTTAAAGAAGTTTGATTATGTAGTGTAGTTGTTTTAGATAACGAGAACTTAGATCTTATTTAGTAGTCCTTCCGTGTCAATACAAGTTTAACTGCCCTATCACAGTAGGATGTCCATATGGTTTTTGTCTGCGAGAGCGAGGGCAAAATCATGAGCCGAGGAAGCTCTACCAACGTTTGCTTGCATGATACGGAGGGGGGCAACTCTACGCTGATTATGCCTTCTGACCATTTCTATTGCGAGGAAGGAATAGTTTCGGCTCCAGAGGACACAGAAGATGGGTTTGGAGAGGTATCGGTCTGCTGTCTCATCACTTTTGCATATTCTCTGCCCCCTGCAGCCCGGATTTGCTTTATTTGTACTCCCATTGGCCGGACTAGAACCTCATTTTTGCGGCGAGGTCAAGCGGGGCAAGAAAGGTCAGTCGAATTGTAGGGGCTTTTGCAGTTCAGGCACCTAGGGGGCTTGAGGCAGGAACCGTCATGAGCGTCGGTGCCACAGATGTGACATTTATTTGAGCGTGCGCAAGTTCTGGTGGCGCGGAAGCCGTAACACTTAGTACAAACTGATATTTGCTGGCGCTTTCGTATTTTTTGTATGGAGACTGCTTCCCCAAAAACACACAGTCTAGATGGAAATCTGTTTGCTTTAGACTCCGGAACGCAAATGCGGACATGTCCGACGGGCTCGTAGCTCTCCACAGAGCGTCTCTTCCAATTCATCGACCCAATGGGATTAACTTCACGTACAGGAGCAAGTTCTGCCAGGAGGAGACCATCCATGGGGTCTACGAGACTGTTACGAGCGCCGGCCCCCTCTTCTATCGGTCTGTCAAGGCAGCGGATTTTCTTCGGTATCGGGCCAATAACAAATGTCGACCAAGACTCCTGTCGTTCAACCACCGCGTTACCAAATCTATTTTCGATCACGCCCTTTGACTGAAGGATAGTTGCAGCTCTCGTCGCAGTGGGTGCCAGCATAGCAACCCCTGAGGGGACAGGCCAAACGTCAGAAACTAAATTGCTGTCTGGGATGAGTTTTTGGATAGTCTGTCGAAGCTCAAATGCTCCTGTTTTGCGGACCTCATGCTCTGGTCCAAGCCGGATCATAACTCGACGGTCTTCTTTACTCTGCCCTTGGGGAACGTTTACTTTCATGTTCTGCTTTTTGATTGAGAACGACTTTTGTTCTAGGTCATGGCAGGCGGTCCTTTGCGCCCACGTTTTCCCCCGTGGCTCATGCTGATCATCGGCTTTAGCTGGGAAGGATGTGTACACTCGCTGTCCGCGCATGGCACGGGATGCGCCGTCTACCAGGAGTGCAAGAAAATCGGAGCCTACACCTGGATGCTTCTTTTCAAGATCCTGCAAGTAATTGTTTGTGAGGTCAAGGAGACCCTTGATATCTTTCATGAGTTCTGCAAAGTCGGATGGGGTGTGATCAGATTGGTTGGCACTATCAGAGGATGTGCTTAATCCTTCGGTTCCGTGAGAGCCATCATCAAATACATTGTCGGTCGAGTTTCTCGGAACTTCCTCTAATACTTCATCCATACCTTCGTGGTCATCAGTGGAACACTCTGTCAAATTGAGTGCTTTCTCTATAGCCTTTGCCTTACGATTGGCTTCGATTGTTTTAAGTGGCGAGCGGGATGCGGAGCTGCTACTACCTCCATTACTTGCTATTGATTTCAATTTCGAGACGCGATTCCCGGCGTCTGGAGAATCGGGGGGAGCGCGCGCTTGGGGACCAGAGGCGGCGCCATAATCTCGCAGGGTAAATTAGGAAAGAGTTGATTAAGTATGGAATCTCAGAAAGCACGTATGCTCCTGTGAAGTGAGTAATATAGTTCCAGTAAGCCACAACTCTCCACTCTAGATTTATAGACTCCTCTTCTTCCCAATCGCCTCATCACGAGATAAAATCTCAAGCCTAACAGCTTCAGCTTTACAAATCTTCCTGCTCAACCGCTGGCCGTAACACTTTTGAAGGCGCAGCAGGTATATGAAGGCAAGAAAACGAATTTGCATCGCTACAGAAAATTTTTTGGCTGGGTGGGTAATATATTGGGGGAAGTGGGAGGAATGTCTGCTTTTGGGGGGGATGTTAAGGTACCACTTGGACAATTGAGCAGATCAAAAGCATTGAGTTTGATTTCATTACCCTGATAAGGAGCTCTTGAGGCCCATGCAGGTACTATCAACTATATTATGTATATGAGGGGAAACCTTACCGGTGAAAACCCCTCGGCCCTGCCTGATTAATTCTTTACATTTTTCCCCGATTTTCCCAGGGTCTCCTTCAGGAAGTGCGTTTACACTGCTATGCCCAGTGTGGCTAACAAATCGTCATTTACCTACCTCTTTAGTTCCTTCGTGAGTCTTCTCTCTGCTTTAGTTGCGCCTCAACTTCCCCAGCCAGTCGAAATTGTTCTATCCATCCCTGTTCTAAGATCCACTGTGTGATTCTTCCAACATCTTCTGGGTTGCTCATCATTGCTTCAAATGACCGGTTTTTGGCCTTTTGCCAGACTTTCGTTCTCCATTTGGACCATAAGGGACAGGCCATTATTATATTTTTGACGTTTTGTGATATGTATCCACATGGGCATCTTGGGTTGTTGACTCCAAGGACTTTTCTTCGGTACAGATAAGAATTGAAGCCCGATATGCTCGCTTCTTATCTGCGTGGCTAGACTACTTTGGGCCCTTATGAGGTTTTTGTGGGGATCAAAATCATTAAATGCCACAAGATTTCGCCTCCGCATGTCTGTTATAAAACAGGGGTATTCCTTATATTACGTCATCTACCTTTTACAATACACCTCACCCCTATAACTCTTTGTACTTCAACGATCAGCATCGTGATGATACGTCCCAATTCATTAGTCTAACAAATTGGCATCTGAAAGACCGAAATTGTTGACCAAATACTCACTTTTCACGCGTGGTAGCTATTAATCATTGTACATCACTCATCATCACCGCGGTTGAAGATTCCATCATGGCTATTGTCTATTGGATGAACGTAAAATAAATTGCCATCAAGATCAATTTCATCAAGTACATCTGCCTGATTTCAAATAATTTCAGAGTTTTGTGTCATGATCTTGAAATTGAGATTATCACCAGTTATGTAGTTGTAGACTGCCCTCCGAGTACCGAAGCTAGTCATCTCCGTTTTGCGTCCGAGGCCGGTCATCACAATGAGACATATTTATATTATTGTTTTGCTCACCCTTCTCAACCGGAATGCATTCAAAATACTTTCCCGTTAAGCAATGTCCGTAAATTGGAGCGGAGTACTTCCTCTCCCAACGACCGTCCCCTTGCGACAATCCTCTTCACTGCATCATTTGTAGGCTTGATGTTCGGCTGCATCTAATTTTACGGATTCAGTAGGATCCACCTCAATCTCAAACTCGAACTTCAAGATTCGTTTTCTCCGCCGGATGATCAACCTTCATGATTTAATACCCGAGATATTGCTGTCGTTCGTAGCCCAGTCTCCTCTAACACTTCCCGCATGACTCACTCAAGGATAGACGTATAAGTCGGGTCGCACGCACCCCCTGGAATTTCTCAGCAACCAGGGAAGCTGTCTGAGGCGGCACGTAGTACCATCAGCATGCGTTCGAGATGGTCGGATATGAAGGCACTAATGCATATAAAATCATATCGCCCTTCACAATAGACTATCAGATATTCTCGAGCGGGTCGATTGAACGCTCCGAGTGTCGGTGAAACCTTGATCTCGGAATTAAATCTCGATACAACTAATCCGGCTTCGACAGTCATCATTTGAGATCCAAGTAACGGCGCGGCCAACCTTTTACGATTATGAGGGAGTAGTGCAATGAACTCACTTCCGAGTTTGCCTTGTAAATCCTGAAGGTAAGAGCGGAAGGAGGACGAATAAAGAAAAATGTACAGGGTTTATCAATGTCTTTGCGAGGGCACAAGAGATCTTCGTCTTCAAGTATGTGAGTAATTTGACAACACGTACGGCAGAGAGAGAGGGCTCTCGGATTCGATATATAAATTCATTTCCTACAAGGATTAATCCTTAGTTCCTGATAATTACCAGTGCACTCTTACCTACACTTACCAAAGTAATACTGTCACGGATACTGAAAACTGTAGTCAAAGTGAATTTTTCATGATCACGTTGGTATGAAAGAACTTCATGTACCTGAAAAGTATTCGCAAAAAATTCGGTAAACATATTATATAAATAATATTAAAATATACCACTTTGTATTCACCGGACTTGTACATCATACAGTGAAGTTCTTCCCCTTGATATCTATATTGAACGAGACTGAAAACATCCCTCACGAGTTTTGATGTGTATTGTTAAAATTATGACTGCATAGATCAATTATATGTAGCTGTACCTGTAAAGGTATCTCCCAAGTCCTGTCCAGTCCAGTCGTACATGTAAAAAAACGGTTGTATAGTATGTTGGAAAGTAAATGTAATCTTGACCTCTTCAACTATTCAGCCCGCGCTTAACTTGGTAAATTATAGTGGTACTTCCACAAGAATTTCGGCCTGGAAAAGTGAGAGATTCGATAGGCTGAAACTCTTTCTTTCACTGCTGAACTTTGCCCGTCTCACATTAGAGAAATGATGATTCAATGGGAGGCCTTTCATCGGTGTTCCCTTCAATGTCTTCTTCAGTTGGTTCAGGATAGGACCGACTACTTTCGTAATTGTAGTGGCATTCATAACTGTCTTATCTTCTTCTTTCAGCTTTTTTCTTATCAAATCTTACCTCTCTCATTATTAGCTAAATATCGTCATCTTGAGATCCCTCACGT
Source organism: Podosphaera xanthii (assembly GCA_028751805.1). Lineage (NCBI taxonomy): Eukaryota > Fungi > Ascomycota > Leotiomycetes > Helotiales > Erysiphaceae > Podosphaera > Podosphaera xanthii. The sequence goes on from JAPWIX010000004.1 coordinate 10,374,708, forward strand.
GTCGCTCTCCTGTTTACTGTATTCGTGCACGTGGCCTTCGTTCGAAGGACTTCATTGAGGTATTCGGATTCAAAGTTACCAACATTTGATAGAAAGAGATCTGCAGGATTAAAGCATCAAGTCATGCAGATCAAAGGATATTCAAGAAGTTTTCAGAAAGGAAAGCAATTCAAAAGTTTTTGAGTCTGGAATCTCTGATAACTTCGCCTGTTTCCCACCAGACAGAGAGTTTGATGTTATATTTTGTTGATCATGTACGATTGATAGATTGAATTCTGGACGTATCAGGCATGAGCCCTGCACCCAAGAGGCGTGATACGGGTAGTCGATCCCGAGAGACTCTAAACTACCTCATTCTCTGACTATTGCTAGCCAGGACTTGCTTAAAAAAAATGACACATAAGTGCCAAAGGTTCGATGCCCTGCATCTCCAGCTTCCTCTTCGCCGCGAATGTCCACGCAACAAAGATATTTCCCAACAGTACACCGATTTGCACGGACTACCGTCGTCACGACCCAAGCCGCATTTCTCGCCTACAAAATTGAAACAGAGCCAGTTTACAAAGTGGTGGCAGCACCTAACTGAATCGAATAACCTTGGCACCCGCATCACTCCCAAAGTCACAAATTCCGACGCTAACATTAGACATCCTCAGAAAACTATTTCGTCCCTTTCCCCTGCTAAACTCCCTATCCCTCCATTTTTCGTACGTTACCATCGTAAGCTGGCCTTCAAGGGCCACTACAGCCTCTCCATCTTTGTGTCCTCCGACTTTCTTCTTCCGTCGGCTATTAATAGAATCGTGGGTTTGTGGATGGAGACGCACCAAAGCAACGCAGAAGTCCGTGATATTCCGGTCGACGAGGTTATTGATAGGGTTCGTCGCTTGATACTTCGGAAGGTAGATGGCGGTGGATTGGAAAAAGGTGTCTCTTCTGGTTAGATTGACTGACGCTCCGGTGAAAATTGGCTAAGAGAGATGAAGCGTATAATTTGGTTTCGATCCGTTTGCGTCTCTTCTTGGTAATCCCAGATATGCGAGCATTTTAGGCGTTAACAGTCGGCACCGCGTAAAAGTGAAGAGTTCGTCTTTGCTAGCCTTTGATCGTGCTATAGCTAGATTAATTATCGTGCCGGGCTTACACCCTCGATCCAGGAGACGTGACATGTATGGAGGACGTCTAGAATGCAAGTTCCTCCAATCTCCAGCAACGCCCACCCAGTTCCTAACTTTTCCCAATACGTACCCCACGCTAATTACATCAAGTCGAATGGGTAAAAACGCATTCACCGTGATCCGTAGACCAAGTATTGGGGGAAAACCTCGTAGGAACCCTCCAAAAATTTCTCCCATACTCTTTCACGACGAGCAGCCGTAGTTCCCCCTTTAACAGGCCATATATGAATCCAACCTATCACTTCTAAAAAGCACAGCTAGCACGTGACCAAATGTACCAACAGCCCATTCAAAGTGATACGACACTGTCCAAGTTCTTTCCTTGCATTGTACTCAACCCCTATTCGGGATGGCCGAAATTCCAAAGTCGAGAGCTCAAACCCGAGGCATCAGTGCCCCAGCTTTTGTCGTACATTATTTGTAGTTTGTATGAGGCGTCTTCGTTCGCGCCGTCTTTGGAATGCGTCGAAAAGTTGAGTCCGTTGATATCGCGACCAAGGTGCTTGTCTAAAAGGATACCGAACACTAACCAGTCCTGCGCACAATGCTCCGTAGGTTGAAAGCGAGAAGAATATCACCCTTAATTGTGGAGGATTTTTTGAGTCATAGAACCCTCCACCCTACTTCTCTGGAGCGATCGTGGGTGTCCATCGTTGAGTGGGTGCTGGAGGTGGTGATGAAGAAACGAAGCCGACGGAAGCCCGCATAGAGTAATGGGTCGTGGGAGGTAGGATGCCTCTCTGCTTGGCTCCTTTTTCTTGCAAAAGAGGGTTCCCAGACAACACCATGAGGAGGTGCAGAGTAGGACTTGACACCCCTTTGTTCGTACTGTGTTGAGTCCGAGACTTTGATAACACAAGGGTTTCTTCCTGACCCAGGCCACACCTTCTACAGTGCTCCTATCCCCTTTTACTTCGAGCCTAAGATCATTGATCCACTGACCCATGACGGGTAGCCATTTGACTCAGTAATTACCCATAGAATTCAACCACCTTTTCTACGGAACCTTCTGCTTCAATAAAAAATAGAAAAGGAGCAGCCACGGAAACCGGTACACGGGAAGGAGTCTCAGAAAACCTGCAACCTCAGCCAGGCGGGGCCTAGTCACCAGAGTCACACGGGGTGCGTATCCCCATCTGTATCTCTCTAATATCCCATCTTCCAGATGTCCTCCTTATACCAACACCACCGGCGCTCAGGTAGCGGTGCTCTTTCCGCGGGGGACGGTATAATGTCAGAATGTCTGCTAACAGTGAGAATTCATCTTCATAAAAGGTCAAACTTAATCTGATCCGTCACTGCCATAATTGGAGCTGAGTACGCCCCAGTAACTCAACTGAGTGACTTTTCCTCCGTGACCGTGCAATTCGTGTTTCTGCTGGCTCTGAAGATAAACTCCAAGCTCGTAGGGGACACCACGTACAGGTAGAAACGCCGTCTTCGTCCCCCTCCATTGGTCATAGCTTTCAGGGTAATTATCCACAATGAGATGATGATCTAATGATGGGAGAGAAATTTGAAAGCATGTATTATTCTAGTTAAGGTATCACGATGCAGTAGTGTTAAATCACAATACGTCAACATAGTCGTCATTTTTAAGTTATTAATGAGTCGTCGTCTGGTCTAATGTTCATCGAAAATTAATGAAACACAATTACATTCCTCTTTCCTCCCTCCGCCAACTCCAGGAACTATTATATTTTCCCAGGAGGGTATCGAATCTCATTTAGCGACAATCATCGCCTGGCAACTGGCCTAAATGCTTTCGATTGGCCGGGACAAACAGGCTGGGTTGGTAGATTCCCGAGGTTCTAGAACTATCTCACGAAATTGGTTGGTAGATAGTCATCTACTGTGATGGGATGTGCCAGGACCGGGGTTACAGTAATACTTCTCTAACACGATAGTGGGTCCCGGCATAAGTGTTGAAAATATTCATTGTAACTTGGACTTTTATATTTGCAACACTTACCCTTGCCCGATATTTTGTGTGCAGGGGTAAGTATTGCAATTGTAAATGGTTGAATTTCAATGAATACTTTCAACACTTATACCGGGACCCACATCGCTATAGATGAGGTTGGACTGTGGGGTGAAAATAAAGGCTAGTTCGGGTCTGCCAAGCTGAAATAGGTATAAGTCCTATGCTATTTCTGGCTAGTACCCGATTTTGTGTAAACTCGAATCAAAAAATTTATGGTATTTTTTTACATACGGGGTATCAGGGGATCAAATTCCAACTTGCATGTAGTATCGCAATGCTTATAATTGTTACTAATTAGACAAAATTAGCGCTGTTTAGCAACAATATTAAGGCTTGCAATACTACATGCAAGTAAGGCCAATTGTCCCTGATAGCCTGTACGGTGTTATCACCCTAAAGATTGTTAAACGACAGGCATTATAGAGGGTTTTCTTGAAAATCTTTGGCTTATTAGGAAACGATCATACCTCTTTGCCGAGATATCCTGATAACACTTTACCGCATTAGGGACAATATAACTCACAAAATCTCTAGGGAAAGGAAATTTCCTTGGCGCCTAAGTTTTGATAAAACTTATGTTACTTGGAGCTATTCTCATTATTTCTTGTCCACAACTAGATAGAGCTACCGCATATTTAAAGAAAGAACAAAGTTAATCGTTAAATTTACATCAATACGAAGACCTTCTTCTCCTTCTGTAACAGCCTGACACCTTGCAGGCATGCTGGCGACAAGGCAACTGAGTTCGTCAGATGAGATCGAGTCCTAGGCTTGTCTTGTCACTTTTTTAAGCGTCTGCTGAGATGTTTGCCTTGCATTATCAAACTCCGGATATCGAGCTTGAATGTAATCCTTCATCGATTTCCGTACAGACTCGATCGGGTTCAAGTCGGGAGAGAAAGGAGGCCAAACGATGGGTTGCACCCCAACTTGGAGTAAAGCTTCTATGGCATTCCGTGCAGGATGGCAGGGAGCACCATCTTGCATCAGCAAAAGTGATGGCTTAGCTTCTCGTGCCGTTATTATCCTTACTGAAATCCACTGGCCATAGGTCGCCAAGTTCAATTTCCCCCAAATTTGTTCCCAATCCAGATCACTATTTTTTGGATCCCATGAAAAGAACCCCAATACATCAGCAATTTCTTCGAACAAACTTAGAAGATATGCACGTCTCGTCATACTCCTCACCAGTCTAGACTTCGTTCGTCGAAAACCCAAATTATCAACATGTGAACTGACCTTTCTGATCACCTACAAACGTGCGTACTAACCTGTCACAATCGAGGCCAGCTCGGTAGCTTGGAGAATGTTATTTTCGAGAATTACTTAGAAAGCAAGAGGCGGCGTGAGATTGAGTCTGTAACAGGGAGTAACAAGGCGAAGAAGGAAGTAAGGACTGGGACTGGGACTGAGAATAACTGAAATAAGGAACTAGGAGAACTGGAGGGTCTAGGGTAACTAGGTTCTGGGATTCTGGGGATCTAAAAGTGTCAATCGGAAAGATTTCAGTCAATGTTTTTTTATTTCAGAAGTGCGGCCCTTTCTTTCTGGATCTATCTAGCCTTTTATGTAGACATTAAACTTTGCCAATCCTTTTTCCTTCTCCTTTTCTTCGTTCTAGAACAACTCTGCTATCAGTACTTCGGTGAAGCCGACTACATCTCAAGAGTCAGTGACGTCAAGCCTCTAACCTCGGTATTCCCGATGCTTGCTCGAATTTCGGTTATTCCGACCCCCTTTCCTAACTGCTCGGTGAGCCCGATACCGAGCTTACGCGAAAGCCGCTTAACCGACACTTAGAAAAGGAGCTAAATATAGTACATATATGCATAAAATATTTAGACTTTTAAGGAGTAGCATTTAACCAATTAAACAAAAGGAAATCATGATCAACAAAAAGAGACAAAAGAAAAAGCGTAAATAGCTATTCTCTGAGTGCCGAAGGTACATATATACATTATTTGACCAGAGATCATACCAAACCAAATCAAACAAAATAAAATATATTAGTATCGTGAAGCGTACAGATCCATGGCGAAGCGCTAGTCGGCAATATGGATGAAACAAGACCCATGTCAAACCCCAAAAGGAGGTACGCCGAGATGGAAAATTATTCGAAGCTAGACGAAACGAAGCGAACCGAAATGCAAACCGAGACAACCAAGGTAGTCTTATTAGAACTTGACAAACAAGTAAAGGACAGACATTACAAGGTCAGACGAAATCTGACATGACCACTGTCAATCCAAGATTCGTTCGTCCATAAGACTTGATTCCACTGCTGGATGGTCCAACTTAGTTGAGACCGAGCGAAAAGTAACCGTCGCCCTTTACTTTCTTCACCAGTCGGGGGCTTCCTCTGTGAGACACAACAATTATATCACCTTCGTTCTAGAGTATTCCGAAAAGCTTTCTCACCAACATTCCAGTAAGAAAACTGCACCGTAGCAAGTTTAAAGTAGGTCATAACACGACCGGCTTATAAACTGCAAACATAAGGTTCAAGATCATTAGCTTGAATCTCACTCAGGACTGGAGATCGACCGGGACTCCTGACTTCTAAAAGGTCGCGTTCGTACTGAATTTGTCTCTGACTTAGCCCCAATTCATGAGGGATGTCAAGAAATGAAAGTTCGTGCCTTCGAGGGGTCTGGATCGCAATCCGCTTATCCCGATTGAGGTTCTGGCGACGAGGTCTCTTCGAAGACTGGACGGTGTGAAAATTCATTCAGATAAATTTAATGACAGGCTCTGATTCGGAGTAAGATGTAGGAAACATAGCGATGGGAGTTCGTAGCTGCAAAGGTTGGAAGGTCACGATTGAAATTGATTTCGGTAAATGTGAAAGTTAACTTGGGTTACGGTTTGCAGATGCACAACTTTTTTTTTAAATCATATTGTATTCAGCCTCATAGCTATGACAAAGATGCACAACTTGGAACAAAGCGAATAATTTAGACAGAATCTGCTAGCCTTTTTTGGAATTATGAGCGGAAATATGCAGGGAAACTGCCTGTAATTCCAAAATTTAAGGCTTAACAATCTTTAGGGTTGAGACACTGTACAGTCGAACCTGGGCTTGGCAATATTTAATATCCCGTATGTGCATATTATAAGTCAGAGGTTATTGCCAAGCCAAAGTTGGCTTATGTAAGAATAAAGTGGAGTCATATTAATTTCCTGCCTGATTTGCTATAAGATCCAACTATCTAGAGTAGACTGCTGCGCAGATTGAAGAGGTAACTGTTTAAGTTGCCTCAATATATTTTGTTGCTGTCTCAGCAACTTTGTGTTAAGACCTCCATGTCTTCAACGGGATCAATTCCAGCTGTATAGGCTTCACTATACTCCTCTGTAATTTCCTCGAAGATAGACTCTTCTGTATCTGCAATAGAACTCTCTTCGAGGTCAGCCTCTCCCTCTGGGTCGCGGAGTTTGATGACGATAGTAAGCTCGTAATCGGCGCCTTTTGTCGTTGCAAATTGTCTTCCTTTTCGCCATATTAACACTTAAATCGACCTCGGCTTAGCAATATTACGGGAAAAGTATGTCGATGTTCAGAAGTCCCAGGTTGCAAGGTATTTTTGCTGGCAAAAGTATCGGGACTAAGATTGAGTCTCATAAGAGCGAGGTTGTTGCCAAACCCAGTATCGCCAAGCTCAGGTTCGACTGTACTAGATAGAAGTATTAGCATGATGTAAAAATATTTTTAAAAATTACGGTATAGGAGTAGAGTACTGTTAAATGGTGACATACCAGGAGTGATTGGAGGCAACAAAAAGGGGTTTTTAATTGTGTTCTAGACTCCTCATTGTGACAGGGCTAACTAGATTTAGCAGGAGTAATTCTTCCAAATCAAGGCTTATGTGTGGTTTAACCAAAACCACTTGATTTGATTTCAATTAACCCGATAAGGCACCCAGTGGGTCCATGCAGATAACTATAAATTTATTATTTACACAGGAGGAAACCCCCTAATCTTTACAGTTTAACTCTGTAGTATTTTAAACTCGCCTCTAGAAAGTGCGTTCTCTCTGTACCGTCCAACGTGGAATTCGTCCCATCTCTCACTTAGGCCCTTTCGTCTATCACTGCCTCGATTTCTCTAGTGAGCCGAAACTGCTCTATCCATTCTTCGGTTAGAATCCGCTGCGTAATTCTGGCAACATCTTCTGGGCTTTTCATCATTGCCTCAAAAAGACCTATTTCTGGGCATTCTCAGCACCTCCTCTCTTCCCTTGCCCATTGAGGGCACACCATAACCATATGTTTGGCATTTTGAGACGAATATTTGCATTAGAATTTGGGATTCCACTGCGGGGAATTTTTTTCTGTACAGATAAGTGTTGAGCCCGATATGGTCGCTTCTCATCTGTATCGCTATACTGCTCTGGGCCCTCTTCATGTTTTAGTGGATTTTGGATGGTGTTCTTTTAAGGTTCATTCGTAGTCTGCCGGTCTTTTGGTCGATAGTTATATCTGCAGTTTTCCATATTTTGGGATACGCAGGCGCTTGGTGACCAGAGTGCTGCTCCGCATGCTGGATTTCCCAGGAGTTTTTCCACTCCTGAAAAGCTAAGATTTCGAGTAATTCCTTCTATCTACTCGTGTCCTTTTCTTTTCCGCAGATTTTGGTCCATTCGGCAAGGTCAGTCTTCTTGTTCCTAGCATGTATATCTTTTCTCCCAAAGGCGGGCAGCTTTATTCTCTTCAGTGCCGATGATATAGTCTACTGAGCACATGATTTTTCAGACAGTCCGGTATACTGAATCCTCCTTTGCTACAGGTAAATTTCGATTGGTACAGTCGAGGTTTCGTGTTCCAGCACCTTTCTGCTGCTGAATTTGTATGCACCTGTAATTAGTTTAGAGCATTTTCTCTGTATGCTTCTAAGAGGTTTTTCTATCCTTTCGAAGATTCTACCTTTTGACCCGGCCTTGGCCCATATCGCGGACCCATACGTGAGGGCCGGTCTCACTAGCGTGGTATAGAACAGCTTTGACTTCTTAAAATTTGCTCCCCATGTGGACTGGCTAAACCTGCCCATCGTTTGCAGCTGTGCCCCTGCCTTTTATTGAACACTTTCGACGTGAGACCCCCAGTTTAGTTTGGGGTCAAGAAGTATTCCGAGAATACGGAGAGAAGCTTGGTGGTTAGTAATACAGTTTTTGTTTAGTAGTAGCACATTGAGATTATGCCTTTTTCTAGCCCTGGAGAAATGCATCAGCAGATAATTTTCCGGTGCAAACTTAACCCCGTATGTCGTCGCCCAGTGAGCACATTTCTCATGTAGTTGCTCTATCTTCCGGCAGTTTTCTTCAGTAATGTTGACTATGTCAGTATGTTTGTATCGTCCACAAACCCGACTGCTGAAGAAGATTCTGTTCGAAGCATCGGGATCAATGTGCTGACGAAAAACAGGATGAGAATTGGGGAAAGGGGGGAGCATTGGGGTATCCCCGTTCTTTTGTTGATTTCATCCCCCTGAAATGAGCCTAGAATTACTGAGGTAGTCCTTTCTTCCAGAAAATATTCTATTAAATTAGTGATTCACTTTGGTATTCTTTTTGACCTCATGTTCTGAATGAGTATTTCGCGAGACACATTGTCGAATACTCCGGAGATTTCAAGGCTCAAGATTGATGCCGCCCGCTTCTTATCTTCTGCCCATACTGCATTTATTTTCTTAGTCAAAAACTCAATTGAAGAGATCGTGGACCTATTGGGACGTGCTCCCACCTGTTCTTCCGGGAGGAGGTTATATCGCTCAGCGGCCTTTGAAATGAGGTTGGAAATCAGTTTCTCAAGTATTTTCCCGATTTTTTAAGATGGCTATTGGCCCATAAGACTTGGGAGTTTCGTACGATAAACCATACCATTATTAGTAAACGTATAGTAGTAAGCTTTGATAGCTTTGGTAGCTTTGTCACGAGCCTTCTTCTAGATAAGGTACAGCAAGCGTTACAATAGCACAGTTTAGGATTAGTAACTCAAGCAGACTAGGTCGTATTAGAATACCTACCGGTACCAATTTTCATCGGTCGCAATGTGCAAAAAATCTGTGATTGAATATATTATATTTGTTAATTATCCGATGACTAATATCGTGACTGAATCTTTAGATATTTTTTTAAATTATATTGTATTCAGCCTAATAGCTATGACAATTTCTTTAGGTAATGCGGATACACACATATCTTAGTTCGTCGCTGGATTAAATAACGTCCGAAGATTTCGGTATGGGTAGATAATGCCTATGCCTCTGATAAACAGGGCATGAGAGCTATTTCGAGATCGTTTTAATGCACGAGAGAGTATTGAATATATTTAGCTTTTGGGTGAAAGAGCAGCTATTCGTCTCAGGTCCAATGAAAAGTAATCCAACATAAATGTGAGAGATAAAACGAATATCTTTACCAGAAATGGAAATTAATTAAGAATGATAGCTGTATGGCTTATAGGGCAGCAAAAGACATTCCCATCCCCATTTATGTACGTATATATTTCCGATAACTGTGAAAAATCTTTCGCGATACGTCTCTTAGAACATAACAATCTTTCCAAAATCTCCCCAGAGTCAGAATTCAGCTTCATCGTCACAATCCTTTATTTTTGTTGCTGCTTTATACATGTCTCAGTTACCCTCCACGGCCCCGGCAGAATATTTGGGCCAGAACTCGACTCTTCAGGGTTCTTGTTATCAGGGTGGCCACTGGTACCTTTGTAGGGACCTTTTACCCAAATTTTTAGGCTGCTGTGATTCAGATCCGTGCACGAGTCTCGGATGTCCTATCGATGATCTTAGATCAGCCTTCCTTGGGCCAGGTGCCGGTCCGGACGCCTGCCAGAACGACTCTTCATTATATCCCAACGTCGGATGCCCAACGGGCTCCGCCTGGTACTCTTGTTGGCGCAGTGACCCACCGTTTCAAGGCTGTTGCTCTATCGATCCATGTGATGTAGGATCCTGCCCAAAGGAAAACCTTTCTCGAGCTTTTTTCGTAAAGAAAAATGTGCCCCCATACGCGAAAGATTGCGATGTTAAAGATCCACCACAAACTAACGTAAATGTACCTGGAATTGTCGGAGGAGCTATCGGCGCAATTATACTTCTTGCTACGGTCATCATCGGAATTTTTTATTGGCGTCGCCGAAAGAAATCAAGAACTCGATTTATATGGTCGAAAGCATTTCTCATCAACTTAAAGAGTGAGACTTACAATCCGCCCACATCCGTTTCCTCATCCTGTGCTCGGAATAATATCGAAAACCGTAGCCCGCAAGTCTTATTCAACAATTTTGAAAGGACATCCCATGTACGTGATGAGGGTAGAACACAACTGCACGAACTAGATGCGATTAGTTCCCCTCATCCAGTTGAGCCTGATGGTGGTTGGAGAAACGACACGAGCAACGCATCAATTAATACGCCGCGAAGTCCAGGGCGAAACACATATCGATTCTCAGGTATTTCGGAAATGACATTTGAAAATAATGAGCATGAATGGTCACATCATTAATGATGAATCGTTGATTCCGAAATATGTCAAGGATATTGGCTTTCTCAACGCTGACCGAGTAAAGATGATTTTTTTCGGATAATTTTGAACTCCGAGGTAATGGGTGAAAGCGGAGTTTCTATTCAAACCATTGGAGCGACGCTGCATAAAATAATTGATAAACTTTCATTGTAGTTTTATTATCGCAAGCTTTTTCAAAGCAAATGCCATAGTAATTACTGGGACTCGTCCGACTATCACAGATAAGTAGTATGATCTCATGCTATATCTGCGGTAACGCGCAGAAACTCTCGGCAGAGACTGTGTGCAAGACCTACATGGTCCAGAGAAGCAGGGACAGGGATCGAATTGCACGTTTAGTACGAACAACAATTATCTCCGCCGAAGTAGAGTAGTCGAAGTTGCTCATGGATGAACATGAGACGTGGTAAAAATGGACAAAGAGTTCACGATGTTTCCCAACTCAAAGTTAGTGATAATTGTTGCATCCGTAGGCTTGGAAGATTTATTGGAGAGGTTTTGGTTTCATTGGCGGTCGAGCCTCCAATGTACTCAAATCAGAGAATTGATTCCTCTCAGTTCTCATCGGCACCTACGACAAACTCTTTCAACCTGACCAGTCAACGAATTAAATAAGTTAATACTCATAGTAATAGTGGTGGTATGGGTAGGTTGATGTATGGAATAGTAATATTTTCAGTACGAGAATTAACAGCCTCGGTCTCATCAAAGGATTGATACATGCCCTCCGCACAAATCTGGAGCAATGTTTAGCGACGGGACGAGCGGTATTGAATGTACAGGCTTTTCGACGGAGCAGCACACAAAATAGAGAGCTTCATGTGATAACGAATTTATTGGGACTTGTTCTAATTATATATACAATAGCATCATCGTTTACGACCGTGGGCTAGAGTATTTGTGCAACGGGTTCAGATGTATACGTCGACTCATCGAGTACTTATGGCTTTGAAAAGATCAAACAGCTCGTTTTAATCTTTCAAAAAACGTTTGAAAATATAGCTGTGGTATTTTTACATTTTTGTAATCGTCCTGCTTTGCAACGCATCTCAAGAATATGATATAATTTTGACGGAGCTTTGGTGTCCCCTACTGCACGATCTACAAAGCTTTTTCAACGCGCTCAGTTAGTGACGAGATTGTGAATACCAGAGATTTTGCTCTTGATACGTGTTTACACTTTATCAGATACTCAAAGGATCGTTCTTATTCAGCAGTGAATAAAACTATAGTTGTTCGGTAGTTGACTACCATAAATCTTCAACTTTTTTCACAGCACTCCGGAGGCAAACTCGCGACGTCTTCCTTCTGCACACTGATTCCCTCTACCTTCACCCTCAGCTTATCGAATGTTGATCCCGGTTTAGTCGTTCGCGGTACAAATTTCTCTTTAACAAATTCAATTGAATTCAAGTCAGGAAGTGGCTGAAAGTTGAAATGAATGCATCTACATATTTCATCGAGACCTTGAAAGTTCGACCGAGTGAAGTGAACTCCATTCCACAGGCAAATAGAAACGTCGAGTTTACGTGATTTGCTTTCATGCTTCACAGTGGACCCATGTAGACGATGAGATTCAACCAGCAACTGAATCTAGGCAATTTTTTGCCAAAGATTATTCTGCGTGTCATCTTGAAGACGCATCATTCTGGAAAGATTTTAGTGACCGAAGGTACCAGTACAGGTAGCTCGTTTACCAACTTGATGCAATGAGTGAACAGAGACTTCAATCCATTCAACTTGTTGACTGCTCAAATTTCATGCCACTTGCCTCGAGAGTGTTGCGTCTTTCCCAACTCATGCAAACTCTATCCCCCCCTCAAATTTAAATTGTCTCGAACATCCGGTGGTGGATCTATTTTTATAGATGTAAGGCACAGATTTTAATCCTTTCATCATGAAATAATTAATTCTTTTATCTGGCTCTTGACGTATCGAGAATCTGGGGTTCATCTGCTAAAACACGTAGTCTATCACAAACACAGGTTGGACAAATCTGTAAAGGATGACATGGATGGGAAGCACCGGTATACAGTAGAACCCCTCTTAGCTAATAGTGGGTTCCGGTATAAGTGTTGAAAAGATTCATTGTAATTTGGACTTTTATATTTGCAACACTTACCCTTGCAGGTCATTTTGCCCGCAGGGGTAAGTATTGCAAATATAAACGGTAAAATTTCTATGAATCTCTTCAGTAATTACAGTAGAACCCCTCTTAGCTAAGAGGGGTTCTACTATACTTGGAAATCCATGGCGTCGAACACTAGAGACGTGCAAGTTCACTTGAACATTAACGTTGTATGCTGGGTTGGAAAGCGGCGTGGTACACCACTCAGGCCCTTCTCTCAAGAGTCCGGGTAGCCGAGGCACATGAGACAGCAGAAAGCTAGTTCGAATCCAGTCAGACCTACACACCACTCCTCTCGCGATGATGTCGTAGTCGTCGAACGATGAATACATGCTCAGATCATCACCGGGATTTCACGCTTTTCCCTGTAGTGGGTAATCACGGAAGAGATGACATAGCGTAATGCGTTGTTTGAATCAGATTGTATTCAGACTGCAAGCCGGCGTAAGGCATTATCCAGGAGTATTATTTACAAGTCAAACTGAGTTATTCTACGAAGAAGACGCATTATCCGTGATCATTTGCGTCATAATCCTGGGCTGCACACACAATATTGGTTGGAAAAAGAAAGCAAAGAGGCAGAATCATGACAGATTCTGCGAAAACCAAATACAGTCGTCCCTCTCTAACTCGATAGTGGGTCTCGGTATAAGTGTTGAAAATATTCATTGAAATTCAAACATTTACATTTGCAATACTTACCCCTGCCCCCAAAATGACCTGTAAGGGTAAGTGTTGCAAATATAAAAGTCCAAGTTACAATGAATCTTTTCAACACTTATACTGGGACCCACTATCGAGTTAGAGAGGGACGACTGTATCTGTAGTGGGGAAAAAGGAGTAAAGCAATTATGAATCCGCTAGACTTATCAAGGCAAAGATTATCTAACATCATATCGATTTACGATCAGAGCGTAACACAAAGACCAAAAAACGCCATCACATGATGCGTCTCTGAATCGTGGAATATCTACATGTTTGTCGGGTCCCTGCCTTGCAGCACTCAGAACCTTTTACATCTCTATTGTTATCGGGAGAAAAAGTACCCATATCAAAATATTCTCTTTTAGATCAGATATTTCTGAATGGAACGCTGGAAGTCACCAGCACTGTATCAAGATGGAAACGGGTCCAGGTATTAGTAGTTGCATAGAGGGAAGTAGGAGTAAGATGAGGGAGGGTGGTCTTGTTATGGAAGAGGGAGAGATAGAGTTTTTTTTTTTTTAAATCATTTCTGCGTATGTAGCCTGAGGCTATGACGCGCATGATTACGGAATACACATATGTTTTGCAGAATAACTGAATTTGACGTTTGGAACACTCATACTCAGATTTCATTTGCAGATACAGTAGCGTCTAAAAGTGCGCAATGAAACCACCACGTTGACTAAAGTTTACTGTAGCTCTGCAACAACTTCTTCAAATTTAAAAGTTCTAGGTTCAAATAAAATCTAAGCCATTTCTTGAATAAGTCCAACTTTGTTTTGTAAAAATAATGATTAATTGTAAGGTTCGCGATGGTCTTGGCACTTAGTGTCCATTGTGCATTTTTAGACGCGTTATTCTAATACTTGGTATGAACCCCCTTTGCCTTCTTTACGACCAGAACCCTTGACGGCATACTCTCATTTAATGTACGACGTGAATCTTCAGGTATATTTTGCTAGACGTCGTCTACTCTTTTTATCAATTCGTGCATACTATTCGGCGTTTCCGGGTGCTCTCCAAGTCGGCGTTTTACCAGACAGCATAGGTGCTTATTTAGGTTCAGGTCGGGAGATTGAGAGGGCCATTTCATGGTATTTATACCTGTGGTAGATAGCCAATTCTTTGTGGCCCTAGAACTATGCTGAGGATCGTTGTCTTGTTGAAAAATAACGTTGTCTCTGGCATTGGAAAAGAGCTTGCTTGCTATTTCGTCGACTGTTGGGACCAAACAAGTATTCAGAATGCCTATTAGCTGTTCCGAGTTCATCCTTCCAACCACACGACTCATTCCACCGGCGCCAAACCAAGACATACAACCCTATATCATTACGCAACCGCCCCCGAACTTCAGTGTCTCTTCGACCACTTCTGCCGAATAGCTACTTGGATTCCTGAACCAGGCATGTTTGATTCCGTCGCTATTGAGTCTATTTATCTTCGTCCCATCTGACCAAATAACTCTTTTTCAGTCTTCAATAGTCCAACTTTCATGTTCTAAAGCCCAATGCAACCGAGCTCTCTTATGCGCCTTTGACAGCATCGGTTTCTTCGCCCTCTTCATAGCCCGGAGACCCTGTTACCTCAGAGCCAGCCTTATGGTACCAGGAGAAGCTTTGTCTTCTCATTCAAGATTGATAATCTTCGTCGCTTCTACCGCAGTTTTGGTCCCGCCATTAGCCACCAAACGAGCCAGGGCTCGCTTGTCTCGACACATTAACTTCCGTGGTCGTCCCTGCACAGGTTTTGATGTATCATGAGATGTCTTTTCCGATACCTGGCTACCGTAAACCTATGACAGCCCACGATTTTTGCTGTTCCTAGTTCTTTTTTACCTTCATCGAGTAATGTAGTGATGGATGATAACTGGTGCTGTGAAAGTTTTCTCATTGTAAAAAAAAAAAGAGAATATTGAAATCAAAAGGGTTTAGGCTCGATACAAAAGCATGTCGAATACTTATATAGATCAAAAAATTAAAGTTTACAGCATAGTTGTCTGTTAACGCAGGTTCTACCACGTGGTGAAATGATACGTCAAAAAGTGCGCAATAGACATTGAGTGCCAAGACCAGCGTGAACCTTACAGTTAATCATTAATTTTACAAAACAAAGTTGGACTTATTCAAGAAATGGCTTAGATTTTATTTGAACCTAGAATTTTTAAATTTGAAGAAGTTTTTGCAGAGTTACAGTAGAATTTAGTCAACATGGTGGTTTCATTGCGCACTTTTAGACGCTACTGTTATCATAGACTGGAATGGACAATAATTTAAACAGAAAAAAATAGTAAGAGACTTAGTGCATTGCCTCAATAGGGAATATCGGAGGTTGCCGATCTGACCGCTTTCATTTTAGGAAATTGAAATACATAGGACCCATAATTATTTTGGATTCTGGTGCAGTTTAGCAAAAAGTGGTGGTACTGTCTAGCGCCCCCCTTCTACCAAGGTCTTGACGCTAATTTCGGGTAATCTGAGTGCCTTAAAATTGGCCTAGCTAGGAAGCTTTAGCTGAGATATATCCCTGAAGGTGCGTCACAGAAGACAAACTTTGGGGGAGGGCAGTGTCTATGATTGATAAATGTAAGCAGACTCAACTTTGCATTAGCGTGAATCAGTCCATAGGCGAGATGAAGATCAGCGACAGGGGCATAGGACTTCGTTTAGATACGCTATGGCGGTAGCGAAGGTGCTAGAACTAACCTATGATGTTGTTGGGGAAACAAGGGACTACCCTCTCCTTAGGGTAGTAATTTTGCAGTGGGGAAATATGGGTCTGCATGTCGCTTCAGGGGTTATACCCCTACAAGTCTCATGATCTGCAAACGTCGATTATTTTGGCCTTAATTATCGGGCCATTATCTGCATAAGTCGATTTCTCAGAAACTTAATTCTCTCCATACATACAAATCTTTTCCTCACACTTAACGGCTTGTTTAACTATAATCGTTATTATTGATACTGTCATCATCGAGTGAGAGACTTGATGCTTTAATCTATTTCATATTACATCATATTATCATAATTAGCTATTGGGTATTAGGTATCCTCAGCTTTTTTAAAGAAACTTTCTCCTTAACACAGCCAAGATATTTAATTCGGAAGACAGTGACTTAAATAGCTACTAAATTTACACCAGACATAGAATCATCACGGCCGCCTCAAACTCCACCTTCGACACCTAGACTCAAACACTTGTTAAGAGACCAATGCCTGCATGAAAGTGTAAAATTAGGGAAAAATTTGACTGATATTTAGCTTATGCGTTAGATAACGGTTCTGTATGAAGGCGGTAAAAACCAATCCCAAATTGCGGCACAACTTGGGATTTCTAGGTGATAGGTTTATTAATTGCTACGCCGCGGATCTGTCACACCGAAAAAGAGGAAAGGTCGTCTACCAAAACTCTCAACTGAGGCTGTCGACGGAATTGAGAAGTTCATTAATGAATCTTATGAAAATCGAAGGATGAGTTACATGGAACTTGCTTTGGGGCCATTCAGTCACTTGGATATCAGCGAGCGCGTCATCTAAAGCGAATTACAGAAGAGGGGTTACAGGCGTCATCCTGCTCACATCCAGCTTCCAGTCTCCGAACTAAACAGAAAGAGGCGTAGAGAATGGGCTTCAGCTTATATTGACTGGACCGTAGAAGACTGGAGATCGATTCTTTGGACGGACGAAACCCGGGTTAAAGACGGACAACAAACTAGAGACTAGATCAAAAGGACGGTTAGTACAATGCTTTTTGGTTTGGAAGACTTTCTCTCTCTAATAAGATGACATAGACCAACCAGGAATTTCATATCACGTGTGTTGGTGATAAGATAAGGAAAACAATCGGATGTTCTGGTGATCCTTTGCAGGGTCAGAGAAAGGTCCTAGCTTGTTCTGGGAAAAAGGGTGGAAGACTATCGACTCCGAAAAGTACTGCCCTAAGATAGTACCTTTAATTGACGGTATGGTCTCTATGAGACCTTGGCTCTTTGTGATGCAGGATAATGCTCCTGCTCACGCTTCTGAAAGAACGATACATGAGTTC
The DNA here is from genome assembly GCA_028751805.1 of Podosphaera xanthii. Lineage (NCBI taxonomy): Eukaryota > Fungi > Ascomycota > Leotiomycetes > Helotiales > Erysiphaceae > Podosphaera > Podosphaera xanthii. Next base: position 10,392,285 of record JAPWIX010000004.1, read on the forward strand.
CAGGAGAGACAAATAGATCCTATCGACTGGCCACCCTATTCGCCAGATTTGAATCCGATTGAAGCAGTCTGGGATAAAACGAAAGATTATGTCCAAGAGAGATATCCGAGCCTGGGTCGGGGGAACCAGCGTACCCACGACGAGTTGCGGGCTATCGTACAAGAAGCATGGAATTCTGTGCCTGATGAATATCTTGATGATCTGATAGAAAGTATGCCGAAAAGTTGTCGAGCTGTGTTGGAAGCTGATGGAGGACCATCTAAATAATGATTCTCAGTAATTTCTAAAGTAGTCCTTTATAGTTGTCTGCTTTTGCTTGTTGTCTTCATTTAAATTTGGAGTCAAATTTCCTTATTCGTGGATTTGGTAGTTAGGTAGATAAATTCAGCATCAATGCACAACTTTATGCAGTCAATTATTATACAAATTGAGCTTAGCGGCAAGGAAGACCCACTGCAAAATTCTTCTGTCAGAGAAAATTGTCATACAAAAAGTTTGAGGAAATTTCATAAAGTTTCATAAATACAGGGGCTAAACTCTATTTGTTTAAAGACCAGACCAAATTAGCCCTAGCAGACCCTCACAAAAACCCTGCCTTGGACCCATTGCAAAATTACTACCCAAAGGGTAGAGTACAGTAGAACCTATCATAATCAATACTCCTCGGCGGACAAAATAGCCATGGGTTATGACAGGCTATGGGTTATAGGAGTATTCTAATTTTAGATTTAAGCGTCGTTTGGCTTCGCTTAATTTTACGTGTCACGTGCTGACACTGCGGCGAATAGCACTAGCTACATTCAGTTACACGTAAATATATACGTGCATGTACAAAAACGAATGCCTGTAATTGTAGTTAAATTATCTGCAAGACTTGAAGTTCATTTGGTTGTTCTAAATTAAATTCAATTGTATTTTTACCTGCCACTTGGAGGGAATAAGCTACTGAAATTGCAATCGTCAAGGGATGTGGAGACATGATGTTGAATAGCATGAGAGAAATAACTTTTTATTGTGACGATAAAGAATGGACGCTTGAATCAAAATGGAATGAGTTGCTGAATCCGAATGGTTGGCATACCAAGGATAATATGGGAAACTGGTAGATCTTTGTACATACTAGTACTAGTAGCGGTACATTTATACGTACACCAGGATGAGTTTTGTCACCAGTCCCGTATAATTTGGTATACTCTGATACTACGGTATTAATCGTGTATAGGCGCTAAAATTCGACTTTTACAGGGTATATAGGCTTTTACTAACTTGAATTAGCATGACGATAAGTAGATCTCCCCACCTAAACTTTAAATTTGTATGGCAAAAATTTCACAACGAAATATTCGTTGGTTTTGCTTTTTTGGTCCATTATAGCCCTCTATTCACTTTTTAATTCATCAATACATTTCATAAATAAATTATACTTCTATCTAGCTAATAATTTACATATCCGCCTTCAGCTTCGTAAACGGCTCTGATTCTTCGGGGCATCGAATCTATCAGTTTCTCCAAGTCATCCCCATTAAACCCCAGATCCCACGCCTCGTTCACTATTTGACGAAGATGCCCTTGACTCCGCTGCCCCCCTTGATCCAACGCTGGATAAAGACGCTCCATGTACGCTTTCATATAACTCCACAAAGTTTCTATCAGATTTAAATCAGGAGAATATGGCGGCCACTCCATTAGAGAAATATTCCTCCTTTCAAACTCACGCATAGTTTGCCTCGACTTGTGAGGAGGGGCGTTGTCCTGCATCACATCTAGTCCTGGTTCCCGAAAGACCGCACTCTCTATGAGAGGCACTATCCTCTCGCAGTAACTGGCCGCAGTGATATGGCCCCACTCCTTCTCCCAAATCAGGCAAGGCCCCTTCTGTCGTCCAAAGAAAGATCCCCAGAACATCCACCCAACTCTCCTCCGCGTCTTGGCTAGGACACAGGTATCTTCGTACTCTTCCCCAATCTTTGACTTAAACTTAGCTCAAGGGAACTCTAAATCTTAGGAGCCTTTAAGGGACTACTGACCTTTCTTGTGACCCAACGATCACTTTGCCGACCATTCATAGCCCAAGTCTCGTCGGACCAGAGGACTCTCATCCAATGTTCCTTCCGCCAGTGGAGATGTATTCTGGCAAACTCATATCTCTTCAGTTTGTTGACTGAAGAGATAGGAGGTTTTAATCGTGCAATCCTGCGTGCATATCCCCTCTTTGCCAGTTCACGTCGGATCACATTCTCGCTCACACCAAAGTGCCGAAATATAAAATGTGCAAGTTGGAAAAATGACATCCGACGATTTTCCGATGATAAACAGACGAAAAATTCTATTTCATCGACCTGGGAACTACTTAGAATAGGTGGCCTACCACTGGAGTACTGAGGCTCGGTATTTTCAACGCTCATGGTGTATTGTACCTGTCGCCATGTAATCCCAATGCGTTGAGAGATTTTGACGTAACTGTGTCCCTCACTGGCCAAGGTTCTAACCTGCACATGTTACTCTCTTAACCTTATCAATTTGTAGATTTCAGACTTACTTGAATACGTTGAGTTTGTGTTAGGCGTTTTGCATAAGTAGGAGATGCTGATGATGGAGAAGGTTGTTGAGGTGAATCCATCTTTGCGGCAATCTAGTACAGTAAATTAAAATCTTCTAAAGTAGTTGACTTAAGGTTCAGATGCACTCACATGAAGTAAAAATTAGATAGATGAATGAAATAAAAGTATGCCGTTGAGCAAAATAATAGTAAATAGCTGACAATGATTTAAACGAAACGACCTCAGGTGTGCGCGAGTGAAGAAAAGTGCAGGCATGAAGGTGGGCGTTGGACTTCATATACAGATGCATATCTCTTATGCCTTAGGCCATAAGATTTTAAAATTTGAAGCTAACAGGGATACTGTGGATCTATCGTGAGGTAACCTGGAATATCACCACTTTATCTCCACTTTATCCCCGCTTTAACCCCTGTACCCTATAAGAAGCGGATCAACGAACAATACCCTATCATGAGAGTAGGACTGGGGACAAAACGTATTTCAGTCTCGCGATACATATTAAGCCTAGCGTCGATAGGTTGGCAATTAAATACACATTGGTTGCCATAACAACAGTTCTGGTATTACGTAAATGTCACGGGGATAAAGCCCATAGTTCCCAAAAAAGTTATAGCTTGTGGGGGATGACAGGTTATGGCTTTTTTGGTGGGAATCACTGAGGATCCTTAGACTAGGTATGCAAGGGTATTGACGTCATGTCTAAATTATCCATCTTGTACAGCCCGGCACAAACCCCACTTACAATCATTGACATCATCGCGCATAATTACTTGTGCTGAAATTTGGAAGAGGGGTTTATGAACTAAGGGTTATGTATTTAAGTATGAACCGTCTGGGAGTTTGGGAAGAACAAGTTACAGACAGTCTAAAGGTTTGACTATATAGAAGATATAGCCTGAATCTCAAGACACCCTGTAACGAACGTGATATCCTAACCTTACAGCTGATCGTAGAATCTCACCACTATGGTGGACCAATGAAGCTATGGGTTATGACAGTTTATGGGTTATGACAGGTTTTACTGTTCAGAGATTAGTATTAAAGTTAGGTCACTAAGATACTAGTTGGAACTAGAAACATTATTTCACTCACTTACATCTTCTTGTTGTGCATTATCCCGATGATCACGTGATCTATTCATATTTTAACTGTTACATTTTACAACAAAACTCTAACCAATCTGAACAACAATTAAACCGCGACTCATAATGTGGTCACACGGAGTCTAATGTTGTACTGCTTCCAGCATTTTTACGTCGCTGGAGCATACATCCGTACTACGTCCACGGTATCTGAAGCACTGCATGAATTGATGGTCAAGATTTAAGTCACACGTCAATCATCGGAGCTTAAATCCCTGTCATCATTTCTTTCAGTGCTGCACAGACCGTGGGTACAGTGTCAACTGTGAACAAGCGTGACAGATGTCCGACGCTGACGTTCACAATACCAGTTAAAAACGCCCATACTACAGTCCAGCCTCATCTATAGCGATGTGGGTCCCAGTATAAGTGTTGAAAATCTTCATTGTAACTTGGAAAGTTAAATTTGTAACACTTACCCTTACAGGTCATTTTGCGGGCAGGGGTAAGTATTGCAAATGTAAATGGTTGAATTTCAATGAATATTTTCAACACTTATACTGGGACCCACATCGAGTTAGAGAGGGACGACTGTATTTTCATTTACCCCCAGGTATGACTTCATAGCCCTGATCTTCTGGACCAGGGGACCAAAGTGTACCCAATCAGTCTGGTAGTTGACTGACGTGTGTGCTCCGTCATTCAGTTGGTGATGTGCTCAGATTGTATCGAGAAAAATGGATGCTCCGCCACATGCTACACGAGAGCTCAGTTGTACGCGCCTGTCGTCGTGACTTTATTTCATTGCCAGATCTGTCAAGTTAGTAGTCCATATAAGGGAAATCTACGGATACCTATGATATGATACGAGAGCAAGGTTATAGATAAGGTTTATGCTTACTCTCATGATAGGGTATTGTTCGTTGATCCGCTTCTTATAGGGTACAGGGGTTAAAGCGGGGATAAAGTGGAGATAAAGTGGTGATATTCCAGGTTACCTCACGATAGATCCACAGTATCCCTGTTAGCTTCAAATTTTAAAATCTTATGGCCTAAGGCATAAGAGATATGCATCTGTATATGAAGTCCAACGCCCACCTTCATGCCTGCACCTTTCTTCACTCGCGCACACCTGAGGTCGTTTCGTTTAAATCATTGTCAGCTATTTACTATTATTTTGCTCAACGGCATACTTTTATTTCATTCATCTATCTAATTTTTACTTCATGTGAGTGCATCTGAACCTTAAGTCAACTACTTTAGAAGATTTTAATTTACTGTACTAGATTGCCGCAAAGATGGATTCACCTCAACAACCTTCTCCATCATCAGCATCTCCTACTTATGCAAAACGCCTAACACAAACTCAACGTATTCAAGTAAGTCTGAAATCTACAAATTGATAAGGTTAAGAGAGTAACATGTGCAGGTTAGAACCTTGGCCAGTGAGGGACACAGTTACGTCAAAATCTCTCAACGCCTTGGGATTACATGGCGACAGGTACAATACACCATGAGCGTTGAAAATACCGAGCCTCAGTACTCCAGTGGTAGGCCACCTATTCTAAGTAGTTCCCAGGTCGATGAAATAGAATTTTTCGTCTGTTTATCATCGGAAAATCGTCGGATGTCATTTTTCCAACTTGCACATTTTATATTTCGGCACTTTGGTGTGAGCGAGAATGTGATCCGACGTGAACTGGCAAAGAGGGGATATGCACGCAGGATTGCACGATTAAAACCTCCTATCTCTTCAGTCAACAAACTGAAGAGATATGAGTTTGCCAGAATACATCTCCACTGGCGGAAGGAACATTGGATGAGAGTCCTCTGGTCCGACGAGACTTGGGCTATGAATGGTCGGCAAAGTGATCGTTGGGTCACAAGAAAGGTCAGTAGTCCCTTAAAGGCTCCTAAGATTTAGAGTTCCCTTGAGCTAAGTTTAAGTCAAAGATTGGGGAAGAGTACGAAGATACCTGTGTCCTAGCCAAGACGCGGAGGAGAGTTGGGTGGATGTTCTGGGGATCTTTCTTTGGACGACAGAAGGGGCCTTGCCTGATTTGGGAGAAGGAGTGGGGCCATATCACTGCGGCCAGTTACTGCGAGAGGATAGTGCCTCTCATAGAGAGTGCGGTCTTTCGGGAACCAGGACTAGATGTGATGCAGGACAACGCCCCTCCTCACAAGTCGAGGCAAACTATGCGTGAGTTTGAAAGGAGGAATATTTCTCTAATGGAGTGGCCGCCATATTCTCCTGATTTAAATCCGATAGAAACTTTGTGGAGTTATATGAAAGCGTACATGGAGCGTCTTTATCCAGCGTTGGATCAAGGGGGGCAGCGGAGTCAAGGGCATCTTCGTCAAATAGTGAACGAGGCGTGGGATCTGGGGTTTAATGGGGATGACTTGGAGAAACTGATAGATTCGATGCCCAGAAGAATCAGAGCCGTTTACGAAGCTGAAGGCGGATATGTAAATTATTAGCTAGATAGAAGTATAATTTATTTATGAAATGTATTGATGAATTAAAAAGTGAATAGAGGGCTATAATGGACCAAAAAAGCAAAACCAACGAATATTTCGTTGTGAAATTTTTGCCATACAAATTTAAAGTTTAGGTGGGGAGATCTACTTATCGTCATGCTAATTCAAGTTAGTAAAAGCCTATATACCCTGTAAAAGTCGAATTTTAGCGCCTATACACGATTAATACCATAGTATCAGAGTATGGGGGTAAGATGAGTACAGTAGAACCCCTCTTAGCTAATAGTGGGTCCCGGTATAATTACTGAAGAGATGGATATTTTACCGTTTATATTTGCAATACGTAACCCTGCACGCAAAATGACCTGTAATGGTAAGTGTTGCAAATATAAAAGTCCAAGTTACAATGAATCTTTTCAACATTTATACCGAGACCCACTATTAGCTAAGAAGGGTTCTACTGTATTTTTGCGGACGTGCTAAACGGACAGTCCCAAATGCTCGCTGGACGTCCCTGCAAGTAGATTGCGCTTCCACGCTAACCAAATCTGCATTGATCAGCGATCTCGTCAAATATTTTTTGCGCTAATCCAAATTTGGTCACTATCGTTACAAGTATAGTAGTTACCATGACAACTTAGAGCTCGTGTTTAACAAACATAACATAAAGATACCATTTAGAAATATTGGTCCTGGAATTGCCTTAATAACTTTTCCAAATCGTCCAATTCTATATTCCAATTTCATCTTCCTCACCTCCAACTTCGCCTCACTTATTGAACTCCAAATTACAATGGCTGAACTGAACTTTAATGCGCTATCAGCATCAATCAACATATCTCAAGATACTAATGAAAGAGGTATTTTTCCCTTTCTTTCTACTAAAATACGTATTGGCTGATTTCTCCAGGAATGGTTACCGGAAGTGCTCTTTTAGAGGCCCATGATGGGCATCAAAGTATACCAAATAATGAGGATACCCGTATGCTAAGCTCCCTAAAACTAATTCATTTATGGCAAAATTTCCACTAATACGCAATTTCTTCAGTCGAGACCCAGTGCGGAAGTATGGAAGAAATAATTGGTGTCCGGATCGACCAAATGGAGGACTGTCGCAAATCCATTTTCGTTAGCTAGGTGCTCGACAGCTCTCTTACAGTCCTCCATTTAGTCGATCCGGACACCAATTATTTCTTCCATACTTCAGCACTGGGTCTCGACTGAAGAAATTGCGTATTAGTGGAAATTTTGCCATAAATGAATTAGTTTTAGGAGCTTAGCATACGGGTATCCTCATTATTTGGTATACTTTGATGCCCATCATGGGCCTCTAAAAGAGCACTTCCGGTAACCATTCCTGGAGAAATCAGCCAATATGTATTTTAGTAGAAAGAAAGGGAAAAATACCTCTTTCATTAGTATCTTGAGATATGTTGATTGATGCTGATAGCGCATTAAAGTTCAGTTCAGCCATTGTAATTTGGAGTTCAATAAGTGAGGCGAAGTTGGAGGTGAGGAAGATGAAATTGGAATATAGAATTGGACGATTTGGAAAAGTTATTAAGGCAATTCCAGGACCAATATTTCTAAATGGTATCTTTATGTTATGTTTGTTAAACACGGGCTCTAAGTTGTCATGGTAACTACTATACTTGTAACGATAGTGACCAAATTTGGAGTAGCGCAAAAAATATTCGACGAGATCGCTGATCAATGCAGATTTGGTTAGCGTGGAAGCGCAATCTACTTGCAGGGACGTCCAGCGAGCATTTGGGACTGTCCGTTTAGCACGTCCGTATTTTTGAATGGATGATTACGTATAATCTAAGTATACGAAGGATCTTTAACCATTTGTGTGTGCCAAGACTCGCTAGATGACTAAGCATTATTGACAAGATCGTCGACTCCCCTTGGGAGGATGGCTTTCTCAATGCTGCTCCAACATATCGTCTGAATTGGGTCAAGGGACGTGAATTGATGACTGGTCTGATTCTACATGTCGCTAATGTGACCAAGTTTGAAGCAATTGATAGAGCTCCCCGCCGATGTTTGTCGGTATGACACTGTGGGGAAACTGCTGAAAGGTTCTTCTGAGACGTTAAAATTCTGTCGAGCTTGGTCAAGGTTATTCAAAAATTCACGTTCATAGATTCATGTTTGGAAATTACAATATAAATTCACTTCAATCATATAAAAGGAATCCTTTAAACAAAGGCTCATCAACACCAACCAAAAACATTGAACCATCAGAGTATTACTTTTAACCCCCAAACCGAACAATTACTGCGCTAACACCCATATTAACTCCCGTCCAACTCCCCTTGAGCCCTACTCCAAGATCAAGGATGAAAAAGATCTTGTGAGTAGCGATTCGGATTGCTACACGCTGTCGAATCGGAAAAGTTTGAACACCGGTACGGATTTCGTTCCGGAATAGGTGACGTGTCGACCGCTGCGATCCCCGTATAACTCCCCATGTCATGCTTGGCATGGTGCAAAGAGTGACTAGATCCTATTTCATGAATAGGCACTCCACCAGGATGAGTTTGGGGGACAATGAAGCTCGTCTGGTAGGGATCTTGCGGGATATGGACCGGCTTTGTCGAATTATATAGTTGTGGAGCATAGATATGGGGGTCCACGTCTTCTCTTTCTAAGGCAGCCCGAGATTTCTCATGCCATTCTCTAGACTTCTTTGTGCGATACCAGCAAAAAGCCCCAAGCCCCAATAAAGCAACTGCAACCAACACACCTATTGTTGACCCTATGATGATACCCAAATTTTTAGCTGATGTCGGAAGACCATTTATATTCGGCGATGGAGTCGGTATTGGCGGTGTTGGATCCGTCGTTTCTGGATCAGTCGCCGTTATACAACTCTTCAGGATTACCGTGGGCAAATTCTTCTTTACGTACGATGCAGGAAAGAGGTTGACTGTTGGGCAAGATCCCGCAAGACATGGGTTTACGGAACAACACCCCTGAAAGGATGGTGTATTGCTGAGACATGTGTACCATAAGGATCCGACAGGACAATCCGTGTCCGGGAAGAAAGATGAGTCATGTTCGCATGCATCTGGGCCAGGCCCAGATCCAAGAGAAGCCGGTCGGAGATCGCTTTTCGGGCATCCCCTCGGATTGCAGGGATCGGAAGTGCAGCAACCAAAAAATTTTGGGGATTGAGCCGAGCAAAAATACCAATCGCCTCCCTTCAGACACGAACCCTGGATGGTGGGATCCTCCGTCACGTTCCCCATCGATGGTATAGACATAGGAATGGAATTGAAAATAGAGAGGGGTGGGACGTGGAATTGAGGTCGAACGATCGGAAAAGAGAGATGACAGTTGATCGATTAAGTTAGCTGTCCAGAATGACGAACATGATGAACCGAGCTTGGAGGAATCTCCATTCTTATAAAAGTGAGAGCAAGGAAACGTGTTAGGGTTTTTGTCACTATTACCTGCAGAGATGCAATATGACGAAGGGTCTCTATTTTCGGCCTGACTATTTACAGTAACAAATGCAGCCATGAGTTAATTTGGCCCAGACTATCCCTCAAATGTGCTAGCACTAAAGAGGATCATATCATATTCTCTGAATGATAAAATGTAAATTTGACCATACCATGTCAACATCGCTCTACGTTGACCTCAACATCTCGATACATTTCTCATACTTGACCAGTACTTGGTGCATGAATAGGTAAGACTCCCAACTACATGATCACAATCCGTGGGGGTACAATTTAGAGTGCTACTGGGAAGTTTCTCATGGCGGAGTAGGCGAAGATAGATCCGAACATGGATCATATTCTAGAACAACACATGAGAACCATGTCAATTGCTTCTTAGAGAGAAAAGATCTTGCGCATCTGTCGGTGTGGAAAGTTCTTCGTGGCCAGATCAGCCGAGTTTGTGATCACCACATTTCAATGTTGGAAGTACATGTACATGTATGTAAGAAGGAAAGTCATGGCCAAAGTTCACGTAATTATTGACCCCGGTCGAGCCAATAAGCATAGCTAGGCGCAAATATACTTTGTGTCGGTCCCCGTAGGTCTCACGCGTACGTGTGCTGGTATATCGATGGAGAGAAATGTGTAAAGAGATAAGGTCGAGGCGACTGGACTCAGTATCCGATCTTCAAGTTCCCATATAACGATCCTTTTCATCACGCGCCCGACATTGATTCTGTATCGATAATGGATAATTTTAGATACAATTCTTTCTGTGATAACGGTCCGTTGGTGAACTTGAACAATGCTGGTACATGTAGACCGTGGAGCTATCCGTGCTACGAAGTTCATTCCACACAAGTCCAATCTACGAATGCCGTATGAAGGCGGGGGGATGCGGGGGGTTCTAACGAACGTTAGATCCATGTGTTCATGGTGTACTAGTTCTTCGGTATAAACATGTCCGAGGTCCCTAGTCCTACACGCATTTGTTTGGGGCTAGGGACGGCGTCCATGTACATTCTTACCCCAGAGTCCAGGGCATGATCATTGTGGATTATTCCCCATGTTATTCCAGCGGCTTTTAGCGACTTTTTCCAGTCCAACCTTATCTATAGCGATAGTGGATCCCGGTATAAACGTTAAAAATATTTATCGAAATTAAACAATTTACATTTGCAATACTTACCCCTGCACGGAAAATGACCTGTAAGAGTAAGTGTTACAAATATAAACGTCCAAGTTACAATGAATCTTTTCAACATTTATACCGGAACCCACTATCGCTCTAGATGAGGTTGGACTGTAGTCAAACCAAACACCAAAAGGCATTAAATTGATAGGTGGGACAATCCATACATGATCAAACCTTGTCCATGTCCTCGTGCCGTCTACCTCGGGATGACCCGCTCTCACCGCACACAACTTATCTCTATACTTTGCTATCATCGGCCTCTGGAAAGGAGAGATCATGAAAGGCTCAGAGCTCCTCTGACTGGATAATCGTATGAAGTCTTGTGGGTGTCTGTCTGTTTGACCGAGATCGTGGAGGAGGCATAGATTGGACAGATCACCTGAGGCATTGGTATCTCTGATTTATAGACAGAGAGGACTTACATGTTGTTGGTCCATAGTCAAACATGTATATATCGACTCAAATGGACAATAGATGTCAGTCATAAAAAAAATAGCCTCGGCGACTATCTACCCTCTCCTTCCGGAATTTACGTTATCCCGAGTCCTATTCAAGTTGACATGGGGCTCGGGATAAAGTATATCGTCGAAAGGGAAGTACAGTGGGACCCTTGCTATGAAGATCTGCGCTGGACTGATATTTACTCGTTATACCGATTTTTTTCCCGGCACTGGAGCCTAGATAAGCCGATACACTCGGAATATCGTTAATTTTGTTTAGAACGAGATACATCGTTATAACAAGAATTCGATTGTGAAAGTTTGTTGAACAATACTACAGGCTTAAGTCAACGATATTGCATTAGCGTGACAGGGGCCTATTTAAATTGATGACTATTATATAAGAGGTAATAACTCTTGGGCCCAATTATACTATCGTTCAGTACTTCTGTTTCCCTGCACTGTAACACTCTTATCCTTGGAATACCCAAATATCTTCTCCCCACGTACAAATAATTACATTCTACCACCAACTTCGATCAAAAAAAGATGAGTACCGCTCATTTATTATCGCAGCGCCGTCGAAATTATATTTCATCGGAAGACTGTATTCGCGTTAAAACATTCCGAAAACATACGAACTAAACAATCGAACAAATTGCCAAAGATCTAAGGCTATCCTGGCACCAAGTTCAACTCGCTTGTGCCCGACACAGTGAGGGTCCAAGTGTTCGGACTGGGCGCCCGCCTGTACTCTCAAGTCAACAGATAGATCAATTGGTGGCCTTTGTAAGGTCTTCATTTGAGGCTCGACGGATGAGTTATCTGGATCTGTCACTAGATCCATTTATGGAATGGAAGGTTGGTCACAGATGCATTCAAAGGGCTCTCAACAGTAGGGGATATTCTCGACGCCGGGCTCGTTCAAAGCCGGTACTGAGTGACCTTTTCAAAACAAAGAGGATCGAGTTTGCCCAAACTCATATAAACTGGTCTTTGGATGATTGGAGTCGAGTTCTCTGGACCGATGAGACATGGGCTACCGGTAACCATCACAAAAACACTCGGGTTACTAGATTGATAAATAGTGAAGCTATCTAAATTATGTCTAGCTCTAATGCGCTATTGTTTAAAGGGATATCGATTCAGAACTGCAACTAATGCTAGCAGTGATAAAACAAGTCGTCTTCAATAAAAATAGTTGATAAATGAACTTGTTCTTGGTATTTCTTTTCAGCGTATCTTTTTTATTATAATATCTAATAGAGAAATTTAAATAGTCTACATACACATTTCATTTATGTACATCCTATTACAGATACGAGGAAATACTTCCCTAGTGACTTCCAAATAACTTGTTACTGCAAGTTATGCCTCTTTAGAGCCCAAAGCGCTGTATTTGAGCTCAATCGCATGTGAACAGATGTGGTAGCGATACGAGAAACTTGTTGATCATTCAAGAGAAATGTATCGATAATGCCCAGACCGATCTACATTTCCAACAGCTATTTAAGTCGATGAACAGGTTGAAGACTGCTGTGTAAACATAAGTTGTTTGGAGGGGAATGGCTGGACGTTCTGGGGATTTTTTATGTGATCTCAAAAAGGTCCACATGTAATATGGGACAAAAGATGGGGAAAAATTAACCAAGCTAGCTTCAGTGAAAGGGTTGTGCCATCAATTATCAACTATCATAGAGAGCACCCGGGCTTCATACTCATACAAGACTCGGCACCTGCTTATCGAGGCCGGGTGTTAGATAAACTTGCTGGAGCGGGCATCGAGTTGATGGAATGGCCTCCCTTCTCCCCAGATTTAAATCCTATTGAAAATGTCTGGAATATCATGAAAGATAAAATGCAGTTTTATTTCCCCGAATTAAACGGACAACGGCTGCCAGTTTCAGGGATTCGTGCAATAGTCCAAGCTCGCTGGGTCTTAATCGCTGATGAACATCTTACGCCACTTCTCGCGAGTATGCATTCGAGATGCCAGGCATTTTTAGATGTAAATGGGGGGCACACTCGTTTCTAAATTTCGGATTGTTTTTCGGTGTTTTGTCGAAAGTCGTGTGAATAATGATAGAATTCTTAGCATAAACAGGCGGATCACAGTAAAGATTTGAGAAAATAATTAAATGAATCCAAACTTGAAATAAAAGAAATAAGAATTTCGGAATCTTAGAACATCGTTCACTACGGTTCGATAAAATAAAAAGCAATTTTCACATACAAATCAGAGTTTTATTTGAAGATAGCTGCCTATTTGAGATAGAATATTTTAATTCTCTCACCAATAACCCCTGTCACGCTAATGCAATATCGTTGACTTAGGCCTGTAGTATTGTGCAGAGATCGGCGGGAACAGCTGCCGTACATGTATGAAAGTGGATCATTGAATGCGGCTCAGCATCGATCGTGCTGCACGAACCTTACTTGAGCACAGCCAAAAAGGTATACCTCGTCCCATACAAATTTGAATGGGACGAGGTAGATAATTCATGTTTGTGCCAGAATACTGGGATTTCGGCCAAAATGGCAAACGATTGAGATGAGTGCGTGGAGTGAGCGCGGCAATAAGTATTGAAAATGCATATTACTTTTGAACGCCGCTGCATGCAAATCACATACAGTCGTCCCTCTCTAACTCGATAATGGGTCCCGGCATAAGTGTTAAAATATTCATTGAAATTTAACCATTTACATTTGCAATACTTACCCCTGCACGCAAAACGTCCTATAAGGGTAAGTGTTGCAAAGATAAAAGTCCAAGTTACAATGAATATTTTCAACACTTTTACCGGCACCCACTATCGAGTTGGAGAGGGACGACTGTACGTATCGGAGAAACATTATGGCCATATTTCTATTATTAGTCGAAGAATGGTACTAATATAGAAACATTACTGCGAGGAAAAGAAAAAAAAAGCCATACAGCACAATCTCGCTATAACAATGTGGAACAAAACTTAACCAAGGCTCCCGATTGGCCAATTCAATTGAATCCTCCAATCGGGAGCCTTGGTTAAGTTTTGCCCCACACTGTTATAGCGAGATTGTACTGTACCAACTTCTCTGATGAGCAAAGACTCCATTATTTGTCTCCGGGAATCAATCATTACCCATCCACGTTTGTTCGTCGGCCGTGCCGATTATCGACAGCATATGTGTACAGTAGAGCCCCTCTTAGCTAACACGGGTCCGGTGTAATTATTGAAAAGATTCATGAAAATTTGATCGTTTGTATTTGCAATACTTATCCCTACAGGTCATTTTTCGTGCATGGGTAAGTATTGCAAATATAAACGGTAAAATTCCCATGAATCTTTTCGATAATTACAACAGGACCAATTATTAGCTAAGAGGGGTTCTACTGTATCATTATCGAGATGAATTTTGTTCCCGTCCGCGTCTCCATTTTTGTATGAGCGTCCCGCGTGACGTCCGTGCTAGACGAGAATGTTCAGGCTAATGCGGGGAAACATTTATCGGTGGAGCGCACGCGCGATACCTGAACAGTCGAGTGCAGTGCCAAATGCTCGACGTTACCGCGTCTAGGTTGGGGCGGAGCCGTCAATTGTATTCAATCTTCGCTGGACTATATGCTTATGAAATATCTGCGGAGAGAGACTTCATTCGATCTGGGAGCTGACTGGAACAACGAATTGGGATTGTCTGCGTAACCGTGACGGCTCTGTCATCTGGAAAATTATTACTTGGCTTCTGCTGGCGGGGAGCGATACCTGAGAAGTTGTTCTCGGTACCGATGAGAGGTGTTGGGAAGTGCGAGAGGAGAACTTTCGGAATGAAGTTACGCGTAGATCATGTGATCTAGAGGTACAGACCACAGACAGATTGAACCTTAATACAGACGTCTGTTTTCAGGATCATGTGACTATTTCTGCTTCTGCATGCCGATCATCACTTTTTCATGTACAGTAAAACTTCTGTAAGGCGATAGTGGATCCCGATTTAATTATTGAAAAGATTCATTTCAATTTTGCCGTGTATATTTGCAATACTTATTCCTGTTCGCAAATCTACCTGCATGGATAAGTATCGCAAATATACACGGCAAAATTGAAATGAATCTTTTCAATAATTAAATCGGGATCCACTATCGCCTTACAGAAGTTTTACTGTAATAAACATTTCTATCACAGGCTAACGTTACGCGTGTTGTTAACTCAGTTGGCTTCTTGCATCGCGTTGTTGACATCGTACAATACAGTTCATCCTCACACCCAAGCTTGCCAATTGAATTTACTTTCCTTCATACAACCCAAACTCAGCTGTTCTTTCTTGACCTAAACTGAAAATGGAGTCCCAATCAGATGTATATTGCTCAACTTGTAAACGCTTTCGCCCATCCATCGAACTCTCAATCAATAAACAGGGCAATCGACTCAAGACGTGTTCAAAGCACATCAAAAAACGCTCTTTACCAGAGGTAAACGAATGGAATAGCTTTATACATGAAATAAATTGTTGGAGCCGACCCGTAAGTCTTCTCTATTTTATTGTCAGCGTGTCCTAATCTGTACTCTTTTCAGGGCCAAACTAAACGACTTGACATTTCTTACAGCTTTGATCTCGATCAATTGCCAATCAATTTTGGAGATTCGCTCGAAGTTTCTGGTAAAACCGTGGACTTCACTCCACTCAATGAAGCTGTCAGTAAGTTGGCTGGCCTCATTCGAGAGGCTGGAGGTCACAGATTCCGCCATTTGAGCCACAATCAGAAGCCCAATTTTAGTTACTACTACCTCTATGCTTGCTGCCAAGACAAAGATAAAAGCACTGGGTCAAAAGCTACTGGCAAACGCGATCCAAGACGTATGGAAAGGTTTCATTGCAAGAGCAAATTGGTATTACTGCCAAATATATCAGAGAGGTGACTTTCCATTAATATCCAGCACGATTTTCATACAACGTATATCGATGTTGGGTTATCAAAAGAGGTGTTAGGGTTCAACTCCCAATTTTTGAATAAGACTTCCGCCGAGCTGTACCGCGAAATTCAGGCTTCTACCATACTAGGAGCAGAGACAGTTGCTCAACACCAAATATTCTATCGATGGCAACAAGCCAATTCTAGTATTTGGCGACATGACCCGGATCAACTTATGTCCACGTCAAAGCTTCTTGATCTGCTCTTGAATTTATATTGGCATGAGACGTATACTGCCAGAAATTTACGTGCCCAAGCAGTGTATATTCGGGAAACAATAACAGCTCTCGTGTCCACTACTCAAGAGCTTGTAATTGAGGCGACATTTGGTACAAATAATTCTGGTAAGCTTATGGCACAACTTGGTCTAGTAATAGCATTATTAATTGTAGCCTAGGCATGGGTCTATCGGCTGTTTTGGCAGAATTGGATGGAACGGGAGTTCCATTGTGCTACCTTTTCCACGGTAGTAACGGCTCTGACACGACATTGAGCCCTGCAATTCCTGGATCCTCGACTCTGATTCTTGAACAGTTCCTCCGACCTCTCAAAGTTGCCGGGTTCAATCCAAGTTTTTTCGGCTGTGATAAGGACAGGGCTGAGATCTCAGCGATCCAGTGAGTATGGCCAAATGTTACGGTGCAAATTTGTTTTTGGCACGCGAAAAGAGCTGTCAGGATGAAGCTCCAGAGTTCGGTAAGGACATCAAATTTGAAGTATTACCAACCTCAGAAAGCCCAAATGCTTGTGCCAACTATTGAAATTTGCTGGGGCTCACTCCCTACGTGTCGTCCTAACGGTGATCACCGGTATGGACGGTGTCAATGTGCTTCCTCATCCGCTGAAATCCAGGAGCATGGCAGACTCGAGACTGTCAGTGTAGTCGAGCGGAATATTTCCCTGCAAATGTTCAGCAGACACTACAACATGCACACGTTGATCCCCGACAAGAATGGCACGGCTCGTTCTGCGAAGCAGATCTATCTTGACTGCACTAACGAAGTTTACATCTGGTGTTACACACGTAACTACTACCGTTTCTGGGTCTACTTATGTGTAACTGGTATTCTCCTGAGCAGTGGGAGCTATGGGCTCGCTCCTCTAACCCTGATAGTCTCCCTATCCCAAAGACCACGATGATAATTGCGTCGCACTGGCGAAGGATCAAGCACGATTATTTGCACAGATTCAACCGTCCCCGGATTGATCTTGTTACCTGGGTCTTAGTTTCACGGGTGGTACCTTCGGCAGTAAATCGGATGAAGGCAATTATCAGCGGGGACCACCGAAAGGCTACAGCTGTATTGAGGAAACCATTCAAGCAAGAGTGGAAGCGATTACAAAGCAGTGAGATTGACCCCCAGAGTTTGCTAACCAACCACACTGATCCATCCAAGTGGACATGTGCTTGCAATGCATTCTTACTCAGTAGTTTCCTGCTCTGCAAACACGTCATACATTATTTTGAAAGGATACCGGATCCTGTTAATTTTTTTTTCCGAAGTCCGTCGGCAAAGGTGTACTCCGTTTTGGAAAAAACCCCAGCTTGTTCTTCTTCCGCAGCTCACAATAGTGAGCAAAACTCCTCCATCAGAGAAAAATGAGTCCGACCTCAACGATGATGAACTTGAAGCTTCAGAAGAGGATGAGGAGCTCGAAGATGAAGAAGTTTCAGCTGTTGAAGATTTTGATGATGTCGGTGACGAAGATCCGCGTGAGCATTCGCGAAGAATCGCTTCGTCGTTGGTTGAGCTTAAAGATCTTGTCTTAGAGCAGGGAGATAAACTCAACAGCAGGTGGCTCCAAAAATTTGACGACATTAATGCGTCTAATATGACTCTTCTTGAAGAGATTAAACAGCGCAAAAGGAACAGAACGATGCCGAAGACCTGGGCTCCTAATAGACATCCTGCAACCATGTACAGCAGGTAGGATTCTGTTGTAAAGGTTTAAATTTTAATAGTAAGTAAGAAAGCATTTCCTCAACAGAAGAGAATCTAACCGTATTTCCAGTCACTTTACATCATTGAAACTTCCCATACTCATCAACTTCATCTCATTGTTATCCACAAAATTGATGGTTAAGTGTTGGAGAATTGGGGTTTAGGTTGGATGCAGTGACAATGTTATATAATAGTTAGGAGTAATATTATAACTTGGTCAAAAGTTGTCTACGCTCTCCATCTCCGTGTTAAAAAATCTACAGATTAATGAGACGTAAGTGAAATATTATGTGAAGTATTCCTAACAAGAAGTAATTTCACCCTGACGGAGCATCCATGAACTGCTTATTAAAATAGCTTATAAAATTGATATTACTGTAACTCTCACAGAGCCGGTAATTTCGTGCTCTACATTTTAGATAGATATACATGAACCCTTATAACATGAGTGTTACAGGTAATACGCAGTAAGTAAGTAAACTGTACAGCAGGGGGCAGAAATTGCTACTAATTGATAGTAAAATTGCACATTGTTGTGAGTTAATACAGGGAGATGACGTATAAATCCCACATAAAATACTTGTATATTATGTATTCAATTTATGTGTGTCTCACGCGTCGCGCGTGGCATGGAAATGTTTATTACTAATTTCAAGCCACAAGCGCATGTACATTAAAAAGTGATGATCGGCATTCAGGAGCAAAAATAGTCACATGATCCTGAAAAAAGACGCCTGTATTAAGGGACGTTGGCCGCGTACTGGTTAGCTCAGCCAAGATTAAAGTTACCCTATGAGCCAGCATCCATATGGATCTAACATTTAAACTTAAAAAGGCCCAGTCCTTCCCATATAGCGCCTACAAATATGTATTTATCACAGGAAAGCCATTACATTCATTCACTGAGCCACCTATATATTATGTTATAGAGAGTATACAGTCTACAGGATTCTAGGGGGGGTATCAGTCAGTGGAATAATACGGTAAGTAGTAAGAGAACGTCCAAGGACAGCACGGTTAGTTATTTATTTTAAGTTATTTTCATTGGCGCCGCTGGATTTCGTCAAAAAAAAGATGTTCTTTTGTCCCACTTTGCGAAGTGGATGACGCCATCTCTCGAGTCTAGAAACCAGTGAATGCCTGTGGATGAGTATCGAAGCCCATTATTTCGAGCTCGGCGGCGGCCAAACTGGCAGAAAAAGAAGTGGTCCGGGGACTTTTCTGCGTAGGTGCATGTTATTAGGACGTCCTTGTGATGGAACCGGCGATGATAGTTGGCAAAGTCGCCGTGTCCTGTACGAGCAGCGATAAGTAGACCGAGGGTGCCACGGTTGAGGCAGGCGAGTTCTGGAGAGATTCTAGCGCCAGAGCTAATACCAAGCTCCTTATATCTAGTAGGAGCGTTTTCTTGCCAGTAGGCCGAGAGGTGTAATTGATAGTGTGCCTTTACATTGCTTTTGGCTCGTGCAATTGAGGATGGAAGGGTTGGAGCCTGACCTGCGCAGGCTGCTTAAGCCAAGGCCTCGGCGATTTTAGTTCCTGGTATGCCCACATGACCTGGGCTCCAACGTATGCTCACTGCTCCAGGTCCTGTGTTTGGGCTACAAAATCTCTGTATCCAAGAAACAGCAAGCTCTCGAAAGATGTTTATTCGTGGGGAGCTTGTCGCGGTGGGTGTGTCCGCAAGGAGACGTAAGGCATCCTCCTGGTTGTCTCGACAGATCGTGATATTGGTGGCATAGTAAGCGATCGGATTCTTGAGGGCAGCGCAAAGCCACTCGGAAGCTTCAGCTACCTCGGCGTCGTATACTTCCGCAGAAGAGTCATCAATGATTCTTTGTTTAGTGGCTGAGAAATTTGTTCAACGCACCTCATGCTCTTGTCAATCCACACCAGGGACGTCAGTATCGTAGCTAATACATGACACCTTTACAAACTGCCTCTTCATTTCACCAGGCTCTGCTGAACTCTTCCCCCGAACAAAGATAAAGACAAGAGTTTATTTATAGCTTGACGTTAAACCTCCACTGATTTAAACTTCAGACGGAAGCTTGATCTCTATTGTAAAGAGATTTATTGTACCTACAGTAACACGCATCAGCGGGTGCTGTGTAATTGCAAGTTGTCACACTTCGAGAACTGATGCGTGGGCAATCTTAAGCAAAGGTAGTTCATAATTTTCTCTATCTGTCTAAAAATGACCTAAGATACATGATTAAGTATATAATATCACATTAGGTACGATTCCTAAAGGGCGCTTGTACTGTTGGTGAAGTAGCATCTGTTCTTCTTCTCCCTACAGGCTACTAATGTACTTGATGCAGAATGTTCGCCATGGCTTAAGAAATCTTCATCCTAGTTCATAACAAAAAATGTTTTTTACCTGGTCGCCAATGATTAGAATACTCTAGATATTTCCAAAATAACATGTGCATTAATGATTCCAGGATGAGCAATCAGAGGTACCCGCAAATAGGTTAACATGGGTGTAAACCTATTATTCGTATTACCTACATCACGAAATATTGGTTATGTGGTGGTAAATCAGTATCAATCAATTAACTGCGGTAACCATTGTAGGCTGCAGGACTGTTAAGGCTTATGACCTGTCAAACAAGTTATACATTTTTATAAAGTGCTCAAAGTTCGTCGAATCGTAAATTTGAAGCAGGCTATGAATATTGGGTGTGATAGGACGACACGAAAGCTATTCACAAATGTGTATCTAAATGGGAATGAAATTTTACATAAGAGTTTTGATAGCGGTTTATTTTGCAGATGAATTTACTTACAGCCGCCGACATGTATCATTCAACGCTACAGTGTATTTATATGTACAATGCTATTTCGTGTCGCATAACGCAGCCAGATAAACTCTGGATTCTCACATGAGGCTACAAGCCTGTATCAATAGTTACCCTTCATATTCCCGATGGCAGTTTTAATTTCCTAGGTATTTTTGATTCAGATAATAAAAAACGGTTTGTAATTTTTAGAGGTCAGATTATCGTATTAGAATTCTCACCAACATTATCTTCTGTTCCATACTTGGCCTCGAAGACATCCAGAGCTTCTATCTCCTCAAATTTGTTCCTGGATTTCCAAGTTGACTCAGCAGAATCTTTCCCTTAGGCAAGCAATAATCGAGGGACGCCACTTATTATCTCTTTATTAAAAAGTCGTAGATTTTTTTCTACAACCTGTTCATTTGGAACAAGCAATTCGTTCTCAATGTGTGACTAGATAGGGGGCGGTTGAGTATTATCCACTAATTGCGACGGCAAAGGTTCTACAGCAGCTCTTTTCAGTAAGTCAACATGTAAACGTGGTCATATCCTAGATGTTGTGTTAAGTTCTACGCTGTGAGTTTCTATCACTTTTGTTACTTGATATTTAGCATTCGCCCATGAAAGCTTCTTTGATAGCTGAGGCGTATGGGTATTTCGCAAGTTTAGCCATACGCGATCGCCCACTTTCAAAATTTCTGATTCCCTTCTTTTCTGATTCGCGTACTGGCCCATTCTATGTTGAGAAGATACTATTCCGGCTTAAGCAAGCTTTTCAGCTCCGCGAAGTCTTTTAACAAGCCTTTTGGCGCATTTTGCAGGCTTAGTCGCTTGTACGAATGGCTCTACGTCATAACCGTGTTCCGTGAAGAATGGCCTCATCCCTAAAAATGCCGACGTCCGATTATTAAGAGCTAACATCGCACATGGTAATAGATCTTTCTAGTCAAATTGAGTGTATGTAACATGTGCCCGCAATTTTGCTGGAATCTCCTGGTTCATTTATTCTGTCGCACCGTCTGTTTGTGGATAGAAGGCCGTAGAAAGACGTTGCTTCATTCCAGTCTGCCTGCAGAGCTCTCTCCAAAAATCTCCGACTAATTTGGATCCTCTATCAGAAGTTATGTGCGTCGGAAATCTGTGGTATCTGCAATGAAGCTTTAGAAAAACCTGTGCGCAGTCTTCTGCTTTCATGGTGTGCATTTCTTCAATTGCCACACTTCCCATCGGCCAGTCAACAATTACCATCATATACCTCGGATCTTTTATCGACCTCGCCGGCAAGTCTGTCATGAAATCCATTCCCGGCTCGGCATTAAATCTATCAGGAATTAAAAAAGGCCTTATTAACCCCTTTTTGAGCTCTTTCTAAGCATGGCTACGTCCACAAACATCACTGTTTCTGCAGAATTTGCGCACACATTTCGACGTTCTAGGCCAGAAAAAAGATTGGTTGGGGATGGCAAGGGTACTATCTCTCCCTGAATGTCCAGTAACATGCGAATTATATGACTTTTAATTTAATGCAGTGTATAATAGTTCAAAGTTTTAATCCACGTCCTGTCCCGAAATATAAAAGCGCTCTATGCATATTTACCACACTCCGCCAAAGAGACTTTCAGTTAACTCGGAGACGAGGGAAAGCTCCTGTCTCCACTTGCCACGCTATCACATAACAACTGCAACTTACTATCTGCTTGGACGGCTCTATCCCAAAGTACTTGGAAGGATTCTTAGGTAAATATGCTGTGTCTTTTAGGGAAATTGTGAGATTCATGTGACTGTGGCTGGCTGCTATCATGAGGCATTACGGCAGAAATCGATTTGTCCTAAATCAGTTTTAACACCCTATTTTTAATTCGATTGTCGTCAATGCTATGTGGCATATCCTGCTTACGTCTGGATAAGGCATCCAGGATAGTATTGAAGTTTAAAATTAAATTGCAAAAACAATTGAGACAAACAAGCTTGACGCTCATTTAGCCGCCTTGATGTCATGAATGGTTTTGGGTTTTGATGCTCCGAAAAAACAACGAATGGTCTATCTAGGCCGATCAGCATGCCCCTCCATTCTTTCATACAGCGAATTATGGCAAGCAGCTCTTTATCATGGATATCATGATTTATTTCTACTGGGCTTGATTTTTTTTGAAAAGTACGCTATCGATCGAAGATATCCACTCTCGTCTTTTTGGGATGAATAACCTCCTTTCACATGACCAGGACAGTAAGCTTCGTGAGCAGTTTCTTTCTTATCGTCCAATAATGCCAAGACAGGGGCGGTTATAAAAAGAGTCTTGAGTATTTTGAAAGCTTTTTGATGTGATTTTCCCAACTAAATGTTGTTCCTTTTTTCGTTAGTGCCAATAATGGCTGGGCGATACACCAAAGATTGGAATGAAGTTCCGGTAGAAATTAGCAAACCCGATAAAGTTTCGTACTCCTTTGGTAGTCGTAGGAGCTTGCCAATTTCTAGTTGCCTCAATTTTCTTCGAATCAGCCCTGACTCCCTCTGTAACCTATATAACGAACCCCAAGTGTTTGGATTGTTTAACTGCAAATTCGCTTTTCTTTGGATCTATCTGTAATTCCGCAATACCTAGCCGCTTGATAACTTGATTGGCTTTCGTCCAATGATCAGCTATATCTCATGTTATATAAATTAAGACATCATCGAGATATGCCTAGCAGAAGTCACCTAAAAATTCGCCTAAAACACTATTAATGTACCTATAAAATGCACCCGGCGCTCCTGTTGAACTGAAAGGTGGGACTAGCCATTCGAAAGGGCCATATCTTATAGTGAAGATTATCTTGGATTCGTCGCCTTCACGGTTTCTTAAATTATAAAAAGCTGCGCAAACGTCAACTTTTGATACCCAGGTAGCCTTTGCAGCTTTTCTTAAGGTTTTTTTTATGAAGGGAAGTGGATATCTATCATTTACACTAATCACGTTAGGTGCTCAACAGTCGACGCAAAATCGGAGTCAACCCCCTGGTTTCTTCTAGGACAAGACCGGAGCGCCACTGGGGGAAGAGCTAGCGGGTATCCAATATTTACCCAAATGATCTGTCAGGGTTCTTAATCAAGAAGTTCTTCGCGTGACATATCATAGAAGGGGGTCCCATAGAATTTCTCGTTCCCTAGCCTTTTTATCTTTAGTCTTATCGATTGTAGTATTAGCTCCAGGACGATGGGTAGAAAATTCGGACTTTTTATCTTCTGTATAGAAATGAGCATTGTATCTGGTTTCTTGGGCGAGATCGGCTTTAATTTTTTTCTAATGTTTGGTTCCTCTTGACTTTTAAAGCTTTGTTTATGTCTTCAATGGATGCAGCGAATATCTCTGTATCTTTATCTTTTGCAATGCGTATGTGAGCCGCCAAGGCTGCAAATTTGCTTCCAAGAATCTGGCGCGCACTGACGTTCTCAACCTTTAGACAATTTAATTTAGCGTTTGAGTCATGTGAGAGTCGATTGTCCCAACCCTTTGCTCTGACAACTAGGCCTCCGGGTGGTCCGAGAAGTATATATCGACACTTGGTATTGTAGACTCCGTTTGATCTTGTCCAAGGATTGCCTAAAATCATATCTTACAGTGACCAGCAAAACTGTTCGAATGTTTTGTAACTTTCGCTTGTAAGCCTCATAAAATTTTATCTGCTTGACCAATTCACAAAATTTTTACATTAATAAAAAATTCCAATTCTGTGGTTTCTTTTGATATAAATTAGATGATGTGAATCGAAAATTTGGTGGAGTAATCGCGATTGAAAGGGCGTTGGTCATTCGAACAGTTTTGCAGGGGGGGTATGGGGAAATTTTTGATCTGGTAATTTAGTACTTTACATGCCCACCTTTCGCCTTAATCACTACATCTATGCGCCTAGGAAGACTCTCTATCAGCTTCTGACATTCCTCTGCAGGAATCTTTGCCCATTCATCCTGAACTCTGTCCCAAAGCTCCAGGATCCCATTTGGCGGTTGGGGGTAATCCTTGAGTCTTTTCTTGATGTAATTCCAGAGATGCTCGATGGGATTAAGATCAGGGGAGTTTGCTGGCCAAGGGAGAACGGCGAGAGAATGATCTCTGAGGAATTGTCTGGCCTTCTTCGATGTATGCTTTGGATCATTGTCCTGCATGAAGATAACGGATTCGGGGGTTTTACCGTATTCCACCAGCGTTTGTAGGAGATTCTCCTCCAATATCTCAGTGTATAGATGCTGGTCCATCAACCCATCAATCTTACACATGTTTCCCGTCCCCTCCCACAGCATACAGCCCCAGATCATAATATGACCGCCACCAAATTTGAGGGTCTCCTCTACCTCTCTCTCTATCAACCCTCGTCCTCGCCTTTTCCAGGTCCAAGATCTTCCATCTGAGTGCAAGCGATTTATCTTCGTCTCGTCTGACCAAAATACACGCTTCCAATCATCTGTAGTCCAGTACTTATGGGCCATAGCAAAGTCAAGACGGTCCTTCTTTTGTTTTGCTGTTAGTTTTGGCTTTTACTTTTTCACAACAGCTTTTAACCCTGCTTTTTTGAGGGTCCGTCGGACTGTATCAACAGAGATAGAGCAATTTTTCATGTCCCTGATGTTTTGGGCAACTTCGGCAGCGGTATCGGCCTTACCAAATGTTATGGTACGGACGGCATGACGAGTGTCATGCTCGCTGAGCAAACAAGGTCCCCATCCTAAGTTCACCTGAAGATCTGGACGGTGTCTCTTGCGAATACATGAAACGGTAGAAACTGAGACATTGCATTCTCGAGCTGTTGGACGGATGGAAAGTCCATGGTCAAGGTGGTGAAGAATGACATCAATTTTTGATTGAGATAGAGGCCTCATGATAAAAAAGATACGAGTAACAGTAGAAAGTGATTATGTGCTGTAAATGATTACAAACTCAACCTTCCATGAAGACCTACAGTGCTCCTGATGCCTAGTTATACTTTCCCCACATCCCCCCTGCAAAACTGTTCGAATGACCAACGCCCTTTCAATCGCGATTACTCCACCAAATTTTCGATTCACATCATCTAATTTATATCAAAAGAAACCACAGAATTGGAATTTTTTATTAATGTAAAAATTTTGTGAATTGATCAAGCAGATAAAATTTTATGAGGCTTACAAGCGAAAGTTACAAAACATTCGAACAGTTTTGCTGGTCACTGTATGCTAAATCTTGAATGATATACCCCT
This sequence comes from Podosphaera xanthii, assembly GCA_028751805.1. Lineage (NCBI taxonomy): Eukaryota > Fungi > Ascomycota > Leotiomycetes > Helotiales > Erysiphaceae > Podosphaera > Podosphaera xanthii. Next base: position 10,418,394 of record JAPWIX010000004.1, read on the forward strand.
AAACTCTTTCATTTCTGCCATCGTTATCAATTTCTGCATGTGTTACTTTATTTGTCATTGGCTACTTATCGTCGTTCCTAGCTAATCCAAGTTCTCTAGTTTCATTGGGAATTTGCGGGAGCATATGGCGTTTAACAAACGAATTGATAAAAGCGGAACAACATAAACATCTCGAACCCATAAATGCATTGGTATAAAAACACTTATCAATCAATGTTTCTGTAAGAAACGGGCCGCCAACCAATTTTCTGACAACCTTTTTGAAGGACTTTACGCTTACTCTTCTATTCCTCTGAGCCCGACTTTGCCCAGAGTAAACTCCATTCCCAAGTCAATTCCAGAAACATATCCAAACTCTTCTACTTCACTAGCAGGTCTTCTACACGTATTAGAAGATGCGGCATTCAGATCAGTATTCAGACCAGCCGGTCGCCTAGCCCACATAAACTGTTGAAAATTTTTGTATCGATGCCACTTTTTATGGCATCAAGTACATTTACCTGCAGCACGAAGTGTGCTAAACTCCGCAGGTGAGCACCACAGCGCTACTGGTTTCTCACTCTTATTTAACACCTGGCTATTACTCTTAGCATTGTCTGCGCTCATAAGCGCAGCTAAAACTTCGATAGAAATGCCGTTTAACCCTGACATTGGCGTATCTCCTTCAACGTCCATTTTAGTCGAGTTAGACTCACGAAATGCCAGAAGCTTTTCGAATTCCAAATGCAGAGTTCCCTGGAGCACTGTAGTTTTCGTAAAATATTGTCCTCGTTAATGCTGGGAGATGATGGGATGCATGACTTTCATGTGCCTCAATTCGATCTGAGGCCCCATGCACTTAGTCGAAAAACAGAGTGTAGTCACTTTCGGAAACTTCAATAGTGTAAAGGGCTCTAATCAATCAATCATTGAATTCCTCGAAAAGATAGTTTATCTGTATACGATCTTGCCAGTTCAGTCCTTTCACCTGAGCCAGTGTATATTCAAAATCTCTCAAGTATTCCGAAAAAGTATGATTCTTACCTTGCTTCATCTTGGCAAAGGTAAAACAAGCTGTGTGTGTTGATGTCTTTTCTCCGAACTTGTCGTTGAGGTGCTGTATGAATTTCTTATAATCTCAATTTCTTTTTTGGCCCACCACATGAAAGCTAGTGGGATGCCTGAAGTCTATAGTCTGTAGGGATAGTGTTTATCATTTCATTGCATAACGCTTTGAGACCACCAAGGCTCTACCAATCGTCATCAATTTTAGAGCTCAACCTGTCAATGTATGCGCTGGAAGTATTTTGAGCACCGTCCCATTCGGGCTATCTTGGGGGGTTCTTTTTGGGCTACTGTGAGGAAGCTCGAGATTCATCATTATTAGGATTATTCTAAATCCTTGTAAAGGTTAATAATTTATTTAATTGGTCTTGATACAGAATTAATAGCGGCGCTGAATTCTGGTAGGCATTAGGGGGGGGGGGGGTCCATCGGATCGACGTAATTTGGTGCCGTTGAAAAGAATTCCAATAGATCGCTCGAGGAAGACAAAGATCGTGCACAGACTGATTCGGAGAGAACTGCGAACACTTTCATAGACTAATAAAAACTAGGAGAGTTACGGAACTTGCGAGAGTAGTGGAAAAAGCTGAGTTGAGATGTATGTGAACAGACGACACGAAAGTTGTTAGCAAATTTGCATTCAGAAAGTGTTATTAGTCTTACCGGAGATATAGAAAACTCTGTCCACAGAAGGATTTTGTTGTGGCCTCCGACGCGGCGCAAGTGTACGTTTGTATGTACAGTCTTATTTCGTGGGGTTGGATGGTGCAGTGGTACACTATCCGGGCTGTTCTCCGGAGTAGAATCCGGGTAGCTAGGAAACAAGCCCCATTTGAGACAAGAGAAAGCTTCTTCGAATCCAGCAAGACCCTCACACCACTTCTCTCGCGCTGGTATTGTATTCGTAGGATGATGAACGCATGCCCTGATTACCTCAGGTTTTTCTCGCTTTTCTCCATGGTGGATCCTCACGGGAGGGTACATGTCGTAAGGCGGTATTCTCGTAGCGGTATATGCAAATGGAATCTGAGTATGAGTGTTCCTAACGTCAAACTGGGTCAATCTGCGAAACATACATGTCTTGCGTAATCATGGGCATCAAAGCCTCAGGCTGTATACGCAAAAATGATCTTCAAAAGATGCTTTTTCGTGTCGCGTTACGGAGCCAGATAAACTCCGGATCCTCACATAAACCTACAAGGTTGTAACAGTGGGAGAGGCAAAATCTTATCTCCAAAGGCACTTGAAATATCATCCTTCAAAATTTTGTAATACAAGCTTTCAATGGATTCATTTGTAGAAATTATTATTCGAACGTAATTTTCATAATAGAGGAGTCCTTGTCACTAATTCCTGGCCCTAACATAATCGTACATAATTCAGCCTTTCTCAAGCAAAATTAACCGGTTCATACTTCATTAATCTTTTGTCTGACCGCTGCGCCAGATGCTTTATGCCATACATCGCCGCTCCAACGTACTAATCTCTCTACTGCAGCTAATGGCGTAATAGCTGGTCTAACATCAAGAAAAAATACCGGCTCGCCGTTAGGATCATCAGGCCCGGCATAGTAGTCGATAATGTATCGAATTTCTCTTTTCTGACCTTCATGTTGACGCTCAACGAACCAGTCATGACGATCAAATGGAGGGTCAATTCTAGCAAAAGTTAGCGAGTTGAAGCTTGCCATCGGCTTAGCGACTCACCCCAACCCAGAGGGATATACTTTGCCTATTAACTGAAGAAAGGCTGCTTTTGGTGTCATGTCCGTAGGTCTTCCCATAAACCTAAGTAGGCTAGGCGGATTTACGTCCTCATCATCTGTGACCTGGCTATCTTTTCCTCCGCCATTCATGCAAATCTCCCAACCCTTTCCCAGACCTCTGCCAAATCTTCTTTCCCATTCAACTATTTCGGCCCATGCACCCTCATTCAGGAAATTATGTACACTCACCATACTTTCTACTGCAGTAACATCGGTATCTGTGTAGCCCTTTCGGAGAAGTGCATTATACATCTGTTGGGGTGATGGGTATTCCCAATTTCCTTCCCCAGTGCCCTTGGGAATGGTGGAAACTTCGCGCTCGGTAGGGAGTTTCACAGACTGATTCTCCGCGGGCGACTGAGATAAATCAGAGAACATATAGTTTAAGGGATTATATTTGGAATATTTTGAAGAGGTCTTCGGGAGAGGTTCAGGCGGAGCACATGAGAGGCTATTCGAAGCGGATGTTTGTGATGATATCTTGTTTGCGCTGCTTGGACATCTAGTGCTTGACTCACTACTTGATCGATGCATCGGACATCCAGGCTGAATAAATACGTTAACACCATCCGACAAATGTAGTCTTAAAGACCGCAACTCACTGGTGGGGTTGACTTGCTTTCCATTGGTATTACATTAGGCACTTTCAAACTGGAATCGGCCCAGAACCATCCCATTTTGATCTTATACCCGGATTTTGTCGTATCAAAAATTGGGTTGTGAAGTTATCTTTTGACAATGACGTTACCTTGAGGCTGGCAAAAATACACTTGTGTATTACGATTGGCCGATTAAATGTCATAGTCATCGATTCCTACCTGGAACTTATTTTACAAGCCTGCATAATTACGTCCATAAATACCAACTATGCACCCGCCCTGCGCCCTGCTGCATTAAGTACCATTAAGCTAGTGGATCTTGAAAACGCGCACCCTTAGCAGTTGGACACTCATCTGGTAACAGCTCTGTCAGATTCTTTAATAATTAACCCACCCTCCACACAATTACAATGCCTCAACGTAAAAAAATTATTAAGTCTGCTCTTCAGAAATTAGAATCGGACCAAAATTTATCGATTCGGGCTACTGCTAGTTTGTACGGCTTTCCTAAATCCTCACCTAGGCATCGCCAACGGGTTGGCACAAATCGGACGGTTAGCCAGGAGCCATTACAGCGATTGTCTAATGAACAAGAGGAGTACCTTGTTCGATGTAAACCTCAACAGGACTCTGAAGATTTCCCCCATCTCATGCCCGCGCACAAGAAATGGTGGCTCAAATCCTTCGAAAGGATTCCGAACATACTCCATTAGGTAAAAAATGGCTGCTAAATTTTATGCGCCGCAATCTACAAGTTACCACTTGTATGTGTTGGTTTCTACATGTTCTCACCTTCGTTTTGTTCGCTTATGTAATGGTTGGCGAACACAGATAAATAGGGATAATCGTAGAACTTTGATAGAGAAAAGAATCATTTTTTTGAAAACGTTTTACGATAACAGGTTTATCGACAGTATGGCAAGATGTATCGAAGCTGCAAGAGATAATGGAACCCATCCTAATCTTCCTCTGGGTTTACAGACGATTTTGCGAGCTTCAAAGTCGACATAACGAAGATCAAAGAGATATCTGGAATATGGACGAACATGGCATCGCCCTTGGAGTATTTATCAATTCATGGGCTCTTGCTAGCTCTGAGAAAAGACGTACATATGTTAAGTCCCCCGAATCGCGGGAATAGAGGTCAATTATTGAGACCAACAGCGGCTTGGGTAACTCTATCAGATCGTTGATAATCTTCCAGGGCAGCACCCCACAATCAACTCGGTTCCCAGATAACTTTCTAGACTGAAAATACACTACGTTTGAAAATGGATGGACTTGCAACAGTATCAAAATTAACTGGCTGAAATACATGTTCATTCCAGAAACTCAACCACGGTCAGGGAGTCATCGCATCCTAATTATGGATGGTCACGGTAGTCATACAATCACCGAATTCTGATGGACTTTTCGGCAACATGATGTGGAGCTTCTATTTTTACCTGCCCACTCAAGTCATGTCCTTCAACCTCTTGATTTGGGTGTTTTCCCTCCGCTGAAGTCTAAATATCGCAGTCAGATTGCGAATCTAGCACAACTTGATGATACGGCCGCCTTCAAGAAAGAGAAGTTAGTTTCTTGCTATCATCTTGCTCGCAATGCCACTTTCAACACTCGGGTACTTCGTTCTGGGTGGATACCTGCTAGCTTATTCCCGTGTAACACAGAAAAGGGCCTGAACTCATCACAGGTCCTCAACCCGATAGAATGACCTTCAATGCAGCCATCTATATCTAATTCTACGTGTGATGAATCACCTCGAAACCTCGTAAAAAGTATCAAACAATTCAATTAACTAGAAGGCGTTAGTCTGTTGATTCTCCGAGGGAAATAAGCTACATCAGAAAGCTGCGCGGAGCGGGCCGCATCATCGATTCTCTCAATGTAGAGGTAGCAGATATTCAGTCAGAAGTTACGCGGCTGAAATCTGGGAATCATTCTGATTTAAAACAGCGCCGTAGTAGAGTCCAAGTTGACCCTAATACTAAGTTTCCCAATATAGAATCAATCGTAGAGGCGCAACAGGCTCCAGCACTATTGGAGTGACAGAATAGATTTAGGGAGTCTGAAATACAAGTTGAAAATAGTAAGGCTGAAATATTATCTCGTACATTTGGGGAACAACAATTTGTATGGCAGTTATATGGTTATGGATTCGTAAATATTAAATTTAATTCATGGTGTTGCTGTCACGGGATAGATCCCTGGTTGATGCACTGGCTGTGCCAGCGCGTAATTAGGTGTATCGCGTATTAATGTTGTTTCGAGAGATAAATATATTCGTGTTTTGGTCTGCAACAGGAGAAGCAATGACAAAGGAAACACGTTGCTGTTATCAGAAACAGATCTTACAACACAGTTGTGCATACGCAGATGGAAAACCACCACAGATAGATTTTCTCTTTAGATTACAATAATTAACTGATTTTATATTTGGACTAGCTCTGTTGATTTACAACATCAATTGATCCGGCGACAATGCAGCGAGGCGAGTGCACAAGTTCCAGGGGTGGGTCGGATGGTGCAGTGATACACTATCCGGGCCGTTCTTCCAAGTAGAGTCTGAGTAGCTTTGACACATGCCCCACTTGAGACAGGAGAAAGCTGGTTCGAATCCAGCAAGACCCTCACACCACTTCTCTCGCGGTGATACTGTATTCGTAGAATGACGAAAGCATGCTCAGATAGCCACAGGTTTTTCTCGCTTTTCTCCATGGTGGATCCTCACGGGAGGGTACATGCCGTAAGGCGGTATTCTCGTAGCGGTAAATGCAAATGGAATCTGAGTATGAGTGTTCCTAACGTCAAACTGGGTCAATCTGCGAAACATACATGTCTTGCGTAATCATGCGCGTCATAGCCTCAGGCTGCATGCGCTAAGATGATTTTAAAAAAATAAAAAATAAAATAAAGTTCTTGGGGTAAAGGTCTTCAAACTTAGTTCTGTCAGTACTGTGATTTTGGACCGGATTGTCCATCCAATAGTACCTAAATCAAATCAAATTATTTTTATAAAAAAAAAAAAAAAATTTGTTTTTTTCAAATTAATTTAAGTCCAAGGCTAAGCCCTTTTTCCCTCTGGGGTCATGGACTGGTGTACACGGCAAAGATCATGTCTAAGACACGCCTAACTCGGACCCACCGCATGAACTGCTACAAAATTGGTAGCCAGTTAAGTCTAAGTACCCGGGTCGGATGGTGCAGTGATACACTATCCGGGCCGTTCTTCCAAGTAGAGTCTGAGTAGCTTTGACACATGCCCCACTTGAGACAGGAGAAAGCTGGTTCGAATCCAGCAAGACCCTCACACCACTTCTCTCGCGGTGATACTGTATTCGTAGAATGACGAAAGCATGCTCAGATAGCCACAGGTTTTTCTCGCTTTTCCCTGTGGTGGGTATTCACGGAAGAGGGTACATGTCGTAAGGCGTTATTCTCGTAGTGGTATCTGCAAATGAAATCTGAGTATGAGTGTTCCAAACGTCAAACAGAGTTATTCTGCGTCACATACATATCTTCCGTAATCATTTGCGTCATAGCCTCAGGCTGCATACGCAAAAATGATTTAAAAAAAAAAAAAAAAGTCTAAGTACCCCCCCTTCGGACACTTATTGTCAGCCTCAACACCCCTAATATATGTTCTAATATTCTCTTGTAATATAAGACATCATATTAAACAATATGTCTACTACAGAAATAAAACTCCAAAATGCTATTTCTGCTTTTAAAAATGGGAAATTACCTTCTCAAGAGCTGCAGCATCAGAATTTGATGTTCCTCTCTCCACCCTCAACAATAGGGTAACTGAGAAATCATCCCCCCGTCGCGCCGCTGCAGAAGCTCAACAGCGCCTATCCAAGGAGCAGGAAGACTACTTGGTCCGATGGATTATCCAGCTAGACCGTTCCAAAGAAGCTCCACATATTCGAGTTCGAGAAATGGCTGCAAAGATACTCGAGATTGGAGGCGATGTAAAACCGCTCGGTAAGCGATGGGTCAACAAGTTTCTCACGCGACATACTCAAGTAAAAGGTATGATTGGTAAGCCTCTGGATCGTTCAAGATTTGAAGCTTCGACTCAAGACGCGATTGGCCAATTTTATACGCTTTTTGAGAATATACAACAAGAATTTCAAGTCACCCAGGAAAATGTGTGGAATATGGATGAGCATGGGCTTGCACAAGGTGTTTGTGCTAATCAGCGAGTTCTTGGGGAGTCAAATAAAAATTAAACTTATAAGAAGTCCTCACAGGATCGACAGTGGGTCTCCATTATTGAGACCGTCAGCGCTACCTCGCGTGTTACCCGGCCTCTGGTAATGTGAAAGGACGGCACGAAAGCTGCTCGCAAATGTGTACCCAAATAGAATTTATATTTCAACTTAAGAAGACAGACGGATTGTTTACACGATATTACTTAAAGCTCCGACGCGTATCACTTTAGGTTAGTGCGTGTTTACGTTAGTAACGCTAATTCGTGTCGCGTCACGGGGCCGGATAAACTCCGGATCCTCAAACAAGGCTACAAGCCTGTAACAATAGCCCCCCTTTTTAAATTCCGTTACAATGTCTACTCCCTCGGAATCTTTGATTGGTGTAACGAACGTTTCGTAATTTTTCGAGGTCCTATTATTGTATCACATTTTTCCCCAACATTATCTCCTGTTCCAAATTTAGCCTCGAATACATCCAGAGCTTCTGTTTCTTCCAAGTTGATTCTGGGTTCCCACGTGGGCTCGGCAAACCCCTTCTATTTGACGAGCAATAGTCGACGACGACCCCGTCCGATCTTTTTGCTTTCCGCTCTTAGAATCTTTTCGACAACTTGTTCGTTCGGATAAGGTATACCATCTTCATCGATTGGGGATTGGATGGGCGGCGGCTGAATGTCATCTGTTACTTGGGACGGCAGAGGGTCTGCAGTAGCTCTCTTTAGTAAGTCGATGTGAAAACGCGGCCATATCCCAGATGGAGTATTAAGTTCCACGCAGTGGGAATCAATGACTTTTGTTACTTGGTATTTAGCGTTTATCCAAGAGAGCTTCTTCGACAGCTGGGGCGTTTGGATATTTCGTAAGTTTAGCCATACGCGATCTCCTACCTTTAAGATTTCCGATTCCTTCCTTTTCTGATTCGCGTACTCTTCCATTCTATGCTGAGAAGATGCCATTGCAGCTTGAGAAAGTTCTTCAGCTTCACGGAGACTTTTGACAAATCTTGTTGCACATTTTGCAGGCTCAGTCGGTTGTACGAGGGGCTCTACTTGCTGGATTGGCTCGACGTTATAACCATGCTCCATAAAGAATGGGCTCATTCCTAAAGATGCCGATGTTCGGTTATTAAGGGCTAGCATCGCACATGGAAGGAGTTCTCTCCAGTCAAATTGGGTGTAAGTGACATAAGCTCGTAAGTATGCCAGTATTTCCTGGTTCATCCGCTCGGTTGCACCCTCTGTTTGAGGATGAAATGCCGTAGAAAGGCGTTGTTTCATCCCAGTCTGCCGGCAGAGCTCTCTCCAAAAGTCCCCGACCCAGTTAGACCCTCTATCAGAAGTTATGTGCGTTGGAAATCCGTGGTATCTGAAATGAAGCTTTAGAAAAACCCTTGCGCAGTCTTCTGCTTTCATGGTGTGCATTTCTTCAATTGCCACACTTCCCTTTAATCGGTCAACGATAACCATCATGTATCTCGGATCATTAATCGACTTTGCCGGTAAGTCTGTCATGAAATCTATACCAAGCTCGGAATGAAATCTATCAGGAATTGGAAGAGGCCATAGCAACCCCTTTTTCAGCTCTCTCCAAACATGGCTACGGCCGCAAACATCACAGTTTCTGCAAAATTTGCGAACATGTTTCGACATCCCTGGCCAGAAAAAAAGATCGATTGAGGATTGCAAGGGTGCTGTCTCTCCCCGGATGTCCAGTAACATGCGAATCATGTGATTTTTGAACTAGTGCCGTCTGCAGCGGCTCGAAGTTTGGAATCCACGTTCTTTTTCTAAAGACCAAGGCACCCCTTGCATCTATACCGCACTCTGCCAAAGAGACTTTCAGGTCACTAAGAGAAGAAGGAAGGCTTCTGTCACCATTTAATACGCTATCATATAACAACTGCAACTTGCCATCTTCCTGAACTGCTCGATCCCAAAGGATTTGGAAAGATTCTTCCGTAAATATGCTATGTCCCTGAGGGATATTCTGAGTGACATGTGACCGTAGCCGTATTTTATCAGGAGAATTTACGGCTGAGATCCATGTGTTTTGAATCAGTTTTAGCTCCCTATTCTTTATTCGATCATCGTCAATTCCTTGTGGCATATCCTGCTCGCGCCTGGACAATGCATCCGGCCTGGCTGCTAGTCGTCCCGGTCGGTAATGAAGTTTGAAGTTAAATTGCGACAATAATTGCGACCAACGCACCTGACGTTTATTTAGGCGCCTAGTGGTCATGAATGGTTTTAAGTTTTGATGGTCCGAAAGAACAACAAATGGTTTGTCGAGGCCGATCAGCATGCCCCTCCATTCTTCCATATAGCGAACAATGGCAAGTAGCTCTTTATCATGAATATCATAATTTGCTTCCGCTGGGCTTAATTTCTTCGAAAAATACGCTACTGGTCTAAGGTGTCCCTTCTCGTCTTTCTGGGATAAGCATCCTCCTATCACATATCCAGACCAGTCAGCCTCGAGAACGGTGTCTTTCTCATCGTCCCATAACGCTAATATTGGGGCGGTTATAAAGAGCTTCTTAAGTCTTTCGAAAGCCTTCTGATGCAAATTTTCCCATTTAAATGCTGTGCCTTTTTTTGTCAGCGCCAATAGTGGCCGTGCAACATGGCCAAAGTTCGGAATGAAATTTTGGTAAAAATTTGCAAACCCAATAAAGCTTCGAACTCCTTTGGTGTTCGTAGGAGCCTGCCAATCTCTAATTGCCTTTATTTTTTCCGAATCGACCTTGATTCCTTCTGTCACCGATATAACGAACCCCAAGTATTTGGTTTGCTTGACTGCAAATTCACTTTTATTTGGATCCATCTGTAATCCTGCAATACCTAGGCGCTGGAGTACTTGATTGACTTTTTTCCAATGATCAGCAATATCACCTGTAGTATAAATTAAGACATCGTCGAGGTATGCCGAGCAGAAATCACCCAAAGATTCGCCCAAAACACTATTAATATATCTTTGAAACGCACCCGGTGCCCCTGTTAAACCGAAAGGTGTGACTAGCCACTCAAATGAGCCGTACCTTGTGCGAAAGACAGTCTTTGATTCGTCGCCTTCACGGATTCTTAACTTATGAAAAGCTGCGCGAACGTCAACTTTTGAGACCCAGGTAGCCTTCGCAACTTGTCTCAAAGTTTCTTTTATGAGAGGCAGTGGATATCTATCTTTTACGGTAACCGCATTAAGAGCTCGATAGTCGACGCAGAATCGGAGACCACCCCCTGGTTTCTTCACAAACAAGACTGGCGCACCATCGGGAGAAGAGCTAGCACGAATCCAATTTTTACCTAAATGGTCTGTTAGGGTCTTTCTTAGAACGAGAAGTTCTTCACGGGACATGTCATAGAGCGGGCCCCATGGAATATCTTTTTCCCTCCCCTTCTCGTCCTTAATGATATCAATTTTCGTGTCGGCTCCGGGACGATGAGGTGGGAGGTTAAGCTTTTCGTCTTCTGTAAAGAATTGAGCATTGTCTCTGATTTCTTGCGGGAGACTAGCTTTAATCTCTTCTAACGTTTGCTTAGATTTGACTTTCAAAGCTTTGGTTATATCTTCCATGGAAGCAGCAAATAATTTTGTGTCTCTATCTTTTGATTTGCGTATACGAGCCGCCAACGCTGCAAAATGACCTCCAAGAATTTGGCGGGCACTACCGTTCTTAATCTTCAAGCAATTTAATTTTGATTTTGAATCATACGAGAGTCGGTCGTCCCATCCCTTTGGTCTCATAACAAGGCCTCCGGGGGGTCCGAAACGTATAAATCGACCCAATGCATTGTAGACTACTCCATTTGATCTCATCCAAGGATCGCCCAAAATCATATCGTATGCTAGATCTTGGATAACATACCCCCATACTCTTTCATTTCTGCCATCAATGTCCATATCTACATAAGTTACCTCATTTATCACAGGTTGTTTATCGTCTTTTTTGGCTAGTTTTAACTCTCTAGTTTCAATGGGAATTTGCGGGAGCTTATGGCGTTTAACAAATGATCTATTAAAAGCGGAATAACACAAACAACCTGAGTCCAAGAATGCATTGGTGTAAAAACATTTATTAATCAATACTTCTATAAGAAATGGGCTGCCATCTAGTTTTTTAATGATTTTTTTGAAAGATTTCGCATCTGCTCTGATATTCCTCTGAGCCCGACTTTGCCCAGAGTTCACTCTTTTCCCGAATCATTTCCAGAAACATAACTGAACTCTTCCCCCTCGCTGGAAGGTCTCTTGCCTGCGCTGGAAAACGTGGCATTCAGTCCACTCGGTCGTCTGGCCCACGTAAACTGAGGACATTTTTTAAACCAATGCCCCTTTTTACCACATCGGGTGCATTTACCTGCCGCGCGGAGCGCGTTAAATTCCTCGGTTGATCGCCATGGCGCTGGAGGTCTCTCATTCTCGTTGGATTCTTGGCCATTACTCTTTGCATTGACTGCGTTCACAAGGGCAGCCAATTTTTCTATAAAAATGCCATTTACTCCTGACATTGGAGTATCTCCTTCGGAGTCCAATATTGTTGAATTAGACTCACCTGAAGAGCCAAGAGCTTCTCTATTTCCAACCGTCGAGTTCCTGGCGACGCTGTAACCTTCATCAAATATAGTCCTCGTTAGTGACTGAGGTTGCTTCAGTGTATGGTTTTCATGTGACTCAATTCGGCCTGCAACCCCACGCACTTGGTTGACAAACAGTGTATAATCACTCTCGGAAACTTCAATTGGGTAAAGTGCTCTGGTGATTCGGTCATTGAGCCCCCTATACAGGTCGTTGATTTTAATACGATCCTCCCAGTTCAGCCCTTTTGCCTGGGCCAGTGTATATTCAAAATCCCTTAAGTAATCCGAAAAGGGTTGGTATTTGCCCTGCCTCATCTTGGCTAGGGTAAAAGAGGCTGTACGTGTTGATGTCTTATCTTCGAAATTTTCATTGAAATGCTCAATGAATTTCTTATAATCCCAATTTCTTTTTGGCCCGCCGCACGAGAACCAGTGAGACACTCAAAGTCTGCAATCTGTAGGGATAGTATTCATAATCTCATTACATACAGCTTTATGACCCCCAAGAATCTCCCAATCTTCGATAATATTAGAGCTTAACATGTCAATATATACGCTGTAAGTATTTTGAGCACCATCCCATTCAGGCCATCTTGAAGGTTTATTTTTAGGCTGCTGTGGGGGAGCTCGTGGTTCGTCATCTTTTGGAGTATTCTGAGTCCTAATGAATGACAATATTTCATTTAATTGGTCCTGAGATAATGTCAGAGGTAGCGTTGGGTTCTGTTGATCATTTAGACGAGGGTCCATCGGATCGGTGTTACTTGCTTCTATCGAAAAGAATTCTTGTGAGTCGTAACAAGAGGAAGACCGGGCAGAGTTCGATTCAGAATTCGATTCGGAGGGAGCTACAATAACTGTCATAGACTATTAAAACTAGGAGAGGTACAAGACTTGCACTAGTAGTGGAAAAGGTGAGTTGAAATATATGTGAAAGGACGGCACGAAAGCTGCTCGCAAATGTGTACCCAAATAGAATTTATATTTCAACTAAAGAAGACAGACGGATTGTTTACACGATATTACTTAAAGCTCCGACGCGTATCACTTTAGGTTAGTGCGTGTTTACGTTAGTAACACTAATTCGTGTCGCGTCACGGGGCCGGATAAACTCCGGATCCTCAAACAAGGCTAAAGGCCTGTAACATGTAATATTTAAAGGTACCTCTATACAAAGCAGCTTGTTTGAGGAAAACGTACCTGATTGGATATATATACAACATCAATTAATGGATAGACCTCCAATCAGCTTGCACTCGGATGGCTCAAATCCATATTTATACTGGAAACAAATCATCTAAACAAATCATCGTGGCGAATTCTACTGCTTGACAGCCATGGAAGTCACATGTATGTTGATTTTCAATGGGAATGTTTTCAGAATAAAATATACTTGCTCTATATGCCCCCTCATACCTCTCATATACTTCAGCCGCTTGATTTGTCGTGTTTTTCGCCATTAAAGGCGCAATATCGCTAGCTTCTTGGTGAGCTCTCCGTATTAGATGACTCAGCACCTATCAAAAAGCGAAAATTCATCAAATGCTATCACGAAGCACGCCAAGAGCGTCTCACGAAAGTCCAGATACAAGGTGGCTGGCGAGCAGCAGGCATGTTTCCCTTCAATCGACACAAAGGTCTCAGAAATCCCTTTGCTCCTCCCCCCGTTCAAGAACGTCCAAAGACACCCGAGAACCAAACCAAGAAGCGTCCATTTAATGAGAGAGATACTCCTCGAAAGCCCTCTGATGTTTACGACTGTATTCAGAGTCTCCGGGCTCAATCTGAACTTACAAGACGGTCTACTGCGACTATGTACAAAGCCGCAAAATCGATAGGGGGACTCCAGGCAGAACTCGCAGAACAGAGGCTCTTAAATCAAGCCCAAGCCCTCGAAATTGAGCGCTCATCAGTTTCCAAGAAGAAGGTAGTAGTCGTTTTCAGCACTCAACTTGGGAATATTCAAGCAATTAAAAGGGCGCAGGAACAAGCAAGGGAAGCTGTTACAGTTTTAGTATGTTTATTGGGTATTGCGGCTTGAATACGGTGTTTGGAAATTTGACTTGATGTTTCAGGTAAAACCATAATGAGTACACTAATTGTATATTTTGTTTCAGGAGAAACATGAGTTGTTTTATTCGGGTTTTTGTCATGAGATCAGATTGGACGATCATTGAAACATAGTATTGATATAGATAGCGTAGCTCTCAATTTACGAAAGTAGAATCTTCTATAATCAATTTTTCAACAAGTCATTTTATGTCTATTCAATTCACATATCTGAAATAGAAGCTGAAGCTAGAGAAAAGGAAAATCAGAACAGGGCCATAAGGGAGGCTCAGGAAGGACATAACCAAAACAGGGTGTATTCATTTGAAGATTGTATTAATAATTTTGAAATATAGTGTTGTAGATAGTTGTGGTTGTAGAATAATTACCAAATAATAATTTCTAGTCTTCTTAAGCATGTGTCCGAAAGGGGTGGTGTCCGAAAGGGGGGTGCTTGGACTTATGTACAATTAAGAATAATTCAACCCAACGACCAAAAAAAAAACCTCACACCTACTCCCCTTAACATATGAAAATCAAAATATATCAATTTATTGTCTAGAAAACGCAAATTCTCATTCCGTTTTCCTTCATGTCATGCCTTTAGCGATGACTAATCGATTCGATCCCCGCTGGGAGCAGTAGATTGACCAGCAGTTTGACTGTTGAAACAGCCAGTTTCCTGCGCAAACATGGTAAAGCTCTTAAGGCATTTGGGCCCAAGAAGCTTGTTGACGAATTCGTTGTGAGACATTGATCTCCTAAGCTTACGCGTGATATTCTCTTGAGTTATGAGAAGGAGTAGATGCAATGTTACTAACTTTAGAATGAAATGTGTGATTCCGTGAGGGTAAGAAGTGTATTGGTAAGATATAAGGTATGTATTGCTTGACTTGCTCGTCCATGTAGGTAATGCACTCTCTTTATATACACAAGCCGTTGTTACCCTACTGCGCTCATCCTATACTTGCGCCCAGTACCTTCTGAGTACCAAGTCAAATCTACTGATATCTATTTACAGAGTTGGAGACCGCTTCTGGTATTGTCTCCTTACAGGGTTTCATTTCGCCATACGACTCGTGTCACATGACTCGATACATCTGACTCGATCTATCTGACTCGACACAGCCACACACTCACTCCTCATTTGCAGACGAGATTCCACGTCTCGAAACAGTACATATGTCGGAACCTGACAGCATACCATCGCGCGCACCATGATAAATCTTCCCCCTCCCCCGCCTTCCCTCCCTCCACCACCCCTACGTGCTTTTGCCCCAACGGGCAAAGAGGAGTTGTTGACAGAGATACTGCTGTCAACCACCTCAGCCGCGGACACTAGAAACAATTAGGCCACACTCATGTTTCAACATATTACAAGCGTCCTCGATGATGCGATCAGCGAAAGCAACACGCTACCCCAACATCTCAACAGATCCTTCCGCGAGTTTGTGGCCGACCTCAATTCTGTAGCCCGATGACACTTTGAATGCCACGTCAGAGGCTCATCCCGCCCTCCCAAGCCATACTCTATGGTGCAGAACACCAATCAGACGATAGAGCACCAAGTTATAAATACCAAGTTCCCAAGAAAAAATCATATGCCACTATTGCGTCTGCTGCGTCTCCTGCAAGTACTGCAAATGCTGCGGCTCTTAAACAACGAAGTCGACCATTGGCTGCTCAAAGATCCATTGCCAACCTTAAACACAATGCAAACGCTATAAGCAAAGTACAACCAACAAAACAGGTCGAAGATAACCGTATTTTGGTCAGGGTCGCAGCCGGCCATCCTGCGTTGAGCATGTCTCCCTTCGCTATCATGCAGCAAATAAATACCTTTCTCGGCAAGAAGTGGATAAAAGAGGTACAACACACTAAAACTGGCTTTGCTATATGTCCAGCGCACACAGCCGCCCAAGAAAATTTGTCAAGTCGCATGGATGACATCCAAACATTCTTGTCTTCCTCCGGAGAATGCAAAGTCGAGAAACCACGCGAACATGCTGCGTACAGACTTTCGGGCGTCCCCCGCTCCTATGCCGGGTACAATGTGTCCACAAACTCGTTAGAAATGGTAGAGATTACAGCGTCTATGCTAACCGAAGCTCTTACTGACCTAACAAACGTTGCTCCATTAAATGTAATCGAATCAAGGAGTATTCCTTCCTCTGATTTCTATCCCCATAAAAGCTGGATAGTGCTCTAACCCAAGGGCTCAAATCTTTCTAAAGTACTCCCTCTCTTCGGCAAACGTGTCCCAGCGAAACTTCTGCCGCAAAGAATGAAAACCCCTCAATGTGGAAATTGTTTTGGTTGGCATAATCAACGGGCTTGTATTCGTCTTCCCCGCTGCCGAATCTGCGCCTCAACTCAACACACCGAAAGTGGTCATACTACTTGTGATCCGAAAGTGCCTCACGCATGCCCCCCAAAGTGTGCGAATTGCTACGGACCTCACCCAGCCGACTCATTGGAATGTCTCATCAGACTCAGCAAGAACAACACACTTCCACCTAAACAACAAATCTTCGCCATTAGACAGGATGCAGCATCCGCAAGACTCCGTCTTAAGGCTGCACATTGTGAGTCGATTGGAAATAAGACAACTGCCCCAGCAATTGCTGCTGATGCAGATCTTGTGCTTAATCCGCTACAAACACACATTTCTTCTCCTGGCTCTTCGCTTTTCCCAGCAGGGCCTGGTAACTTCGCAGTCCTGGCCCAAGATAGCCTCCAAAATAGCTCCCTTAGGATGAATGAGTAGTACACCCAATTCGATTAATATTCTCTCAGTAAATGTTTGTCGTTGCTCTTCTGCGCACCAAATCGTTCTCCAAACTGCTTTCACAAATCACATTGATATCTTGCTGATCCAAGAACCGTACATATCCAGAAATACTGACAGGAGAATCACATGCAATCACCCTTCATTTGAATGCTTTACTCCAGTTGATGATTGGTCTACCCGACCTCGAGTACTAACTTACTCAAAAAAAACAACAACTTAACCTACACACAAGAACGCCCCAACTCTACGATGGAGCTAGGAGCCGCCGACATTCTTTTCCTTTCAATCGAATTCCCTAGTTCCTCTCGTATATTAGTAATAAATGTCTACAACGCCCCCCCTGCAGCTACAAATCCAGGTGCTGGAGTATCCCGACTAACTACTATGGCTAACACCCATTTCCCTTCAAAAACCATCTTGGCCGGAGATTTAAATCTACACCATCCGATGTGGCACCCATCGTATTCAGGCCCCCCCTCAGCTCAATCTGAAAGTTTCATCAGCTGGCTCGAATTAAAAGAACTTTCGTTAATTTCCGAAATTGACAAACCCACCCACACTCGCGGAAATGTTCTCGACCTATATTTTGGATTGAGCCAGTTAGTAGCAACAGGAATAACTGCAGAAGTCCAGCATGAGTTAGACGTTACATCGGACCACACGCCACTCCTAGTATCTGTCGCCTATCGTGCACGAGGGGCTGCACCTACGACCAAACTTTGCTTCGCCACAATTGACGAAGAGAAATTCTTAGTCCTACTCCGCATGCAATTAGAGGGAATGACCAATCTAACTGAAAAATTACCTGCGAGCTTAGACAAGAGAGCCGAAGATGTAACACAATCTCTTTTGGTTTCTTTCTCCGGATCTGCAAAATACTTGCTACCACATAATAGGGGACAACCCTGGTGGGATCAAAGCTGCAGAGAAGCAAGATCTAAATACCGTGAAAAGTTCCGAACGGGAACCGCCTCGCAAGCAGATAGGAGAGCATTCCGTAAAGTAACGGAAGTTGCAAAAGCAGCTTTCTATCAGAAAAGAGTCGACGAAGCCACCAACGCAAAGGATGTATTTGATATCACCAAGTGGCACAAGTCAAAGGGAATATTCCGCTCTCCCCCGCTTAAAGACCCGCTTGCGCCTGATTCCCCTCCAGAAGAATATCTGGAAGGTAAAATGAGGTTACTTATTCGAAACCTTTTAAGTAATCAATCTGACATAGAAGATATATCATTAAGTACTCCCACCACAGCACACACCGCTCTCCCTTTCCCTGAGATTACTTCCCTTGAAGTTAGCAATGCTATATTAGGCGCTGGTAACACCACACCAGGAAAAGATCAAATCCCAACTGCAGTTTTACGCCTCGCCTGGCCACTCATCTCGACTCTGGTGCATGATCTATTTCAGACATCTCTAGATACTGGCCATCATCCCAAATGTTTCCGTACAGCGATTGTGGCAATAATTGCTAAGCCGAACAAAGTAGATATGTCTTCTCCCAGATCATATAGACCAATTGCCCTCCTTTCTGTCCTAGGTAAGGGACTTGAAAGACTTGTAGCCAAGCGGATGTCATAGATTGCTATCAAGCACAAAGTACTTGCCCGCCAGCAGTTCGGAGCACTCCCCCAGCGTTCCAGTGTAGACCTAACCACATGCCTCACCCACGATGTGGAAACAGCACTGGCTAAAGGTTTGACCGCGACATTGGCCACACTTGACATCAAGGGAGCGTTTGACGCTGTACTCCCAGGTAGGCTCGTAAAAAGAATGAGAGAACAAGGATGGCCAGCTCAACTATGCAATTGGATTGCTTCATTCGCACCCAACCGTGAAGTATGCATACGGCTAGATGGAAAAATCGGGAACCCCACCGAGATTTACTGCGGACTCCCTCAGGGCTCACCGGTCTCCCCCATACTTTTCATGCTATACATCGCTCCTTTATTCAAACTGGACGGTCTTAAGAAAGCCTTTGGATACGCTGATGACGTCGCAGTGCTGGAAATATCACCGTCACTCCAAGAAAATGCAACTGAACTAGAAAATTCCATAAACCAAGCACTAGCCTGGGGCTATTCAGAAGGAGTAACCTTCGACCCTATGAAATCTGAGCTTCTTCATTTCACACGGAAACACAAGGATAAGAACTCGCGACCACAGGTAGAAACTACAAACTTCACTATCTCGGAGACTGCCCAAAAGCCTCATCTTAAATGGCTGGGAATAAACTTCGATAAAAAACTCACTTTCAAACGTCATGTGCAAATCCAAACTTCCAAGGCTCTCAAGGTAGCTCATGCTCTCCGCTGTTTGGGTAACACAATCAGGGGGGTTTCGCCACGGCTCTCGAGACAAGCAGCCTTCGCATGCGTCCTACCAATAGCACACTTCGGCGCCGAGACCTGGTGGCCAGGAAAATCTCGAATAAAAATGGGAAAAGTGGTCTGTAACAGGGTTGGCACACATATTCGACTGATAGAAAAAGTACATACAGCTGCTGCAAGAGCTGTTCTTCCAGTATACCGAACGACTTCCTCCGCTGCTCTCTTCCGTGAGTCTGGGTTTGACCCTGCTGAGTTAGCTCTCAATAAAATATCGAGAAGAGCTGCTATACGCACTCGTCGGCTCGACCCCCTACACCCCCTACGGTCTCGCGCACAAAAATCTCTAGCATCCCCTGCATTATCTCGTTTCGCGCGCTCATGCAGGAACATCCCAACATCAGAACAAGTTGACTCGTTAGTCAATCCACCATGGGAGAATATAGAGCCCAGACAACATTCTCACATTCGGTTTTGTGATCCATCTGTACCAAAGCATATGATAGCTGACACATTTCGTACTTTCCTGAGAACGCTTCCTAGAAGCGATATTCTGGTATTTTCAGACGGCTCCAAACTTTCAGACAGTAGGACTGGGAGCGGTTTCGTCATTTACCAATTTGGAATAAAAGTGTGCTCAAGGTCTTTCCCGCTTGGTCAGCACAGAGAGTGTTTTTATGCAGAGGCATTTGCCGCACTTCAAGGAATCCGTACAGCCACTGCACTTTCTTCAGCTCGTTTTTCAAATAATATATGGGTATTTATAGACAACGAAGAAGTAGCTAGAAAACTACTCACTAGAACCCCTGTGTTGTCTGCCCAATCAATTTTCTTAGAGGCCATAGAAGTGGCTAAGGCTTGGAAGGCTCGGACACGTCTCCCTCACACTCTCGCGGGTAATATAAACATACGCTGGGTCCCAAGCCACGCCGGTATAGAGGGGAACGAGCTAGCTGATTCAGAGGCTAAGAAAGGCGCTTCACTGCCTAGTCCCGAGAATCAGGAATATTCATTTGCTACGCTAGAAAAATGGCAATCGACATTAAATAGACAGGAGAGAGATGATTGGTGGCGCAATCATTCTCCCCCTTCGTATCAGAAAATAGATATAAATGATGCTCCTGCCTTTCCGAAAGAGCTCCTTCTTAGCCGCAGACATCTAGGCCGAGTCATTGCCGCAAGAACTGGTCACGGCGACTATGCTACCTACCATACACGTTTCAAACATACCGAGGCTACTCTAGAATGCTCATGGGGACAGCTCAAAACGCCCATACATTTTCTTTTCTGCAGAATTCTTCGCAGACGTAGTGGCCGCACTGAAGGGCCCATTAATCAGCTTATACCAAACTTACTTGGCACGCCAAAAGGAGCAACGTCACTAAATCAATGGCTAGACCAATCTTGTTTCTTCGAGGATATATGTCCTCGTTAAGGGGTACTTTGTGTTTGTTGTTTGTTTATTTATTTATTTCTTTTCTTTTCTTTTCTATCATTTACGATCGGGGCTCCCGGACGGAAAGATGGAGCAGGAGGGAGGGACTGGCCGATCACCAGTCGTGAGAAAGGGGAAGACTCATCAAATCTTTTGCTATATATGTAGCTCATGTCTATCACTGTCTGCAGTTTCAGATAACGCGGTACACCTATGTAATATTAGACTGTAAAGTCCTAAATTCCGGGGCCTAGGCTCTGGCGTCTTATGTCCCACAAGGGATGGATAGCCATGTGCCTCTGGCACATGTCTAGAGCCTAGACGAAAAATAGAATCATCATCATCATCTATCTGACTCGATATCCTCGGTACATACAACACGTACATGCAAGTGCCTATTCTTATTGTTTTATACCTACACTGCATAAATCCAATGTCGCTATGTACAACATATTCGCGTGAAGTCTACAGTGAATAAAATGGGTTGGAGTTGTTTCCTCCCCGCATGTACACTCCATGGGAGCGTCTGAAAATTGAAATCGGCGATAATATGCTGCGAAGTTGCCATGACCTGTACGGGCTGCGATCAATTCGCGGAGTAACTGCCGTGGGAGAGCTAGTTCTGGGGTTTGCGTCGTCG
The DNA here is from genome assembly GCA_028751805.1 of Podosphaera xanthii. Lineage (NCBI taxonomy): Eukaryota > Fungi > Ascomycota > Leotiomycetes > Helotiales > Erysiphaceae > Podosphaera > Podosphaera xanthii. The sequence continues at coordinate 10,439,838 of JAPWIX010000004.1, forward strand.
CATGAGCAAGTCTAGTCCCCGATATCTAGACGGGCAAGCTTCTTCCCACCAGTCGTCAAGGAGCGCCTGTCGTCGCTGATTCATAAGTCGTCGAAGGTATGCTAGGGTAAGTAGTCCCGGCTGTATTTCCAGGTTCGGCAGCTCTCTCAGAGCGGATCTAGCTACGGAGTCCGCTTCAACGTTCCCCTGAATCCCTGAGTGTCCGGGCACCCATTTTACAGATACTTCAGCTGTCTTAGATAACGCATGAAACCTACGTACGTCTTTGGGGCTGGAGGATGAGGTACCTGTAATCAATATTTTTACTGCTTGTTGGCTATCCAACAAGACGTGGATACGCTGCTTTGTGTGAAAGGCCTCACTCGAATAGCTCAAAGTATAGGTTTAAGGAAATCTATTAATTAAGAAGTGTGTGAGGATTTCATGTACAGGAAGCAGCTCTATATAAGTCCTTCATTCGATTCCATAAGTTTCCAGAACTTATCCAACCCAAGGCCTTCACACCGATCTGTGCAATCTTTAGAATCAGCACGAAGCTACTGGAAAAGTCCATAACGCCTAAACACCATCCGACGTCTATCTATAAGTCCATCATAATCTCGCTACGCAGTTTCATAACTATGTGCAGCACTAAGCGAGATTAATAGTTTTGGCGCTAGCTGATAATATCAGATAGGATAAGTAAACAAGGGCCAGGGCCCGAGTTCCAATAAGGGTTCTAACTCTCACACTGACAAGGGCAGAGCCCGAACTAGCTCCTGAGGTTCTAACCTTTACACTTTGTATCCCCAAATTTCCGTTGTTATTCCTCAACAAAGCCCAGGGCAGCCTGTAGAGCATTTTTAGCCCCTAAAATCTCTGCATCTAGGACTTCTCTCCCGTGTGCAATGCCACTGCCTCGGAAGAAGGTTGTCCCTTCTCTTTTAAGGATGAAGCCCCAAGCAGAGCGTCCGTGTCCTTCAGATGATCCATCTGCATAGGCGCAAATCTCTCGTCCAGGAACGTTTTTGATCCACCGTGTGCAGGCCTCTGTTTCTGTCTCCCTTGTTCTAAGTGCGGGGACGTAAGTTGGAGTAGGTATGATATCAGGTGCCTGTGATTCCGGTAGCTGTCGGAAGGCACGTTGGACGCGCGACATCTGAAGCTCTGATCTCGCGGACCCTTCTTTCTTTTTCTTGTATTTCTGAGTTCCCACTGTTTATCGAGAGATTTAAGCCTAGCCGCAACTCTAATCTGGTTACCCTCGAGCTGAATCTTTGCTGCTGGTATTCCTGCTTCTCTATGCAGGACAACATTTGGTGTGGTCCTCATAACATGTAGTGCAGCGCGCAGGCCCATCAGAATTGCTTTATCAACCATGCTGCACATGTTAGTAGTGGAAGGAGTACTTATCCCCCTTAGCGTAGGTCGTTTTAGGCCTGGCCACCAAACATCTTATCCAAAAGTCGCTACTGGGACAATGCATGCATCTACAGCTATGACCAATGGCATCGGTGCTGCTCCACGGTAGGTGGAGTTAAAACGTCGCATATGTTGAGCCACTTTCATAGCATTACCACACCATTGAGTGACGTGATACTGGAAGTTGAGGCGTGGATCGAGATGGACTCCGAGCCAGCGAATATGTTCGGCAGGTTCAACAGGCGTGCCATTCACATTGACGACTGCTGCTGTTTCATGGCGACGTCCTGGGAATTGTATAATCTCTGTCTTCTCGGAGTCGAAAGCGACAGCATTATTTCGTGCCCATTCAAAAAAATGATCCACCTCGCGCTGAGCTGCTGCAGCAGACTCAGCAATGGTAGAGCCAAATCCTAGGATACCAAAGTCGTCTGCACAGCTAAGCCTCAGATGTGAGTTGCCACTACGCATAGGTTCCGCCATGTAGAGGAGAAACAAGATTGGAGAGATTGGTGAGCCCTGAGGTACACCGCAAACTAGCTCTCTCTGAGTAGTTATCCCTCCAGGGTAACGAACTTGAACCCTTCGGTGAGCTAGAAATGAAGTCGTCCATTGGAGGATGTGACTGGGCCATCCCTGTTCTTGCATTCTGGTCACAAGTCAATTGTGGAGGACTGCGTCAAACGCTCCTTGAATGTCAAGTGTGACAAATGTAGCAGCCCACCCTTGTGAGTGGGCTTCTTCGATTTCGTGCATGTTGTGTACTTGGACTTTGTCTTAAATAGAGAAGTAAGATGACTGCATACCTAATCTTACCCAAAACAGTATAGTGTCTTAATGCACTATTATGAAAATAATTAACCAAGATAATTATTTTCAACTACATTACTAAGCTGCTTCCATGACCATCATGTTATCAGATTCTAGAAGGATCCTCATTATTCTAGCAGCTTCTCTTGTTTGCCCTTATGGCCAACAACCCTCTTTATGGTGCTACACTTTACCTTATCTGGCAATGTATAGAAAGGTATAGAAGAATATAGAATGTACCAGTGGAATGTGGAACACCATTAAGAATGTATATAAGTAGGCAGAGTTTTCCCTCTGTAAAAAGTAAGCAATTGTTAAAATACACATCTTTGTCTATTTGGGAACCATAAACACCCTCCCTCGTCATCAGTGTCTGTCTGTGTAATCATCGCCATTAACAGAACCTTCTAACCTTTAACGGTACGTCCTTCAGACTTGTTCATAACCAATTATTACTATTGACTTAGGCTTGGACTTGATGACTTAACTGGAGCTTGATGTGCACAAATAACTCTAATTGCTTGGACACTTGAAAGATCTTGAGTACGTGAAATATTGTTGCAGGCTGTGCCTTTGTTATGATAACGAGGTTACGAGAGGAGTCAGAGTGATAGGTACCTTGGAGAGTAATGATCACGATGAGATGGATAAGTATAGTAGAGAAGTATCTCAATCAATTGTCTCTATTGATTGAATATATAAAAGGAACTACTTAATTGTAATAATGCTGAGGTCTATCGCCTCCTTATATACATCTCTCCAGAACTCCTAGTCATCTTCTACCATTCTACTAGAATGTTCCATTCTAAGTTCATACCGCCACCATAGATACAACACTCTCACTTCAATTGATCTAGTGTTGTTCTATGCTGTTCTGTTATATTCCAGTATCTTCCATTATCTAAAGATATCCCCAAACCCCTAATGCGTAAATAGAGTTTGGCACTAGCTTAGCTTGCGCTAAGCGAGTGTATACAAGCATCAACCATGTTAACAGACTAGGAAATTATAACACTCCCCCTGACGACTATGGGCGTCTTAGGATTGATGCGCACTTTGTTCCTCTCTAATTAGGAAATTGAATGTTGTAACGGCCAATAGTCCGGATATAGCCTGTAGCTCGCGTTATTCAACGCGAGCCTCTCTGATGAACTCAAAGGTCCACGTGGGGTTGATCATACCCGGAACTTCTACCCTTCAAATCAGACCCGCAGAGATAAGAGGAGCGCGTGAGGGGCCTGCAATCGAGGTATCCACAATTGATGGACCCACAATTGACGGAACGTTCCCGGGCCGATCGGGATCTAGGGAGAGCGTCAAATACCGTGCGGGCAATACCGCTATTGGTGGTAATGTGCTCTATAACATAAGCAATAATCCCCATTCAACAGATGTAAGGCAGAATTGTAGAGATGGCATTTTTCTCAACTCTAATGGCGCGATAGCACGGGATGGGGAGGGATATGTTGAGGCAGGAAGTGGAGCAATGTGTAGTATAAGTCGAACGCAAATTCCTGTATCTAGATTTCCTCCTCACAGAAAGAAATATTAAATATTGTTCCCGCAAATTACGCCCAAGCTAATTTCCTCCGAACCGTGACAAATGTTAGCAAATTTGAACACGCGAGTTCGACTTAGTCAAACAATCTGCTAGCTGTTGATTTAACTGTATATAAATAACTGCTATCTCTTCCTGCTGATATTGCTGGCGACAATAATTGTTTCTTAATGCTATATGCTTGGAGCGTTTATGATTGTCATGATTTTTTATCAGCGAGATCGTTGACTGATTATCGACGTACAAATTTGTCCTTTTTGCTCCTTCTATGTTGTCTGCTTGTCCGAGCTCATGAAGCAAGGACTTTACCCATTGTAGCTGTGGGCATGTTTCCGTAGCCGCTAAATACTCCGCTTCTGTTGTTGATAAAACAACTTCCCGTTGTAGGTGTGATCTCCAGCATACTCGCCCTGATGCTAGTCTGATAAGCGATCCGGAGGTTGATCTGGTTGTTGTGGGATCGCCAGAAAAGTCTGCATCGGAGTACGCATCAAGAATGGGTTTATTCTTTCCCGCTTTGAAGATAATTCCCTTATCCGGATCCTTCGATATATAACGAGGAACTCTCTTCGCTCCACTGAAATGCTCTAATGATGGATTAACTAAAAATCGAGCAAGATGATTAACAGCATGGGAAATGTCTGGTCGAGTATTATTGGCCAAGTATTGTAATCCACCTATTATTGAATTGTACTCTGTTCTAATTTTTAGTGAACACTGAGTAATGTTTGGCTCCGTTAATCTCTCTAGTGGTGAGTTCACAGGCTTACAATTCTCTAGTCCATGCCTCTCGAGTAATTTGCGCGCGTATTGACCCTGTGAAAGCTTAAGTGTAAACTTGTCTGGGCTGCTTATGTGGATTCCAAGAAAAAGATCTGTTTTCACTTCCTTGAGTTTATACTTCTTACGAAGGGCACTCATCAAAGACTTAATCTTGCCAAGATTCGGTCCCATGACTTGGAAGTCATCAACGTGTATCATGGCAAATAAGTCTCTCTGCTTATTTGTATAAAGACATACGTCAGTTGAGGTTGGGAACATGCCTAGGTTGGCAAGAAATGCTTTCACATTATCGTACCACAGAGCTGCGGCCTGTTTAAGTCCGTACAATCCTTTTCGAATACGAATTATATGACCCTCTTTTTTAAAGCCTTCTGGCATCTCCATATAAAGGTCAACATCAAGATCAGGATTACGGAAGGCTGTTGGAACATCACCCTGATATCTATGCCATTCAAACCTATGCGCTAATGCCAACATAATTCGACCTGTCTCTGGTCTAGGTGTTGGTGCATATGTTTCTCTATAGTCAATGCCAGATCGTTGAGTAAATCCCTTGACGGTACATCGAGCTTTATATTTGTCGAGCGACCCGTCTGCTAAAAACTTCTTCTTGAACACCCATTTACATTTGATGAGTGTGCGACCCTTAGGAAGTTGGCAAGACTTGATAATTTGGATTATTCCAGTTTCTCTTAGCGAACGATATTCCTCTTACGCAGCTTGCTGCCAATTCTTTGCCTCACTACTACTCATTGCCTCAGACCAGGTTTTTGGATCACTGTTAGTTTTTACCACTTTCCCATGATGTAGCTTTTTTTTTTTTTTTAAATCATATTGTATTCAGCCATCTAGCTATGACAAGAGATTTAAATACAAAAAAAAAAAAAAAAAAAAAGGGATCTTCCTAACACCCTTAACTCCCCTTGGCACCAGTCTATAAGCTCATAACTTAGGGTTAGACTTTCCAACATTACTACGAATTCCAAATAAACCCTAAATACAAGCTGAATCCCTGAAGTTATGTTTTTTGTTTCTATTTTATTTTTCCTTAAATATGGCTTGTCATTTGGTGTCCTTTGGTTTCAACGTTTATCTGTTACATAGTTGTAGCTTCTTGACCTACAATTTTAATTAGTTGTATGCATTTAGAATTCTCTAAGTATCTTAACAGTTTTTCTCTGCCAACTTTGGTTCTGAAAATAATTTGCAGGTTTCTGGGCTCCAGACCTTCAAATTCCTTATCCCTCTCTGATGAGAATTGTGGACAGTGCAGGAGCAGATGCTCTATTGTCTGCTTCTCCCTATTACAGAAGTTGCAAATGTTACTATCTACTTTTCCTATCAGATAGAGGTGAGCCAGGGTGTTACCAATCCCTGTTCTTGCCTGAAAAAAGGAGGGCTGGGTTTGTCTGCTAAATTTTGTAAGATTAATTGCCTTAGTATTGAAGCTTGGTATAGAAATCCTTGCAGAAGTTCTATAAAACTTTCCAAGACCAATGGCTTTCCTGCCCTCTTCTTCCCTAAGTACTTGCTTAGTCCAGTCAGAGTCCCAGGCTTGTAAAATGTTTTTTCTTATACCTTCCACTAGGAAGGAATCAGAGGTATATTGATGCTTTTTCATAGCAGGTTGATCCAGGCTTTTTCTTGCCAGATTATCAGCAAGTTCATTGCCCTCAATCCCTTGATGACCTGGACACCAATGGATCTTGACATCCATTTTACTACTTAGGGATCTAACCTTAAAGGAAGAAAAATTGTTAGATTTAGAGATTCTTAAAACAGCAGCTTGACTATCAGAAAATATATAACAACATGCATTTTTTGGGGTTTGATTGATAAATAATAAAGCTTTGAATATAGCATAACTCTCTGCATCAGCTATGCCAATCCTGTCTCCAAGATTTTAAGATAGTGACTTGAGCTCTCTTGTGTAAGGAAAATATACTGTTATACCAATGCCACAACCCTTATCCTTGACTAGGGAGCCATCTGTGTAAACAATGAAATGTGAGGGAGGAATTGACTCCAGAAACTCCAGATGTTCTTCCTTTGCCTTTGACTTGTTTGATTTAGAAATTGAGATTGATAGATTGTCTTCCCTCCATGGTGGAGACCACTTGGCATTGACTATCTCTAGTTTTATATGTTTAGTTAGTGGCTTTAGTAATAATGCAATTCTCAGTAGCTGCCCACTAGGCTTCTCATCTAAGAATTCAAACATGCCAAGATCAACAGTTTCAGAAGGAAAGTCAAGCTCATCTTGCAGCTTGCTTGATAAGGCTTGATAAATAGGATGATTAACTTGAAGTTTAAGTATTCTAAGTGCATAAAAAGATGACTGTTTGAAGTGCCTGACCCTTGTGGGAAGCAGTGCAGCTTCAACCTCCAAAGCTTTGATAGGACTACTTCTATAGTGTCAGATTTTGTCTGACCTTGTAATGTCTGTCCTTTATTTGTTTGACACGTCCTAATAAGACTACCTTGGTTGTCTCGGGTTGCATTTCGGTTCGCTTCGTTTCGTCTAGCTTCAGATAATTTTCTATCTCGGCGTATCTCCTTTGGGGGTTTGACATGGGTCTTGTTTCATCCATATTGCCGACTCGCGCTTTGCCATGGATCCATACGCTTCACGATACTAATATATTTTATTTTGTTTGATTTGGTTTGATATGATCTCTGGTCAAATAATGTATATAAGTACCTTCGGCCTTCAGAGGATAGCTCTTTACGCTTTGTCTTTTGTCTCTTCTAGAACCCTAGAATCTCAGAACCTAGTTACCCTAGACCCTCCAGTTCACCTAGTTCCTTATTTCAGTTATTCCTAGTCCCAGTCCTTTATCCTTACTTCCTTCTTCGCCTTGTTACTCCCTGCTACAGACCCAATCTCACGCCGCCTCTTGATTTCTTAGTAATTCTCGAAAACATCATTCTCCAAGCTACCAAGCCGACATCGATTGTGACACTACAAAGCGTCAAAACAGATATACAAACTCATGGCTTCTCAAATTCCTCCAGAGGTAATGATGTCAAACATCTTCCAGACTCCCGAAACAGAGTACACTGACGCAGAATCTGGGATATTTCTGATTCCCTCGGAATTATGGAGCATGGCCTATTTACAATGTCCGGGGATTTTGGAAGCTGCCAGTCGACAGAATTCTGCTCGAGTTGGTGAAGTATTTCAGTCAGGATCTGTTACTCATAGCCATCCAACACACTTACCACCTGTCCAAACTCAGCCCTCCTTTCGCCCAACAGCCCCACAGATGACTTTATATGATGGAAGTCCTACAAACCTCCGACCATTTTGTTCGCAGCTAGTCAACCAAATCCAGTCAGGGTATTTCCTGGACGAACCATCCAAAGTGAGGTTTGCCTACCAATGTTTAGGTCCAGGAGCTTTAATTAAAATGCGCTCTTCCTTTCGCTGCCTTGAAGACCCGACAATCCCAGCAGAAATAACCACCCTGGCCAAATTCCTTTCTGCACTCAAGCAGCGGTGTCAAGATCCAATTCGGGAAGACCAAGCGAGCCGAACAGTTGAAACACTTTACCAGAAAAACATGACTTTTCACGAGTTTATTACAATCTTCGAGGATAACATGACAGACTCGACTTATGGTGAACTTGATAAATCGCACTGGAAAAAGATGTTAGAGCGTCGTCTGTCTAAAGAACTCCAAACCCTCTTGAATGCGGCTTCTGACGCACCCACTGAATACCATGAATTCGTCAACTACCTACGCCAGAAAGATGCAAAAATACATACCATCCGAGCTTCCACCGGTCCACCGAATCCACCAAAGGCTGCCACATATCATTCTCAAATCTTGACTCCCATGCCCTTTCCTACGGTCTCACCTCCAGCAATCCGTGAACCTACTGTCTCTCAAGGTGGATCGGCCATGGACTTAGATTTAATCTCGCGACAGAAGGGGCCAGATGGTAAATTAACACAACAAGCGAAAGATGCACACAGGGCTCTAGGCAGGTGTGTGCGTTGTAACAAGATAGGCCATATAGCTATCCATTGCCCACTCCGATCCCAGACCATTGCGGTAGCTACTTCAACTGAGAACCTACTCAAAACATCGGAGGAGTTAAAAGGGTCACTCCAACAGTAAGTCGCTTGTTGGAGTCGATTTCGGTAGGAAATGCGGACTTAACAGAGTTATCACATTCTCGACATATGTATGTTTATGTACAGATAGAAAATGAAAATCTGTTTGCCCTCATCGATACCGGCGCTTCCGGGTTTGCATTTGTCTCAAAAGCTCTTTGTGACCGCCTTAACACTGTACCCAGAACCCTTAATTCAGCAATTGCTCTCATAGGATTTGAAGGAAATCAAGGTACTAGCATCACGCAGAAAGCCTGCCTCTCTCTCTCAATCGGCAATCATCGTGAAACCCTTCCTGCTTACATAATTAATCAATGTAAATATGACCTGATCCTCGGCCTCCCATGGTTAGAAATGTTGTAATTAGTGGGTCCATAACTGCATCAGTAACAGGGGGTAGCCTAGTCATTGCTTAGTACCCCTAAAGTCGCTTAAAGTCACTTAGAGTTTAACAGTTGTAGTCTCCTATATTCTAGCACTTTCTAGCAACATCCACAATGCCTACGCTGTATTGTAGACCCTATATCAGTTTCTCTTATATTCTATGGCTATCATGGAAGCACTGATTTCAACAAGGGTGGATTTTCGTGTATATATTAGGGCCCTCCCAAGCGGATGTAAAAGTAGATGAATTAGAATAATCAATTTACCTTACAGCCTTAGATCATCATATTCTTGTCTGCTGAAAGCCTTCTCTACACGGTATTCTTCACAAGGTGACGTCTCTCCCTATCCATCTACATAGCTTACAATAAGAAAAGCATGCCCCTTATATCAATTGGACAGAGCATACCATCACCTTTGGCGAGCCTTGTCTGGAGAAAGCCTGCTGTCAATTTGAGACTACCGTTCCGTACCTCAACTCGTCAAATCAGGGCCCGGCCCCCATCACAACCCATGAGTCCGATAATCCTGGAGACCGACCCACAGTCAAATCAACTCTCCAGCCCCCAGTACAAGTATCTGCCCAAGCCTTTGTCTTGATGAGCCAACAGCCCGAAAGCAGTAATTTTGCTCTAAGTCTGCGCGAAATTGACCTACTCATCGACGATTCTATGCAGCGTTCACCTGTATTCCGCGTTGGAAACGCTTTAATGTCTATACCGAAAGATGCTGATCCCAAGAGTTTTCTGCCAGCCCAATACCACGATTACCTTGATATTTTTGACAGGAAATAGGCCAATGTGTTACCTCCTCACCGACCTTGGGACCATGCTATTGATCTTCAACCAGGAAATTTACCTCCGGCCGTCCGCCCCTATTCCATGAATCAGCACGAACTAAAGGCCCTTCGCAGTTACCTTGATTCTGAATTATCAAAAGGCTTTATTCGTGTATCTCGCTCGCCTGCAGCAGCTCCGGTCCTATTTGTAAAAAAGTCAAATGGTGATCTTCGATTTTGTATTGATTATCGGGGGCTCAACGCAATCACCGTAAGAAACAGGCACTCTCTCCCCTTGATCTCAGAAACACTTAGCCAGCTCTCCCATGCTAAGTATTACACGAAACTGGACGTCATCTCCGCGTTCAACAAACTTCGAATCAAGGAAGGTGATGAATGGAAGGCTACGTTCACGTGTCGATATGGTCTGTTCGAGCCCCTTGTTCTGCCTTTTGGTCTTTGCAACGGCCCAGCATCCTTTCAAGCCTACATAAATCACGCTCTCCGAGGATACCTTGACCAATTTTGCACAGCTTATATGGATGACATTTTAATTTACTCTGAGAGTCTTAGCGAGCATCGAATTCACGTCAAGAATGTCCTTCAACGTCTTCGTGAACATGGGTTACAAGTGGACATTTCAAAGTGCAGCTTCGAAACGAACCAAGTAACCTACTTGGGCTTGATAATTTCAACCAAAGGCATTCACATGGATTCTCAAAAAGTAGCTTGTGTACAAGAATGGCCTGCTCCTCAAACATTTCGTGATGTCCAGAGATTTTTGGGCTTCGCAAATTTCTACCGTCGCTTTATCCCTGAGTTCTCGAGGCTAGCAGCTCCACTAAGTAACCTTACCAAGAAAGAAGTTCCATTTGTCTGGGATGATGCCTGTAAATCATCGTTCTTCCGAATTAAAAACGCATTTAAAGATGGGACGATGCTAGCTCACTTTGACCCTAAGCTTCAGATCATTCTTGAGACCGACGCGTCCGACTTCGTTACGGCCGCGGTCTTATCACAAGTAGACAAATCCGGCACTCTAAGACCAGTAGCATTCATGTCAAAAAAGATGCTACCTGCTGAATGCAATTATGAAATATTCAATAAGGAACTACTCGCCATTGTCAATGCCTTTGAAACCTGGACTGCCGAACTTGGTTCTGTCGAAGCCTCTACCCTAATCCTAACGGACCACAAAAACCTCGAGCATTTTACCACCACCAAGAAGCTAAATAGGAGACAAGCTCGCTGGAACGAGCTACTAGCAAATTATGACTTCAAAATTGTGTTTAGGCCGGGTAAACAAGGAGGAAAGCCGGACGCACTAACACGGATAAGTAGTGATAAACCTGTGGAAAGTGAAGATGAACGAAATAAGCACCAATACCAAATACTGATAAAGCCCCACCAAACCATTCGCACCCAAGAATCCCTACTCTTAGTTGCTGGACATCCTTCAGCACCTCGAGACCAGTCAGAACTCTTGATCGAAAATTGGGAAAAATCGTGCAAGGAAGATAAGTATTGCAAAGAAATTCGCTCAGCTCTGGCGGACCGGACGCTTAATAGAAAAGATATTCAACTGGCCAACTGCAAGCTCACTTCTCACTCTTTTTCGATGAATGAAATGGAATATGTGCCTGAGACACTCCGAGAAGCTATGTTGAAACAACTCCACGAGAATCCCTTACATGGCCATCGTGGGGCGGCTGCTCTCCACAAGTTACTCACTCGACGATATTGGTGGCCAAGCTGTCACCTTGACGTTACTAAGTATGCTCGGGGTTGTGAGAGCTGCCAAAGAAATAATCCGTCAGTTCAGAAACCACATGGATTCCTCCAACCATTGCCTGCTCCCAGCTCAGCTTTCCGTCACCTGACTCTTGACTTCATAGGCCCGCTCCCAACATGTAGCATCCGAGGCTTCAACTACCGTTTTATACTACAGGTCGTCGACCGTCTCACAAAAAGAGTTTGGATAATACCTCTAGAACGACCAACAGCTAAGGAGACGGCTGAAGCATTCCTCAACAACGTGATTCGTTTTGCAGGTCTACCAGATTCTCTTATTTCCGACCAAGGCAGAGCCTTTATCGACAAAACTTGGAAGGAGATCTGTTCCCGTTTAAAAATAGCACATAGACTATCAACCTCCTATCATCCGCAAACAGATGGACAGACAGAACGAGCAAATAAGACCCTGGAGGTTTACCTTCGCCATTATGTTAATTACCACCAAGATGACTGGGTGAAACATCTCTCACTGGCTGAATTCTGCTGCAACAATCATATTAACTCTTCTACGGGGGTTACTCCCTTCTATGCTTCATTTGGCCATCACCCTAGATTGGATTTTAGACCGGAATCCAATAATCCAATACCCCAAGATACCCCCGAATTTGTCAAACAAATGGAAAATCTTATCAAAATCTGCTCAGAACAAATGAGTCTAGCTCAGGCATATCAATCTACCTATGCCAATGAAAGGCGTCTCCTAGCCCCTAGGTATCAGGTGGGAGATATGGTTTACTTGTCCTTAAAAAACATTGCTTTATCAAGGCCAACAAAAAAATTAGACCATATCCGGGCAGGACCTTGGAAAATCACAGCAATAAAGACTCCGCTGGTAGTAAAGTTAGACCTCCCTAACCAACTAAAAATAGACAATAATTTTCATGTGAATCTACTACGCCCCGCTTACACAGGATTCATCTCTCAGCAACACCTTCAACCGCCTCCTCTAGACCCAGAAGTTTTCGGACAGGAAACCTACGAAGTTGAGGCTATATTGGACTCCAGAATTAGGCGAAAAAGGGTACAATATCTTGTTAGGTGGACAGGAAGTGAAGATACAACATGGGAACCACCCGAACATTTAGCCGGATGCCAAGAACTTGTTTACGAGTATCATAACTCCTATCCGACAGCTCCACTGTCAGAGTAGTGATCAGCACGTGACTCGACGGCGAAAGGCTGAAGACTGAAGGCTGAAGATCGGAAGCGCGGAAGCGCAAGGCTGAGGTATGGAAACTTAAGGGACGAAAAGGTAGCTCTAGACTAATGCTGAACGTCCAATAAAGGAGTAAGGGAGCGGAGGTAAAGACAAGAGATTAGGAACTGAAGAAGTCTGAGAGCTGAAAGACACTGAAGACTGAGAAATACTGTAGGCTAAGAGACACCAAAGGCTGAAAAATACTGAAGACTGAAGGTGACTAACTTGAATTCTATAGTCTCGAGATGACGGAAAACTAAGCGTAAGAAGCTCATCTATCAATCAGTGCCTTACTATATATCCGGAATAACATCTCAAACTACTAAAGGTATCTTGTCACACTGAAGGAGAAACATTGGGAGAACTTCCAAAACGCCGGGGTTCCTCCGATACCCAATACAACACCGGAATACATGAAGCCAAACAATGGAAGACATCCGATGCTAACCCACTCGTCTAAAACATAACTAAACATGGGCCAAATGATCTGCGAACTCTAACATCCACGCTCGCAGGAGCTCGCGCCTGAAAAAGAGGGGGGGTAATGTCAGATTTCGTCTGACCTTGTAATTTCTGTCCTTTATTTGTTTGACACGTCCTAATAAGACTACCTTGGTTGTCTCGGGTTGCATTTCGGTTCGCTTCGTTTTGTCTAGCTTCAGATAATTTTCTATCTCGGCGTATCTCCTTTGGGGGTTTGACATGGGTCTTGTTTCATCCATATTGCCGACTCGCGCTTTGCCATGGATCCATACGCTTCACGATACTAATATATTTTATTTTGTTTGATTTGGTTTGATATGATCTCTGGTCAAATAATGTATATAAGTACCTTCGGCCTTCAGAGGATAGCTCTTTACGCTTTGTCTTTTGTCTCTTCTAGAACCCTAGAATCTCAGAACCTAGTTACCCTAGACCCTCCAGTTCACCTAGTTCCTTATTTCAGTTATTCCTAGTCCCAGTCCTTTATCCTTACTTCCTTCTTCGCCTTGTTACTCCCTGCTACAGACCCAATCTCACGCCGCCTCTTGCTTTCTTAGTAATTCTTGAAAACATCATTCTCCAAGCTACCAAGCCGACATCGATTGTGACATATAGGCACCTGTCATAATATGAAGAGCGTGTTTTTGTAGCTTGTCACACATCTTGGATAACTTCTCTGCACCATATCTGTTATACCATAGCACTGAGCCATAGTCTAACACAGGGATGATACAAGTGAGATATAACTGTCTTAATGCATTAAAGCCAAGGCCCTTTGTTTTTGATGAAATTTGGAGGAGTCTCTGCATGGCCCCTTGAGCTAGATGCATCCTTTTCTCTACATGAATTTGAAATGACAGTCTATGTTGAAGCCAGATACCTAGCCACTTGACTGAAGTGCTAGGCTTTAGGGAAAAATTGTCTAGCTGTAAGGAATCTGTGTAGGGTATCTTCTTCTTGCTGAAGTGTACAAGTTCAGACTTGGACTTTTCAAAAACAATAGATAAAGAATCTGCCTTTGAAAAGAGTGCTTGCAGGTTTTCTTTGAGTGCAATTATATTTTTTTTAACGGATTTAGATGCCACAGAAATACAAATATCATCCACATAAGAGATTTCCAGAAATAAAGGCTTGGGGCATGATGAAAACAATTCACTAATTGAAAGTAAAAATAATAAAGGAGAAATAGGACTTCCTTGAGGGGCCCCCGTAACAGAAAAAGAATGACTTAGCTGGCCATTGAATAAGAGAGATATTCTTCTTCCTGTTAAAAATGATGCAACCCAAGAAATAAACATGGCTGGGAGCTTTTTCCTATGCAGGATTTGGGGCAGCTTTCTAGGTTGAAGTCTGTCAAAAGCTCCCATAATGTCTAGAAATACACAGGATACAACTTTGTTCTCTGCAACATTTTTGTCAGCAAATTGCTGGAGTAAGAGCACTGCATCTATTGCCGACCTCTGTTTTCTCCCTCCCATCTGACTAGGATGGAGAAGGCTAGGTGAGACATTTGCTAGATAAGAAATTCTGAGTGAAAAGATTCTTTCTAATAGTTTCGATAGACATGAAATGAGTGAAATCGGCCTGTAAGTCTTAGGCATGGAATAATCAGGCTTACCCCTTTTAGGAATAATTATGCCAATGGCTTCTTTCCATGCTGATGGATGTTTGCCACATTGAAATAGAAATGAATAAGCTTTAAGAAAAAATTGGGGAAGACAGTTGATAGTTTTTTTGATCATGGACCAATCTATTCTATCATTCCCAAGGGCTGTTTTCTTTTCAGGTACTGCCTGAAGAATTTCATTAAGAGATAGTTCTGGCCACTCCCACTGGGAGCTTGCTAGTGAACTGTTATTTGCTGTAGGTGTGATGAAATCAGTAACAACAGAGTTAGGAAAAGAATCCTCATTTGTAATAGGGACTTCTAATGGAAACAAAGTGCTAACTAGGGCAGAACACTTGTCTGCAAAAATTGATGCTACTCTATGATTGCCCATAGAGTCCTTGTAATTCAATGAAGGGATCAGTGAAGGTTGAAACAGCCTAGGGTTGGAGTAACTATAGGCTTTGAATAAACTTTTATCCTTAGCTCCAGATAGGAACTCCTCCCAGTGAGCCGCTTTAGTATAGTTGATTTTCCTAAAATAATTATTTCTAGAAGCTCTAGCTTTCTCAATGTCAGTAGTACACCAAGACTTCTTAGCTCTTCTCCTTTTAGAATGATATTCCTTTCTTAGACAAGTAAGTTCATCAGTCCACCAGGCTTTGGAGTGGCTAGATGGCTTACACTTAGGAATGGCATTCTGTGATGCTTGAAGAATTAAATCTTGAAGGAGACAGCCTACTTGGTCTGGCTCCCTGGCAGAAATCGCATAATTAAGCTGGGATAGAAAAGTGGGTTCAAGGGATTGTAAATTTTTAGTATAGGTTCCCCAGTTTGCCTTTCCTGTATTAAATCTTGGAGGTAGGCAGGGACCAGAACTTTTTTGACATGAAAGGGATGCTTCAAACAGAATAACCTCATGATCTGAGCCAGTACTTTCTCCATAATGCCAGTTATACCACTTAAGCTTCTGGAAGCCAGCAACAAAGGCTAGGTCTATGATAGATATACTCTTAGTGTTTGGTCTATGAAATGTCCCTCCTTGCTCTTCTATTACTTGTGAGTCTACCAGGAGCCTTGCCTTGTGACTTTCTAAGAATTGACAGAGATTAGAAGATGCTCAAGAAGGGTTGGTGATCAAGGGGTTCCACCATGGGTGGTGTAGGTTTAGATCACCTAAGAAGAGAAATGGTTTGGATATATTAAGATTAAGTTGAAAGAACCTTCGAAGGGTAGTGCTTTGTACCTCTGCCATTGGAGAAGACTTTTCATTGTAAATATGAAAGATAAAGAAGGTTTCAGAACATGAAGATACTTCAAAGACTTGCATATCAGTGTCAGATAAGAGATCAGTCCTTGCTGATATATCAACTGTGCTGTTTTTATTTATATAAGCAACTACCCTTGGTTTGACACCTGCACTTGACTTAGGTAGAACCATATGGTAGGCTGAATGAGAAAGAGAAGTGAAAGCATGAATGGATGTGTTGAAATATACATAAGGTTCTTGAATGAAAACAATATCAGATTTATTAGAAAGGGCAACTTCAAAGAGGGATTGCGTAATTAACTTTCCTTTAGCAACATTGTGTTGGCAGACTTTGATTTTTTCTATCATAAAAGTGCCTTATAATATTCACAATCCTTTTTTTGAAGAGCAGTATGGGAAGAAGATTTGCAATTAAAACATTGCGTTGAGTGGTGAGAGCAGTTATCAGAAGCCTTGCATTTGGAGCAACTATGCTCAGAGGATTTGTGGTCTTTCATGCAAATGGCACAAACTGGCTTTCTCTTGCACAGAAGCTGATGATGTCCATACTTGAGGCATGAACTGCAAAGAGTTTTTTCATTACTAGTTTTGTAATTAACTGCCCTCAGCAGCAGACCACCAATCAGTACTCCTGATTGAATTACTTGGGCTTTCTCAGCTTCTGAGCTAACTGTCATGACTATAGAGCCATGATCAGTCTTAGGTGGCCCAGTCAGCCATCTTGGCTGGCCTTGAACAGATATTTGTGGATTGAAAGAGGAAATTTCTTCTGGAATATCATTTAAAGAGAGGGAAGAAGGAACTCCATGGATGACCACATTAGGCCAGGTCTCAACTTTTTGTGCCTTACTTATAGGCCAGTCAGCAAAAACCTTTTCCCACTTGGGTTGTTGGTCTAGGAGTTCCTCTGGAGTAGAGTTAAAACAGGTTAAAACAATGTTGTTTCTTGGAGATGTATGAACTCGAGAAATAGCTATCTTACCCATAGCTTTGTTAACTTTATCCCTAATTTGGGTTGCTTGTTATGTTGGGACAGAAGCACCCTTGGTCAGGACTAAAGTAATGACTTTGTTGCCTTTGGAAGATATATCTTTTTCCAGCTGGGTTTGAACTTGGTGCTTTGGCTTGGGTTGATGACAAGCCACAGGTGGCTTGATAGCCTTGGCTGGAGGCATAGGCTTAGAGCTTGGTGCTGTGGGCTTTTGAACTGCTTGAGCATAGCTAGGCTTGGGAAGACTACCATTGTTAGTACATTTTGTAGATCTAAAGGGGGAATTAAGTAGTGGGTTTAGGCCCTTAATGATATTTTGCCTTGAGATGTGTTCTAGGTCAAAAAGATGTAGATCAGTAGATAGATAATCATCACTGTTTGGTGGAATAGCTATTCCAACTTGATCCGCATATGGATATAATCTTCGAGTTGGAGTAGGGTTTGGAGGTGTTCTAACTGGAATTGCTAAGTCGTTATGCTTGATAAATCCTTGAATAGCATTATAGCCCTTCTCTGTATAGGCTCTGAACAAATTTAGGAAGTCTAGCAGTTGCTTTTGGCTGTCTCTGTCAGATGTTAGCCTATATGCTTCCAAGATATTATTCCTGGCAGAGTAAAGGGCTTCCTCTGCACAGGTGAACTTAGGCTTAATTAAAGGTGTGACAGGAGCCACACTGGTGGTTGGTTTGGCAATTGAGCTTTTATTTGGAAGTGGTTGGGAGTTTTTTGTTGCTCTTGAGGGAATGCTGGGGTCCTTAAGAGTATTCTTGGCCTGAATATTGTTTGTTTTTGTTGTAGGAACAGATTTCTCTGTGATTGGTGTTGGATTATGCCCTTGATTTTCTCCATTGTGAATGAAGCAAATACAGTTGCATTGCTTCACAGAGTGAGGAAGTGGTGTTATTCTGATGTTCTTACTTGCAGGTAAGTAACTATCATATAAAGGCCTATTTCTCTTCTTTGTCGTTTTTTTGGCCTTGGGTTGTGTTATAGGGGTGTTTTTATTAGTGAAATCAATTGGTAATATGAAATCACTGCTGAGATTGAATGAGTTAGCTGTCTTATTTATTGATTGGCTTTGGGGTATATATAAAGTGGACTCAAGAAAATTTTTATCCCCCCATCTGGATGAGTCCAGTCTTGGAAGGGTTGAGAGATCAATCTCAGGAGAGGATGGAATACTAGTTGATTTCAGGATGTCAGGAATAGAATCAATTTCCATTGAGTTATTTGCCATATTGATAGGTCTGAATTTGTGGTTGTTGTATGTTTGATGAGGTGAGGAATTTTCCAACCACCAGAAACAAATTTATTAATATCTCCGCAACGAGATGTCGCAGATTCAGTTTTTAAATTGTTTCGATGTCGGATTGATGTTATTTATTTCTCAAAAGCACCACGCGGAGGATTCGGAGTGGATATCACTGTTATGGTGATGGTTTTGTGTGGTGATGTAGCTTGTAGTAGTCTAACTTCTTGATTGGTCTTCCATGTTTACTGTGAACGATTTCCGGCTCTGGCGAACGCTGACGCTTACGCCCTGCAGCTGGAGGCACCTCATCCCATCCAGTCATGATTCTGTCATAAATTTCCTCCGACTCAATCGGCCCAACAACCGGTCCAGACTCTCCCTCTTCATTTGACTCGTCACCAATACCTCCATCTGGTATAGTGGGTTGTTGATTGTTTTGATGAATTTCTATAACACCTTCTTCCAAATCTAAACGATCTGACTTTTCAGATGGGCTTAATGATGCAGTCTCATTTTCATAATCACTTCGATCATCAACTATATCTTTCCAACACGATAACAAACAATCATTCTCGATTGATTGCTCTGGCCATTGCTCATCGGAGATTGTGGGTACAGCAGGAGGTTTCGATTCCGATGACTTTTCCGGAGGTATATTCAAATCCTGTTGCTTTGCAGTTGACGGCTGTCTCTCATTTGATTGGATAGGCAAAACTTGTGACGGAATTGATGGTACATCAGGCTGACTCATCTTATCTTTTGGTATTGTCGGTGTTATAGGTGGTGGACTCGAAGGTTTCTTTGACGTCTGAATTAGCTCTTTCTCACCCGCTGTCGTTTCACGTGTCAGAGGATTTGCCGCCGTTCTCTCGTTTAACAAGGAAGATATCTCCCCCTCAAACCTATCTCTGGTTTGAAAATTCCTTGGAAGGTGTTGTGTACTCGCTGATAACTCTTCCACCGGTAATGGATTCTTACTGGCCCAATAACTCGTGGTTCCTTGTTGGTTTACTGAGTCTAACATATATCCGAACATTATATCTTCATTGAAAGACGCATGTGGAGTTGTAGTTTCAACCCATTTCCAACCTTGTTTCTGAGTCCAGTGTGGATAATAGATCAAGTAATTTTTACTAGTATACTTTGGAAACCCGACAAACCAACCTTTTTCTGCTCTTGCTGCAAATTTTCCGGGTCTTTGTTCAATCAACTTGTAAGCTCTGCAGCCAAACCGGGGCAAGCAAGAGAAATCAATTTTCTCATGATGTGGTTGTCTCAAACCATCTAAAAAGTCTATTATTGGTACCCTCTTAGTGCGTAGACAATAGAGCCTATTTGTAATGAAGCAAGCATGCTCCACTGCCCATGGCCAAAACCATGGTGGCATCCCTGAGTCTATCAACATAGAACGCGCTCTTCTTAAGATAACCTTATTCGAGGCTTCTGCTGCCCCATTCTGCTCAGGTGTATAAGGCGCAGAAGTATCAGTACGGATTTTGTGCTCTTCACAAAATTGTTTGATCCGATTAAATTCAGTTCCTCCATCTCTGAAGATAACTCGCACAACCTTCCCATATTGGTGATTTTGATTTTGAATCCATGATACCAATTGGCTCGCTATTTCCTCTTTTGTTATTGTGGATATTGACCACCTCATACGAGTCTTAGAGTCTGTAAGGATCACAGCGTACTGATGGCCATTATAAGCAGTAGTTAATTTTCCGACCGTATCTACAAACACTTCATCAAGTGGCTCCCCTGGTACCGGTCTGGGCTCTCTCGATACAAACCGCTGAGCTTTACTCAAATGGCACGTTTCACATGTTATAAGGTCACTAAAATCAGTTCCTTCCATCCCTAGAGAGCATTGCATAGTTTTCTTTAAAATTTGTTGTCCGGTATGTCCCAGACATTAATGTCATTGGTGCGCATTTGTTGCTTGGGGAACTCTCGCGACTCCTGGTGCTGCAATTTTACTCGAAATATCTGCTCTCTTTTTCTCTCTGCTTCTCAAAGGTTTAATGAAAAGGACATTCTCAATTGCAACAAGTCGGGCTACCGGTTGATTATTCCCTATCTTGACCAGTAGCTCATTTGCTTGTGCTGCTACTATCCCATGTTGCTCTTTTAATCTCCCAGCGGAAATTATTTTGCAAGTAGAATTGGGTGAATAAAGGCTCTCATCAAGTTCTAGCATCTCATCGCCAATTCTAACACAGCTAGTTCCTTGGTGTGTTAGTACTTATGTTCCAATGGCTTGGTCGAACTTGAATGATTTTCGTAATCTAGCGAGTGTACGGAAATCACATTTGGAACGAATAAAATGGTGCGAGGCACCAGTATCGTATAGTAGAGGATTATTACGGAGACTAGCTGTGGAAATTCTGGCTACTTTTGAATTCCCTATCTCGCTACTAATGATACTTTCATCATCACTGTCAAAAAACACTTTGCTGACAATTCCGCTTTCCTTCACTCCTGATTTTTCTTTTCTCTTGCTATTAACTTTTCCTTTCTGCCTAGATGACTTTTTTCGCTCTGGATGTTGTTTAAAACAATTCTTGTTCTTGTGATGATGCTCACAAAGAGCACAGTAGTCATCTGGTCCCCCAATTCCCGATGTCCTTTCCATTTCATCACTCTTTCCCTTCATCCCAGTCGCCACTAGAGGATGTCCTAAGATTTTCGATCGCGACTTGCCAACTTGTCTGAGGGATGATATCAAATTCTCAAGCGATGTATACTCATTTTTCTTGTCAAAAACCTTTGTCTGCCGCCATGTCTCCAACCACTCAACACTCTCAGTACCCATAACAAAGAGGAAACTAGCTAGCCCGTGTGGAATAATAAATGGATTGAGCATGTCTTTCTCCAATTTGTGGGGAGCCAATGATTCTGCAGCGCTATTAACACTGAGATAGTGCTGCATAATAGTGTCACAATATTCTTCGATTGTTGTAAAGGTGGTGTTCAGCAGATTTCTGACTGCTGTCTCGTATGGCATTGCATCTCCTTCCTCTCTTGTTGTCGCAATGGTGTCAAAAATTTGCTTGGCTGACATCTGTCGCAAATTCTGTGGCCGCACACTAGGGCTGAGACGTCTTAACAGAACGTTTTTCGCCTCAATTTCTCCTTCACTCCATTTTGCTAGGTTCTCAGTATAAGACGCGGACATTTTCTCAAACTCAGCATCTGATGTCTCAGGGTTTCTTGTTGGTTCATTTGGTCGAAGCGCTGGCTTAATTCCGTCGAGATTGTGGAACACATGGGCCAATCGACCCTTATGTATCAGTGCTGCTTGGAGATCCGACTCCCAATCCGCAAAGCTCACTCCTGATGCAAGAACAATAGGCAATTCTTTCTCCATATTCAAGCCTTGAAAGAGTTAGGACGACTGGTGTCTCAGAGGGTTCGCACTTATGATGCCGCAGGGAAGAAGCCCGGGCTCATAACCTATTATGATAACGAGGTTACGAGAGGAGTCAGAGTGATAGGTACCTTGGAGAGTAATGATCACGATGAGATGGATAAGTATAGTAGAGAAGTATCTCAATCAATTGTCTCTATTGATTGAATATATAAAAGGAACTACTTAATTGTAATCATGCTGAGGTCTATCGCCTCCTTATATACATCTCTCCAGAACTCCTAGTCATCTTCTACCATTCTACTAGAATGTTCTATTCTAAGTTCATACCGCCACCATAGATACAACACTCTCACTTCAATTGATCTAGTGTTGTTCTATGCTGTTCTGTTATATTCCAGTATCTTCCATTATCTAAAGATATCCCCAAACCCCTAATGCGTAAATAGAGTTTGGCACTAGCTTAGCTTGCGCTAAGCGAGTGTATACAAGCATCAACCATGTTAACAGACTAGGAAATTATAACAGCCTTACTTTGTCACTAGTTTGTACTAGTAGCAATAGAGGCGAAAGCGAGTTGGGAACTGGTCACGTGAATAAAAATAGTTGCTATGACAACTTGTACTTGTGTTGGTAAAACAGCTCCTCTAATGTAACTAAATACTCTTCCTTACATGTTTAGAAATAGACAGTATTTCGGCCAGCTTACTTTGTTTACATTGTTTTGGTGACAGCTGTAACGGCTTGTAAGCCTTAATGGTCCTGCAGCCTACGATGGTTATTGCAGTCAGTTGATCGATACAGATTTACTACCACGTGACTATTATTTTGTGACATGGGTAATGCGAATGAGAGGTTTACACCCTTGTTAACCTTCTTACGTGTGCCCCTAATGACACACCCTGGAATCACTAAATACACGTGATAGTTTGGAAATATCTAGAATATTCTAGACATCAACGAGGCATACAACCTCCTCTAGTATGACCTATGATGAAGATTTACTAAGCAATGGCGAACATTCTAGAAATTATGTATAAAGTATATAAGTAGCCTATAGGTTGTACTTAGATAGACAGATAAAATTATAAACTACCTTTGCTTATATGATTGCCCACGCATCAATACTCGAACTGTGACAACAGCCCCTCACATATTTCTAAACATCCTTTTTAAATCTTTTTAGATTCACCGATCAATCTCCAAGAGATTAGAAGAGAAGATCTAATATCTTCTATGAGCATTCATGTTCCAGACCTGGAAGATTCAACTGATACAACAGAATCCTCCACTTCTTTCGAAAGCTTCCCTATGTCAGACCAAATAATGTCAGACCTAAATCCCCATCCATCGACTTCGGAGCAACCAAGTCAACCCCCTCAGCCAACTGAAGTCAACCTCTCTGGTATTACAGCTGCCCAATTTCAAGCAATTAGGAACATCATAATTGCCGAGATATCCACCCAAAACGCCTTACCACCGCTTCCTCTTCCACACACAGTTCCCTCACCGATCCCCAATACGACACCACACATTCTTCAATCCAAACACCCAAGCCAACGGTCCGTACGGGATGGTTCAGTCGGGTCTTTCAATTTGCACATTTTTCTCTTGAGAATAAAGATTGAAGAAGATCGGAGCATACTTGGATCCAACAGAGCCATTTGTTTTGATATATTTCGGTCTATCCCCACAGATAAACAGCCGCACATTCTACATTGGCTGGAGACCGGAGGCCCAGATCGGAATTTTGATTGGGAACAATTCTTAAAGCATCTGAAGGATCAATTTGAAAATAAGCAGGCTCGCCAAACAGCCGCTGATTTACTTGGTCGCATGCGTATGGGTGCGAATCAATACTTCACTGACTTTCTCCAAGAATATGAGCTCAAATTATCTCAATGTGGGGGAATGGTGTAGACGGATAGTACCAAAATAATTCATCTTGAAATAGGTATTAACGCCCCTCTCCGTCAGCTTCTTATGAATAAGAATCTGCCAGATAACGATTACACAAAGTGGGTCATTAAAGTCAAAAGAGTTGCCGAACGTCTCGAAAATTCTCCCTCTTATTGTCCCCACGGGTGCTCTGAAAAAAAAACTTATTTTATTCCTCACAACGGATCAGCCACTCAGCTAACTCCTCGAGCCACAATATCAATCCAGCAGCCAAATCATCAAGCAAACTTAGATTCTGATGCAGATAAAAGAACGGGAGGAATTAATACCCTGCAGATTTTGAAATCTGCTGTCGCCGCATTAAGTACGGGCCAAACCAAGGCTACTGTCACGGTCCAGTGCGCTCGAACCTTGTCCCCTGCCGCTGTAGATTACTGGGATCACCCAAGCCTTCGTACCCTGTTGTTTACTTCACCGATTAGTATTAACAACTCGCCGCAGATCGTAATATTCAGGACTCTCTGGTTAGCTGTTTTAATAACAATCTACTGATAACTTACCTTCAGCACTTTCTAGACTTAGTATTTCCATCGATTTGATTCTTTCCTGATCTATTGGATTCTATTCTTCATTTATCGGAGTTAGGAGATGATTAGTCAGCATAGTTTACGTCGTTAGGTTGCTCCTAGGGTCTAGGCGTTCATCAAGCTGGATTTGTATATATAGAGGTTCTCTTCCTTAGTTAGTGGGCCAGATTTGTGTCTTCGAAATTATCAAGTATTGGTTCCCATCAAGCTCCAACAAGTCCTCTCAATTTCTCTTCATCTTTTCTTGTGAAGTTACTCAAGCCTCGTCACGTTAAGCCTCGTCACGCCAAGCCTCGTCACGCCAAGCCTCGTCACGCCAAGCCTCGTCACGCCAAGCCTCGTCACGCCAAGCCTCGTCACATCTAGCCTCGTCACGCCAAGCCTCGTCACGTCTAGCCTCGTCACGTCAAGCCAAGTTCTAACAGCTACAGACAATAGACACAGAGCTAAGTAGAGATCTGCAGCTGATTTTGAGCAATTAGCAATGGAAGGAAGGTGTATCAGGTGCCGAAAAAAGGATCACAAACCTCGTAGTTGCCCTACTTACCGCGCAGCTAAGAAGCCTACCAACATCCCACATCTTCAAAGCCCAACAATTGCGACAGTAGAATCACCCACCGCAAGTATGGAGAAGGATGATTTCGAATCTGAGAGTATTCGACTTTAAAAGTTTATTATCGCGATATATGTTTTAACGATTCGTGATATATAAAGTCGAAGTTATAAATTTGGTGACGGTGGTACTCGAGACAATATAAATCACTAAAGGTATAAATTATGATAATGATGATTAAAGTATATTTCTCAAGAAAGAACCTAAACCGCACTCATCTCATCTAGATGGATCAAGAGGCTATTTATCTACATGTAAGACCCGCTAGTAGCTATATTATTTCCTTGCCATATCTCAAAATAACAGTCTAAAGTTAGATCCGAAACATCTTAACAATAGATACTGTATCATGACAGAAACCTGGAACGCCACCAACAAGCTTGGTACATCGACAAAACGGATTCCATCTCGATCAGAGAGTTCCATGTCGGTGGAAGACTAACCTCTTGACAACGTCGCGTTCAGAGGAGGGAGGGATGTACATTAGAAGTCAAAGCAGCGATAAAAAAAATGAACAGTCCATCATTTTTGATAGATTGCCAGTTAAATTCAAGTTTTTACGCACAAGCTTTAATTGACACCGGCTGTCTTTGCTTTGCCGCTTTCTTAAATGATCTTGTGACAAAATACAAACTCCCGCGCATCCAAATACCCATCAAAAACTTACAACTAGCTGAAAATAATAATAAAAAAAGAACTATCAGCGAAATATCTTTTGCAAATTTCGAAATTGACGGAAGACGAGAAAAAGTCTACGGATATGTCATCCAAGACTTAGCATATAACATAATACTAGGTAAACCATGGATGGCAAGAAACGATGTAGTGTATCTTGCAAAAAAAAGAGCTATCAGATTTGGTTCAAAACCAGATAGCCTACTCGTAAGAGGACATAGTTGGTACACGGATAAAGCTCCTTCTAGCGTAAAAGCAGGTGTGCAACACGTTGCATCTGCTGCAAGAGTCGTTTGTTCAACCTTTGTTTCATTATCTAAACTAGCTCAGAGACAAAACGGAGCACAAATATTTGCCATATCAATGGAAGATATCAACAAGACTCTCGAGGTAAAATCTCCTGACTCACTTGATAAGGTAAAAGAGCTGCTTCCCAGGCAGATCAAACATTGGTCACAATTGTTTATCGAAGGCCAAGAAAGCTTTCTTCCCCCTCATCGACCTACAGATATGAGAATCAATTTGGAAAAAGACGATAAAGGAAGGGATAAACCTATACCATGGGGCCCATTTTATGGCATGTCAAGAGACGAGCTTCTGGTATTAAGGAAAACTCTGACTGACCACCTAGATAAAGGTTGGATTAGAGCAAATAGCTCTCCCGGTGGGGCACCTGTTCTGTTTGTTAAAAAACCAGCCAGAGGCCTAAGATTTTGTGTTGATTATCGAGCTCTTAACGCGACTATGCAAAAGGATCGATACCTATTGCCGTTGATCAGAGAAACGTTAAGGTCAATCTCTAAATCCTCCTAGATCACCAAAGTCGACGTCCGGGCTGCTTTTCATAAGCTCAGAGTTAGAGAAGGAGACGAGGAAAAGACGGCATTTCGCACAAGATTTGGTTCTTTCGAGTGGCTAATATCAGAAATTGTGAGGTGGAAAGTGAGAAAAGGATAAGGATAAAAGTTAAATGAAGATTAGAAAAGTTCATGCCTTTTCAAGAAGTTGTAAAGAGATAAATTATAACGATAAAAACGAGTTCAACGATGATGAATTTGGTGATGTCAAATCTGGTATTCCTTCTTCTCTGTCTCCCCATAAAGTCTTCTTAGGTACATATTTCTATATTCTTCTAGTTTTATGAGCATTCCAGCATTAAAACAAACTGTAATATGTCCGACTCAAAATTGGCATATGAGTCGCTGACTGAAACCTCTGTTGATAAACCAGAGTTGAAACAAAAGTTCTTAACACAAGATGTCGCGTACTTGAGACGTGATGGGATGATGAGCGCGACGTTGAGAAATCGCGACTGAGATAACACGGACCACATAACAACTGATGAAACTAATATTAACGCCCTAATTCCACTCTAGCGTATGTTTAGAGGTGAAACTTATTTCTCACAGCTAGTAACCCCTTTTGGTCTCCAAGGGGCCCCTGCCGCTTTCCAAAGGTACGTTAACGAGTCTTTGGGTGACTACCTGGATAATTTTACTGCCGTATGTCTTGACGACATCCTTGTTTATACGGATGGCGGTATCAATGACCATTGGAATAAAGTAGAAAAAGTACTTGAACGCTTAGAAAATGCCGGTTTGAAACTTGACCCCAAAAAGTGCGAATTTGCTGTTAAAAGTACAAAATATTTGGGGCTTATCATAAGTCTAGGAGAAGGCATCAAAGTCGATCCCGAAAAAGTAAAGGCCATCAAATCGTGGAACTCCCCGACAACAGGCAAGGGAGTCAGGAGTTTCCTGGGATTTGCCAATTTCTACAGACAATTCATCCCAAATTTTAGCAGCATTTCACAACCATTAGTTGACCTAACAAAAAAAGATCAGGCATTCCTATAGCAAAAAGAGCATGGAAAAGCATTTGAATTACTCAAAGAGCTATTCATCACGGCCCTAGTATTGGCTCTCTACGACCCAGAAAATCATACGGTAGTTGAAGCAGATTGGTCTGGATATGTGATGAGAGCTTGCTTGTCCCAGTATGACCGCAACAAAGTCTTACGACCTATGGCGTACTATTCTAAAAAATTGTCTCCAGCGGAAAGCAATTATGAAATTCACGATAAAGAGTTGCTTGCGGATATCTCAGCCCTAGAAGAGTGGAGAGGTGAATTTATGGGCCTGAAACATCCTTTTTTAGTGCTGTCTGATCATAAAAATTTAGAGTATTTTATGACTTCCAGGAAATTATCAGAACGACAGGTTAGGTGGAGCTACACGCTTTCGCAATTTGATTTTAAGCTTAAATTCAGAGCCGGCAAGAACTCCGCACGACTAGACGCACTTTCAAGAAGAGAGTAAGATATGTCGACCCATGTAAATGATGAACGTTTAAAAAGCCGGGAAATTCAACTGGTGAAAGATTCTTGGATCAAAAAGCCTCTGAATACTGAAAATTTTATCCAAGCACAAATAACATCATTTTCAATTGCGCAGGTCTCATCTAACACCTATAAATTTTCACAAACAGTACCAAAGGGGTAGCCAAATATTCCATGATCAAGATCTACAGCAACTGTGGGATAGAGGCTGTGTCGAAGACCGAAATTTTAAACTCATGTATGAATCTCTCAGAAACACGGAACAAAGCTTTCCGACTAGCCTAAATCTTAAAGTTGCTATTGCGGAATGTGATTTTGACAAGAGAGGTGCCCTCCGTTTTCGAAAACGTATTTGGGTACCAAACTGGGAACCTCTACAAACGGCCTTAATTCAAAAAACACACGATTCCTATGTCACTGGACACCCAGGCCGTGACAGTACCTACGCGCATATTATCTAGGAATTATTTTTGGCCTGGAGCTTCTTTAATGGTACGTATATTCTGTAGAAACTGCGATATGTGCGGCCGCTACCATGTCTGGAGAGAAATGAAATAAGGGCTTCTTTTACCATTTCCTATACCTGATCGTTTCCACTCGGAATTATCAATAGATTTTATGACTGATTTACCCGCACAGTCAAAGAATGATCCACGTTTCCTTATGGTTATAACTGATCGACTATTGAAAAGTTGCACGCTTGAAGCTATGGATTCAATGTCTGCCCAAGCATGCGCAGAAAAGTTTATTCAATGCCATTATCGACATCACGGTTTCCCATCATCATTAACGTCTGACCGTGGTACCAACTCGGTGGGTGATTTTTGGACTCACCTTCGCAAGTTAGTCAAAATTGAATAACGCCTCTCGACGGCTTTTCACCCTCAAAAGGACGGGAGTACAGAAATGTATGAATATTGGCTTTGCTTACGTAGATCTAGACTTAAATCATGTGTTTTGATTAGCGAGGCGTTGGGGAATTACTGTTATTTGGCAGGCAGGTAATTTAGATATAGAAGAGATAGAGATTTACCACACATTTTTCCGTACCTGTTTCAAAGCTCCGTGCTAGCACAATAATCTACCGGTGATATACCGACACTGATCAGTGATCCGTAACATCGGTCACAGATCCGTACGCGGTTACTAATCGAAGGAAAGTCCCTTGGAGTTGTCGACCTTGTCTGAACAGAGCTCCGACGTGTCAAGCCTATGGAGCATTAAGTATTCGCTCTTCTTGCTTCTGCGTCCATCAACGCATCCCGTCAATTAAGCACTAAGTATTCGCTCTTCTTGCTTCGCGTCAATCACGCAATTAATTATTTAAAAAAATAAAATAAAATAAAATAAAATAAAATAAAATAAAATAAAATAAAATAAAATAAAATAAAATAAAATAAAATAAAATAAAATAAAATAAAATAAAATAAAATAAAATAAAATAAAATAAAATAAAATAAAATAAAATAAAATAAAATAAAATAAAATAAAATAAAATAAAATAAAATAAAATAAAATAAAATAAAATAAAATAAAATAAAATAAAATAAAATAAAATAAAATAAAATAAAATAAAATAAAATAAAATAAAATAAAATAAAATAAAATAAAATAAAATAAAATAAAATAAAATAAAATAAAATAAAATAAAATAAAATAAAATAAAATAAAATAAAATAAAATAAAATAAAATAAAATAAAATAAAATAAAATAAAATAAAATAAAATAAAATAAAATAAAATAAAATAAAATAAAATAAAATAAAATAAAATAAAATAAAATAAAATAAAATAAAATAAAATAAAATAAAATAAAATAAAATAAAATAAAATAAAATAAAATAAAATAAAATAAAATAAAATAAAATAAAATAAAATAAAATAAAATAAAATAAAATAAAATAAAATAAAATAAAATAAAATAAAATAAAATAAAATAAAATAAAATAAAATAAAATAAAATAAAATAAAATAAAATAAAATAAAATAAAATAAAATAAAATAAAATAAAATAAAATAAAATAAAATAAAATAAAATAAAATAAAATAAAATAAAATAAAATAAAATAAAATAAAATAAAATAAAATAAAATAAAATAAAATAAAATAAAATAAAATAAAATAAAATAAAATAAAATAAAATAAAATAAAATAAAATAAAATAAAATAAGATGTCTAACTCATCAGCAGAACAACGATCACTGGGCACCACGGAAGAGATCACGGCATACGTCAAAAATAGACTGGATTTATATAAAGCCAAAGGTGCAAGAGATGACTCGCCTTGGGAAAGATGGTTAGAGGATTTCGAGGACTGGGACATAGACCAGTTCAGCAAGATCAATCCAGATCTTAGGAGTGAATTCCGAGACTTCCTAATTTCTCGTGGAGTTTACATGACACCAAATCCGAAAGGGAAACACATAGATCAACAACTAGCCACAAAAGTGAAGAGGGAGGAGTTTCATGAATGGACTCCTGAAGAACTTGTTTACTACAGGAAGAAAAACCCTTTCGGCGTAAGCACACGATGCGATCCCAAAGATTAGAACTACGTTGAAGAAGAAAGCATACTTGGGGCCGCTGCAGAGTATAGAAAGTACCAAAACTTGAGATTCAATAACAAAGAGCGGATAAAAGAAGAAACTGAAGCAGGAAAAGGAAAGGAACCAGAAAGGAGTGGACAAACCACTGACGACAGCAACTATGCTGCAATTTACAGTGAAAGCAGCGGAAAACCCCACAACCCTACATCATCACCATCAACAACTCCAGCAAGTCTACCATTAACTACCCATAGAAACCAGACACAATGGGAAGATCGCCCGCTGCACAAGAGTAGACAACTGGAATTCCTTGTGAAGATGTATAAGGAAGAAGACAAGTATCGCGATGGGACTGATAGCTTTGATTACAAGCGGAAGATTTTTCTCAACAACTGTAATAACGCCTGTATCGAGAAGAAGTACCTAAAGGACGCTTTAACAATAATGTTTACCAGCGATGCCAGTGAAAAATATCTGGATCTCACATTACACAATGAAAATTTATCTTTCGACGAGCGATGTAACCTTATCAAATCACACTATGAAACAGTCCACTGGGTTAATAGGCGTGAAACAATTTGGAACTGTTGGATAGGCAGTGTCTCGATGTCTGATCAGGTAGCAAGGTAAGATGGGGAGTAAAATTGATCTGTTCTCTTTTTTAAAGTAACTACATGTAACTATATACACGTAGGATAATATCCTTAGTAAACACATAACAACTTCTTACGTAATCAAAACCACCACTACGATAACGAAATACAACACTGGCAGTTTTTTTTTTTCTTTTCGTTAGTCTTTGTCCAGTGTACCCTCTTCTAATGGTTGGTCTACAGATCCCTCAATCTTAACCACCACCTCGTTTACGTCGATCAATCGTTCCAAGGCCTTGTTGGGTGATGCCTTGGTCATCGCATCAGCTGGGTTGTTGTTTCCGTGAATCCACCGTACATCTGTAATTTCCCTTCGTTCGTATGACTGCCGTAACGCCATGATGTCGATCATTAAACGTTTTTCCTTGGTAGTACCTAGTTTGACTAGGCACTCACATAGGGAGTACGAATCAGTGCAAGCGAACAAAGGGATTGTTGGGAGATTGAGCTGGCTAGTAATCATTCTTATCGTAGTAATTAGAGAAATGCCAACATCAAATCCATTAACCATTCCGTAGATCTCGGAAGCAAGAACACTCCGAGTTACCCTCTTGCATTTGGTTGACGACCAGTGAACAATATTACCATTTAGTGTAAAGCTGTTTTCTTGGGTTGTTTCGTTGCCCAGTACCACTACAAAGCCTATTTGAGAGCTAAGGTCTTTCTAGTTTGCGAAAGATCCATCTGCAAAGATGAATAATTTTGCTTTTTTCAAGTCCAGTGGTACAAAACGAAGTCCCCTGGCAATATTTTCTTTTTGCCATCGAATCCTCTTGTTCAGCTCTTCATAGTCTGCTGGCTCTGGCTTTTGGATTTGGGCGGCTGTCGACAAGTCGAAGGAAGCCTCTGGTTGGCAGATGGAGGCTATGTAGGCACCACGGGCTCGCTGTTCCAAGTATTTCTGGCTACGATCAGGGGCGAGCTTATTGATAGGTTCTAGTTTAGATCCTTGGCCCTTCTATAACATTAGGATAACACCATTGTCCATCATTGAAAGTTTGGCACCATTAAAGTCAAGTGGCGTACGCGGGGTCAACTTCGTCTTGTCCTTAGCCCTGAATTCAGCTCTTTTTAGTTTGTTATCTTCTTTACCTGAAAATCCAGGGGTTACCAGCATAAGTGTGTCATCTGTCTGCATGCCTATCGTTGCAAATGGGCCTTTTGTAGTAATCAACAGACAGGGGTCGTAAGTAGACGTTTCCATTTGCAGCTTGTCCTTGTGATGACCTTGGTAGGTTGCAAACCAGTGAACACCTGCTTCAGCAATGCCGTATAAAGGCTTGATGACCCTAATGATTGTTCCTTCTGCGTACTTGGATCGAAGTTCCGTTGGCAAGGATGCCAGAATCACCCGGTTGAGGTTTGTTTGGGATTGGGGATAAGCCTGGGTGATATCTCGCAGCTCTAGATATAGGCCCCGTTTCAAGAGGGAAGGTGCTAAAACCAGGATCAGACGTTGGCTCATCCTCTAGATTGTAGGCGATTGGGTAAGGATTTCGTTCTTTTCATGGTCGTTGTAGCCCTGGATGACTAGCCGGGACTTTTCATAGGGCTTGTCAGTTTTACCCTTGATTTCACGAACCATTCTAGATTTGAACAAGCGGTGTTGTCCGTGCTGGACTTCGTCAAACAGTTCAAAGCTGAAAACACCGCGTCCAATCAGATCGTTGATCTCCTTTGCGTCTGATTCTTCAAACGGGGCGCCAAGGGCAGTGATAATTCCATCGTTACGTAGCTTGACAGCCAGAAGACGGTCACCTTCTTTCTTCCTTGAAAAGTACGCTGTCATGGGCCTAAGTTTATTAATTGAAGCTGGAGGGCGGCCTCGGCCACGCTTTGGGCGCAATGGTGGATCTTCGTATTCGGAACCATCTTCTTCTGAATTATCCTTGTCGTTAGTATCAGGATCGGGAAGTGATTCAATCTGGCGTTCAGTTTCTGAATTTCGGTAGTAGGGCTGGACTACTGTAGACCGGAAAGCTGTGGGTCCATGAGGCAGGTCCAGTGTTATTGAATGGCCGTCGATTGACAGGATTTTGAAGGGGCCTTGCCAACCTTTCTTTTCCCGCCACACTCGTGCCTCACTCTGTAAGGGTAAAGCCAGTACCTCACTTACAGATGGCCCGTTTCGAGTATTCAGGGAATCTCGGACCTGTTGTTCAGCTGATATTTTTCGTAATGCCTTCATCGCCTTCAGGACTACCTCGGCACGCTGCACCGTATTTGGCGATGATGGAGAGTCCAGGTTGATCCTAGGATACGCTCCAAAGACAAGGAGCGTAGGCACTAGACCGTCAGGTCCAGCTGTGTCATTGACAGCTTTAACAGCCATCTGAAGAACAGCCTTAGGGCTGTAGATTCCACGGAGCTCTGTGGAAAGAATTTCGTAAGCCCGGCGAAGGGGCGCAAGGTACCGCTCAAGCTTGCCGATCGACCAGTGAGCTTCGACGGGTACTTCTCTGCAAGTGATACCCAAGATACGGGCTTCGTTCCTGAACTCCACCGATCAAAAGTTAGTACCTGCATCGTGAGTGATGACATCGGGGGGACCCTGGTAGGTATCAATCCATAGTAGTCGTAATGTTTGCCAGGCCTCTTTTGCACTCATCGTTGTCAAGAATTGTGCAGCTTGGAAACTGGTAGCTGAATCAACCACGTGTAGTACTGGTTTGCTATCCAGGTACATTATGTCGGCCAGTATCTCGTAGTTGAACTCTTGGTCATCTTTCAATGAAAATTTGAACCGTTTGGGTGCTGAGCCGTGTAGTTAGCAATGGTGGCAAAACTTGGAAATTTCACTCAGAGTTTCTTTGGAGACACCTTCGTGACCTGCTCTGGACAACAGCTTGTAAAGACGGTCTATTGACGTATGGCCAAATCGTCGGTGTAGTCGTCGAAGTTCTGTTTCTGTCGGAAAGAGAGCGGCATTCTTGGTTCGAGGAATAGCTAGCCAAGGATGTCCCCACCGTTGGAGGACTGGTATCGTTCTTCCATTTTGGACCAGTTGGTTAGCCGTATTGTTACAATAGACATTCATTCGATCCATATCGGCTAAGCACAGTAAGAATGGTGTGGACGCATTCTATCAGGAAATGGTAACACTGTCCTGTGCATTTATTTAATGACATGTAAGAAGAAATATAGATAATTTCCTCCTAAAGATTCCTCTACATGATCTATATACTTCATGAATCTTTTCATTTTCCACCATCCTCGTTTTCGTACAGTGCTCTAAAGTTAGGTCAGACACTCGACTCGTTAACCCTTCCTTTACCTGAAACCTCCTGTACGACTCATACTTATTATAAAATACACAAACTTATTTTAAGATAAATGACTCGATAATTCAATTAGTCATTGCCGTTAGAGAGTGACTCTTATAATAAGTGAATCATATTGACATATGACACACCCCCCCAGGACTTAATCTTCTTTGATTGAGTCTTGATTTTCAGATAATCGGACCAAGTTCAACAGGCTAACAAATTTTTGGTGCTTCTGTCTGCTCAAAGATTTTGTCATTCCGTCGGCAACCATATTGTTAGTACTGACCCACGATACTTTGACAAGTTTTTTTTGAACTTGTTCTCTCAACCAATGTTGGTAGATGTCTACGTGCTTTAGTCTAGTTTTGATAATTGGATCTTCCTTGTTTAGCAATCTTATGGTTTGCATGTTATCGTTGAAGATCTCAACTTCTTCGTTTGGATGGAATTTTATACCTGAGAAAAGTCTTTGCATCCAGATTAATTCTTTAGTAGCATTGGAAAGTGATAGCAGCTCGGCTTCTGTAGACGAGGTCGTTACTGTCGCTTGTTTGCTGGAGTTCCAATGTATAGGTCCACCACATAACTTGAACACGAAGCCTTGTACGCTGCGTCGTTCTTCCGTATTGGCAAACGCTGCATCAGCAGAGCAATTGACAATTTCTGATACTCCAGCTGATTTACTATACTCGATCACTAATTCTCTAGTTTGGTAAAGGTAATAGAGACAGCGGTCGACTGCTTCTAGATGGGTAGCACTCGGGTTGACCATAAATTCAGCTAAATGGCTTACTGCTCGCGCGATATCTGGTCGCGTGACACCCGATGCGTAAATAAGCGAGCCGACCTTTTTCTGGTAAAGTTTAATTTCATCGGGGGTCGCTTGATGATTATTTTTTAGCATTCCATCGCTTACTAATGGCGTACCGATCCTACTTTTGGTTTCACAACAACCATATTCTTTGCATATCTTTTCTATGTAAGTCTGCTGACTCAAACGCAGGGCTTTGTTTATCCTATTTCTCGAAATTTTTACTCCGAGGAACCATTCGAGCTCACCCAGATTCCTGAACTCGAATTTTTCAGTGAGCTTTTTTAACATCTGCAATGTGTCGTCGCGTCTGTTTTCCGGAAAGATGAAGACCAAGTCGTCTACAAAGAAGAAGACTATTATACCTTTAAAATCTGTGTATACACATGGTTGTCCAGGTACTTGATACAAACCAATATCCAAAAGTGTTCCTGACAGTAATCTAAGCCACAATTTAGGTGACTTACGAAGACCATAGAGGCCACGAAGGAGGCGAAGTATTTGACCTTTACGGCCAAAACCAGGTGGATTATAAAGATGAATCTCTTCTTCTAAAGGTGAATTACAAAAAGCGTTTACAGCATCTACCTGTAAAGTCTCGAGATCAAAATATGCAACGAGTGCCATAAGTACTCGAAAGACTTGAAATGCGAGAGTTGATGCATAGTTGTCTTCGTCTGTCTTTGGTTGAAGATCGCCTCTTACACAAATTCTAGCCTTAAATTTAAGTAAGTAGCCTGCTTCGTCAAATTTATATGTGAAGACCCATCTCAGAGGGATTGGGTGCATAGAAACAGTTTGTTTGACAGGCTGAATTGTGTTTTTGTCCACCAAAGTATTATATTCTTTCGACATTGCGTTCCAAAATTCCTTTGAATACTGGTGGGTTTTCAGATGATTCCAAGTGTTGGGTGGAGGTGGTAGTTCTGACTGATGGAGTTTCTGTACAGATTTTGCCTTACCTATCACGAAGACATTATATAATGCGACCAGCGCACTCGGGTCTAGGCTCTTAGCTTTTTCCGACTTTTTTCGAATTCTTTTGCTTGTTAAGATATTACTTTCATTAATTGCACCCCAGTCAAATTTCTGCGGGTGTACTTTATCTGCACAACTTTCTTCCCCTGGTAAAATTTTCGATTCCGGATTAACACAAGTCGCAGATTCAGGTATATCGTATTTGTCTGGCTGGTTATTTAAAGTCAGTGAACTTTTTTCATCATCATTTGTCTGACTGTTTGGTTCGTTGTTACGAATAGGTACATCTTCGATATCGAATGTGATATCTGGAAATGGTGTCAACATGGTAAAATCGATAACTGGTATTGAGTCATCTTCCACTGTTGGTTCTTGCTGGTTAATTAGAAATAGGGTTTCGTCAAAGACAACATCTCGAGTCCCGATGACAACTTCCTCACCTAATAATAAAATTCGATAAATGTTACGAGAGTTGTATCCAACTAAAAATCCTGTCTTAGCCCGAGGCTTCATCTTATCTCCCTTCGCAATTGATTTATCTAAGGCGTATGCTGTACAGCCGAATGCTTTAAGGTGACTATATTCATCACGTTCAGGAATTTTAAGAGCTTGTCGAAGTTTTGATAATGGTGACAGCCAGCTTAGTGAGGATGTTGGGCTTCGATTTATGAGATATGCCGCTGTCATGACAAATTCTGGCCAATATTCTTTGGGAAGATTCGCACTATTTCCAAGGCAGCGAGCTTTTGTCTGAATCACCCCCCCAGAACGTTCAGACTGACCGTTCTGTTCACTCGTTTTAACTGCCGACCACTCGACCACGATTCCTAACTCTGCTATCCATTCTTCAAACGCACGTCCAAGACCGCTCTCTTGATCGCATCGAAATATTCTAACATCTTGTCTAAACTGCCGTTTTGTATATGCGACAAAGTTCTTAAAGTGTCGAAGTAGATTTGGCCCAGATCTATTGGTCAGAAGATACACAAAATTCATTCTCGACATATCATCACAGAAATGAAGCATGTATCTTGATCCGTCAAATCCTAATGGCGAGTAAGTAACTAAATCAAAGTGGACTCGCTCGAATGGGATGAGAGCACGCTCTGTAGGTCTCCGCGATATGATTTTTGTTGCTTTATTGAGTGCACAATCTTTGCACTCAATGGTTTTCGGACCCTTTTCGTTAATTTTGACTGTGTCTGACTTGATGTGCTGCACTGATCCTGGCCCCGGATGACCAAGCCTTTGATGCCAGATATATTCTGATCCAATCGATTTTCGAGGATTTGTCGAGTTGACCATTGCAGTTGGCTCTAAAGTTTGGATTTCTGGCAAGGGGTTTTCTGTGAAGACATCATGATTATGACGATCTAAAAGCTGGCAAATTAGCTGGCCATTGAATGTCATGACATTCGTATCTGAATTCCACTTGACTCCCTTTCGTTTCAAAGCTTTCCAAGATACCACTGACGTAAGGAATTCAGGTGCAAATGCAACGTTAGTCAGAGTCATTTTGTATGTTTCACCGTTACCTAAGTGTGCATCAAAAACCATATCACCATAACCCATGATTGGACATGTTCCTGCTCCTGCCTGCACATAGGTAGGCGTTTTTGGTGTTTTCAAGGGTGAGACAGCCAGTGCTAAGTTATTGCAAACATGACCATCCGCACCGTTATCGAGTAAAATTTCATTTTTTCAAAGGATGACTTAATCGAGTGGTTAAGGTCGTGATTCCACTTGAAGTGACAAAAGTGCCACTATTTGTTTGTTGATTTGATGATTCTTGGTTTCCTGAAGACCGATTATTCGAAGACCACTTCTTCTCAACAAAATCTTTCAGCCATTTGGCGGTCCAGTCAGCCTTTCTTATGAAGCCTCTGAACGCTGTGCGATTGCAGGCATCTTTAAATTTATTGACAATGTCTTCGTCACGGTCAAAGTCAGATGGTGCTTTACCTTCGGCAAGATAAAAGCAATCTTGACCCAAGTGAACCTTACCGCAAATGCACAATCTTGGTTTGGAGTTATCTTGTTGTTTACCTCGATTATTGTTGGAGCTTTTCGGTTGAATTGGAAGCTGCTCTTGGTTTTGCAAAGTTGCTGGAAATGCCGATATTGAAGATTCTGTTTCGAACTCGGTAAGAGCCCAAAATTGTCGGAATTCAAGGAGAACGTCCAAGAACTTTATATTTGATTTGTTAGATTCTTTCACTATCTCCATTCTCATACTTGACACCCACATACGCAAAAGTGAGTTTGCTGATGATAGAAAATCTTGGATCAGCTTGTAGTCACTAAAGTCGGCGATTTTTAATCTTTTGATCATTATGTCAAGTCGTTCCCACTCCATTAACCACATTTCTATCTTTTTGCTTGAGGGTGTACTTCGTGCTCTACTATAGTCGTCAATAATCTTTAGCCTTTGAAGATCTTCGGCCGGTTCGAGTCTGTTCTTGACTTGTTTTAAAACTTCTTGACACGTCATATGTCCAAATATCAATCGTCGATGGTGTTCCTGTAATGAATCAACTATTCTTGATCTCATTTCGCCTATTAGTTTGCATTCATGCTTAAATGACTGAATGTCAACTCTATATTGGGCATTGTCTTCCTTATACATCGCTTTTTCATCATCGTCCAAGTCTGCATATTTACTTGCAGTCTGTCTATAGTCACTCGGTTCTGGTTTCTTAGGCTCTTTGTGTAGGACCGTGCCAGCAGGGTCAATATATTTCCAAATTCCACTATCGGTTGCGTGGCCTTGTAATGTATCGATCCACTCCAGGTACGTATCTTTGGTTAGAGAACCTGATTTGAAGGTAGCCATTTTGTGGTGAACTAAAATTTCAAATGAAGTGGTGTTAAGTGAAGAAGAAAAAGGAAACAAGAGAGATAAATGTCTGGAAAGAAGATTGAGAAGTTCTGAGTTACTTAAAGTTTAAGCCGGGCTCATAACTATCAGGAAATGGTAACACTGTCCTGTCCATTTATTTAATGACATGTAAGAAGAAATATAGATAATTTCCTCCTAAAGATTCCTCTACATGATCTATATACTTCATGAATCTTTTCATTTTCCACCATCCTCGTTTTCGTACAGTGCTCTAAAGTTAGGTCAGACACTCGACTCGTTAACCCTTCCTTTACCTGAAACCTCCTGTACGACTCATACTTATTATAAAATACACAAACTTATTTTAAGATAAATGACTCGATAATTCAATTAGTCATTGCCGTTAGAGAGTGACTCTTATAATAAGTGAATCATATTGACATATGACACATTCAGAACGTGAAACTGGATTTGGCCAATAGGTGTGTCAAGACTAACTGAGCCCATTGAAACCGTGACTGATCCTTTTCCAAATTTAACAGAGGCTTGTCCCTTGGTTGAAGTATCTAGGGTAATATCCTTGTGTTTATTTTGAAGAGCTTGGAGTTGTTCAAAGCCGGCGGTAGACACTCGAGCTGCCCCAGTATCGATTAGAATCCCCTGCAAGCAAGTGCGGGAGTATTGGTCTTCGATCAAGAACTGGTCTGCCGGGGTTGTGTTTTCCGACAGTTTAAAGGTATCAATACCTGTGAGGTGGTGAACAAAAGCCTGGTCGGTCAGATACTGAATCGCCTGTTCACTGTATTCTCTGCCTTCGAGGGATTCGTTATCCTGCACCAAATGGAAATCCATTTCATGACCTTCATAATCGGCCAGATACGTAGCAAAACTATTGGTTGAATCACCAGCAAATTCACAGTGTGCTAGATATTGTTTTCTTGCGCGTCGACGTTCTTCTTCCGAGTGCTTCGTTGACCAACAGCCTTCTTTATGGCAGATAAAGCACTTTCTTCGCCACTGACGGCCTCCAGGCTTAGAGGAAGACAGGTGGTACCCGGGACGTTCGTGTTGGCCGGGGTTACGTGAAGGAAATTTGCGCTGATTGCTGTTATTGCTGTATCGTCGTTCAAGATAAAATTGATCGTCTACATCCTCCTGATCAGCAAGAAAACGTTGGGAGGTATCAGAAATTGTGAGGTGAAAAGTGAGAAAAGGATGAGGAT
Organism: Podosphaera xanthii; assembly: GCA_028751805.1. Classification (NCBI taxonomy): domain Eukaryota; kingdom Fungi; phylum Ascomycota; class Leotiomycetes; order Helotiales; family Erysiphaceae; genus Podosphaera; species Podosphaera xanthii. The sequence continues at coordinate 10,480,061 of JAPWIX010000004.1, forward strand.
AAAAGTTAAATGAAGATTAGAAAAGTTCCTGCCTTTTCAAGAAGTTGTAAAGAGATAAATTATAACGATAAAAACGAGTTCAACAATGATGAATTTGGTGATGTCAAATCTGGTATTCCTTCTTCTTTGTCCCCCCATAAAGCCTTCTAAGGTACATATATCTATATTCTTCTAGTTTCATGAGCATTCCAGCATTAGAACAAACTGTAATATGTCCGACTCGAAGTTGGCATATGAGTCGCTGACTGAAACCTCTGTTGATAAACCAGAGCTGAAACAAAAGTTCTTAACACAAGATGTCGCGTACCTGAGACGTGATGGGATGATGAGCGCGACGTTGAGAAATCGCGACTGAGATAACACGGACCACATAACAACTGATGAAACTAATATTAACGCCCTAATTCCACTCTAGCGTATGTTTAGAGGTGAAACTTATTTCTCACAGGAGGAAAGAGATGTGGTTCGACTAAGAGCCGTTTCAATGGAAGATTGTAGGTCCGAAAAAAGTTCCTCGCATAGACAAGCCGGTTTGAACAAAGCATGTTCCAATTCTGAAACTCCACGACAAGCCTTAATAACAGTAGTACGGAGGTTACCTTCCCCAGCGTACTCAGGCCCCAAAGCCCTCTGGCACAGTTGTAACTTATCAAAGAGAATTTGAAGAACGTCCTGTAGACCTTTTTCGGGGTTTTCTTGGCGAATCTTCATGAACGTTGTGGTTGTCCAATCGGTAAAATAGTGATTGTGGTTGACCTCCATATCAAAGTGATTTTTGATTTTCGTATAAGCTGTGTAGAAGTCGTCCTCCCGATTAACGTAGTGAAGATAGTACTGCTCTGCTCTTCCAGTCAAGATCCTAGGGAATACCGCGTAGAATTGGCCAGGGGTAATCCGTGTATGGAAGTAGATATTGAAAATGTCACAGGGCTGAAGCCTGACCCTAGTTAGGCTAATGCCTAACCACATAAAAATTAATTAGCCGAGCTAATTATGTACAATACTTATTGTTAATTTTATTAATAATGGGCCGAGAGCGGAACCTAGCAACATCATCTTATCCAGGAATATAAACAAAACAAATTGACAACCTCAACCGAGTCATACAACATCCTGGAAGAAGATTCCATTATGCTTGAAATTAGGTACTCCATGAACGACTAATCTAAGCTCCATTATGGCTTAATATAATGTAATGATGGCAATGAAAATAGAAGGAGATGAGGGAAGGAGTCATAAGTTTGGACAGGGAGATTTTATTTCATTTGATTTGGTCATCAAGAGAAACAAGATTCTCGAAATGTAGATAAATAAGAGAGAAACTTCTTAGATTACTTTCCTCTTCACTTCAAGATATTCTAGTATATAGCTCTGAGTAGTTTGTGAATAACAATTACTTTAAGACCGTTACAAAAAAAGGTCTTCAGTTTATCATCCAACAAGTCGTACGCATTACCGGTGTACTTCTTCTCTCGGTCGTACGTCTTAGTAAATTCTTGCATTATCGAGGGGTCTAGCTGCTCATTAGGGACTGGAACTGGAGGAAGAGAGCTGTAAGGATCATATGTCCCGGAACGCAATTGAGGAGTATAGGGGGTCAGGACAGGATAGGGGCTTCGGCTTGGCCACTGCTCCGGGGTTTGGGTATATGCCCCCTTCAGAGAAGAGTCGGAAAGTCCTGACGGATTTATGGGTGGGTTGGTAGGTTGTCGGACAGTGGCTTCATTAGAGGTTTGAAACTCCTGCTTGCAGATTAGAAAACTTGCGGTTTCCGATTTGGCTACAGCTTCCCGTAATGAGATGGTATTCTTGTCCTTGTGAAAACGGGAACCTGGAACGATTTCAGTTTGTGCCAACTCTCTGGTTATCCATTGCCATGGTTCTTCAAGGGTAATCAATTCCATCAACTGAGGAGCCGTCTTGCCGTTGTTCTTTCCTGTGAAAACGCCACGAGTACGAAGAAATATCTTGAGTTCCCGACAGACTGCTCGGGGAAGCTTGGCAAACATATCGATATTCCAACCTTCGAACTCCTCACGATAAGCATAGAAAAGATTATCGTCAAATTGTCGCTCGGAAGTAGTATCAGACATCATCTTAGCAACGTGGGTAGCCAGATGATTAGGGGTGGATTTCGAGGTGGGATCTGTGCCCCAGAAGGGTAGTTCAATAAAATCTAGGTTGCCAAGGCCAAAGTCAATTTCCTTCATGTATCGTGCAAGTGTTAACTTATCGATATTTGAAGGTTTGGAAGCATTATGAGAGGAGGGACCTTCATCAGAAATAGAATTGTTGGCTATTTTATTGTATCAAAGAAGTAGATATGCTGGGTAAAAGAGGATGATCGGGTAAGGGTTTGGCATGATGGGACGACTGCTTCTTCTTTAGTCCTAGGAAAGTCTTTCAAAGTTCTTCGGAAGTTGCCTTTCTCACGTATCTACAACAGGTTAGAAGTCAACAGTATTGTAAACCGCGATGTCGTAGCACAATGATACCACAGGGGTCAGTGTCAGTAACTTGTAGTATCACTGTCTCTTCTATCTTCCACGTCAAGGGTTGTGTTGCCAACAACCATTGATCAATGTTGGATAGGCAGTGTCTTGATATCTGATCAGATAGCAAGGTAAGATGGGGAGTAAAATCGATCTGTTCTCTCTTTTAAAGTAACTACATGTAACTATATACACGTAGGATAATATCCTTAGTAAGCACATAACAACTTCTTACGTAATCAAAACCACCACTACGATAATGAAATACAACAGGAACACTCTCAATTTAATTGAAGAAATGCGGAAATGTCCAGATAAACTTCAAGCTTTCAACAATCTCGAAAAAGAACTTCGTCGCATTCAAAGGGGACTCGAATCCCACGCTGGAGATGCTGCATTGCGAACCAGAATTATCAATGCTTGCTCTGGAATTTCAGACCTACACTTTGTCCTATTTTCTCCAGCCAAAACAGCAGAGGGTGTCTGTGCAGATATACGAGCGAGATTCATGCAATTATCACTATCCGGTACACCAATTTCTCAATATCATCAAATCAATCACGTTTAACATAATAGCTTTGATGGCTCTTATTTAGCTGAGCCCCAGTACCAACCAGTGAGAGGAAGTAGTACAGGCAGAGCAAATCAAAATTTTCGTGAAAGAAGAAAAATAGGATCAGGACCTAATACGGTAAAGTAAACTTGGAATAAACGCTGTATTGTGAGTAAAAAGACAAATTGTTGGTCTTCTGATCACACACCAGAAGAGCAGAGAGCGGCGTTTGAAAAAATTAAAAAGGCATACTCCTCAAAAGACGAAAACGCCGTACAACAATTTGTCCTACAATTCAAAAGAGAATCTCCAGACGCTGAGTTACACCGTTTTTGCTCGGCTTACAAGACATGACCCAATTAGGTGTCACACCTGATGTACAGAAAAATATCATGATCAAAAACTAAAAGCCAGTAGCAGCTCTCATTCGAAAATACGGCCATTTATGGATGACACTCGGCTACTTCCAGTCTTTATTTATCTACGAATCTAATAATAAACCTATTTGTTACTTAACAGAACAACAAATTAGGACATGTCACCGTCGATGGGGATATCCATCAGCTTCTAGAATGTGGAAAATTTTTCAGTGAGCTGGTCATGACATTGACATTAAAATTATTGACCGGATATCCAAATTTTGCAATGACTGTCAGCTAAACGCTAATCGTCATCTACGTTTCAAATTTACCCTCACTAATAAAGATGTTCCATTTAATCATACAGTCTATGTTGACGTAATGCATCTAGACGACAGACCAGCTGTACATCTAATCAATGCTAGAACTAACTTAGGATCAGCAGATTTCCTTATTGGGCCTGAAAACAAGGGGCTATCTCTACTTGTAATTCAATTGAACGCTGCTGAAATAATGTCTACATTGGCCCACCCTGTAACAGCGAGTGAGCTGTGTAATCCCTGTAGCCTATGCTATGCATAGGAGTGCATAACACAAAGTGGGCGCGTCCTGCATAATAAGCGACGAACAGGGGTACCTACCTTGCCATTAGGCATAGCTCTTTCCAGAAGCTTCCAGAGGTTTTAGAGGAGGGAAGAGAGGAACTTTCTAGTAATATGAAAAGATCTATAAATCCTTGAAGTTGTATGTCTTAGATAGGTAGATACTTCCAGCATAGATTCAATATAGACCACTTATAATCATTAGTTGCCCCTTGCGCTCTTGGTCAAACCGTGACATATATTGAATCTATTTCACCCAGTGTTTCAGTCAGTGATTTCAGTCAGCGATTTCAGTTAGCGATTTCAGTCAGCTGTTTCAGTTAGCGATTCCAGTCAGTAAATTTGGTCCCCAATTTACAACATGTCAGACAGTCAGAATCCTGGGTCCGCGTCAAAAATTCCGCAACAGACAGTCTCTGTGAGCGATTTTCTTAAGCTAAAAAGGCAGCTTGAAGAGCTTGTAACTCGCCAGGCCAGTACTTCCCAGGCAACTAGTTCCCGAGTTGTTATCGAGAAGGATCCACTCCCAGAGTCAGGACAGAAATTCAAACCAACTAAGTTACCCAAATTCCACGGTAACCAAATAAGATATCCAGCATGGCGGGCGGCAGTTCTCGACACGTTCCGTATGGACTGGATTCTGTTTGGATATGATAACTCTCGAGCTTTCCTAATGATTTACAATTCTCTGAGGGGAGGAGCGTCGGAAAAAGCTGGTCCTTTCTTTGAAGCAGGCGGTAATAATCAAACCAGAGACCCGGCCGATTTTTTAGAGTTCTTGGACCGCATTTATCTTGACAGCACAAGAGTTTCTCAAGCCAATATTGACCTGCACAACTTGAAGATGAAAGAGAACAAGCGTTGGGCCGACTTCTTTGCATCCTGGTCAAATAAGCTAACGGAGGCTCGCGGAGACTTTTGGGCGGATGAAAACAAAATTTCTATGCTCGAGAATGCTATTAGCAAGAGGTTGACACAAGCCCTAGCCGGAAACCACCTACTACAAGATGACGATTTTAGCCAGTGGGCCCAAATTGTTAGTAAAATTGCAATGCGAGTTGAAAGAGCAGAGAGGAAATCGGGTTGGACTCCGGGTCCTTCAAATCGAGGACTTGTAAAAGATGCGGACTTGGTTAGGAAAGGTTCAAGTGACCCAGGCCCAATGGGTAACACTTCTTACCAACAAATCTTCGGTGAAACCTTTAAACCTACTGTCCGGGTTGAGCAAGTAGGCGATATGGATGCTTCAGGAGATACCATAATGGGAGGTATCAATGCTACCAACGTGGGAAGGAATATACGGGCCCGGGCAAAGTGGAAGACTCGCGCCGAAATAGATCGGCTGAGGGAAGAAGGGAAATGCTTTCGCTGCGAACGCCGAGGTTGCTCAAGCAAAGCATGTCCATTGTTACCGGCCCGTAGGCCTCAAGGAAGTAGCATTAGGGTGAACTCTGCGGGTTTGTTGGATATAGACCCAGCTGTGTACATAATAGAAAGTAATGCGGCTCATAAAGAAGTGCAGGAAAACTAGACGCTCCCGAGTACAGTCGCACCCGGGAGCTTAATGCAGAGGATAGCCAGATTGTTAGACTGAATACAGAACCATTTTTAGTAAATGCTTTGATCAATGATACGCTAATGGTTCAGGCATTGGTTGATAACGGATGCCTTTGCTACGGCATTATTGACGACAATCTAACAATCCAGCTAAATCTGCCGCGCATTTCAATTCCTCCAAGATTCCTTGAGACTGCCGAGAAATCAAGCAAAGACAGGCCAGTTGTAAAAGATATCACATTCATATTGTTAGACTTGGACGGCTATTTGACACCTAAGCTTTGGCTATATGTCGTACCCCAAAGCAGCCACTCAATGATACTAGGAAAAAAATGGCTTGAGATTCAAGACGCAGTAATTCATTCAAAGGAGCAACGGCTTGAGCTCCGGAAAGGAGGTGGATCTGTGTATAGTGTGAAGAAATGGCGAGAAGGGTTTGGAGAAGTTCCACATCCAGAGAGTACGTCTGCCCAAACTATGGCTTCCATAATGGGATCTGTTCCAGTCTGTAAAGCAATGGTACAGGATATAAGTAAGGCATTACAAGGCAAGCCGAGTCTTACGGTGGAGCAAGCCAGAGAGCGTCTGCCAGATCAAATCAAAGACTTCGCGCACCTGTTTGCGGACGATAGTGGAGCAGAGCATCTACCTCCTTCAAGGGGACACCTGGACCATGTTATCAATCTCAAACTGGAAAATGGAAAGCCTTTATCGCCACCCTGGGGTCCCCTGTATAACAAGTCTCGGAAAGAATTATTAGTTCTGCGCAAAACGTTGACTGATTTAACAAACAAGGGATGGATACGGCCTAGCAACTCACCAGCGTCAGCACCTGTGCTTTTTGCGAAGAAACCCAGCGGCGGCCTACGTTTTTGTGTGGATTATCGTGGGCTTAACGCGATTACTATCCCAGACAGGTACCCTTTACCTGTGTTTAAAGAGACGTTAAGACAACTTTTAAAGGCAAAATGGTTCACCAAATTAGATGTGAAGTCAGCTTTCCATCGTGTTCGAATTAGAGAGGGCGATGAATGGATGACTGCATTTCGTTGTCGATTAGGACTTTTCGAATGGCTGGTGACACCCTTTGGCCTTGTAAATGCACCGGCAACATTCCAAAGATATATCAATGAGCACCTCCGAGAGCATCTAGATCTCGATGCAACAGCTTATATTGATGACATCTTGGCTTACACTAATGGTACTCAGGAAGAACATTGGAAGACAGTGCGTAGCATTCTCAGTAAGTTAGAAAAGGCAGGGTTATTTTTGGATGTTGATAAATGTGAATTCCTATGCCAACGAGTTAAATACCTTGGTTTCATTGTCGAAGCAGGGAAAAACATTACTGTGGACCCAATTAAAGTGAAAGCAATCTTAGAGTGGAAGGCCCCGACATCTGTTAAAGGTGTTCGATCATTTTTAGGGTTTGCAAATTTCTACAGATGCTTTGTTGATAAGTTCTCCGAAATTGCAGCGCCATTAATGGAGTTAACAAAAAAGAATACAATGTGGCGGTGGGGACAAGATGAGAACTCAGCTTTTGATAACTTAAAAAAGATATTTGCGTCAGAGCCGGTTTTAGCACAATGGGATCCAGACCGGGAAACCGTGCTAGAAGCAGACAGCTCCGGGTATGCTATGGGAGGATGCCCCTCCCAAGTAGATGACCAAAATACACTGAGGCCTGTTGAATACTTCTCGAGACAGTTGAATAGTGCTGAGGCAAATTATTCAATTCATGACAAAGAAATGCACTCAATAGTTTCTTGCTTAAACAAGTGGAAAGCCGAGTTACTTTCTGTTGCAAAGCCCTTTACTATTCTGAGTGATCATAAGAATTTGAATTATTTCACCTCGAAACGTCTATTAAACGAACGGCGAATGCGCTACAATGATATCTTGCAGCAATTCAGATTTGTGTTGAAATGGCGACCTGGGAATACTTGTGAGCGGCCAGACGCCTTATCTCGACGTGACTGTCACGGACTGGATTAATTCAGTTCAGGTATGGTTCTTCCGGGGGTTCGGCTAGTTCCCCGTCTTGTCTGCGTAAGTCCGACCGGATAAGACTAGGGTCCCTGGTGGTTGGGAACAAAGCGTTATGCATTGGCGTTCTGTTGGATCTCAGGGTTGAAGGGTTCCCCTTGTCCGCCCGGAAGGCGTTAGTGTCTTTTCTGTGTATAATTAGCAGGTCCATCGCACCCTTTTAACGGTGTGCGACGTCTTAGTTTATCATTCTTATTTATCCTTTGATACATTACCATCTCATATTGTGACAGTGACCAGGATAGACCGGTCGGTCTCAGTGATGAGCGCAATGCAGGTCGGGTTTTACAACTTCTTCCGAATGTGTCACTTTATCCTGTTTCATGTGACATACATAGTTGATGCTGGAGTGCTTTCTGATCCATTTGAAGAGACAAGTTATTTATCATCTATATCTCCTAATTTGAGACCAAATTCACTTTCTTTGCATGCTTCTCCAGATATACAAGATTCAAATCAATATACCTGGCCTTTCCTTAGCCTGACAGAGCTCTACAAAGCAGTACCAGACAAAAAGACTTCCCCTGGAAAGGACTCTATTGACTGGACTATGATTAAACATGCTCTGGATGCTATCCCCCAATTCTTCCTAACAGCATATACATTTCTATTCCAATATGGCAAACATCCATCAGTGCGGAAAGAGTCAATTGGCATTATCATACCTAAGAAAAATAAGCCTGACTACTTAGTTCCTAAAGCATATAGACCCATATCACTAATTCCTTGCCTCTCAAAACTTTTAGAAAGAATATTTTCACAAAGAATTTCATTTTTAGCAAAAATTCATCCCCATATCCTCCATCCTAGTCAGATGGGAGGTAGAAAACAAAGGTCTGCTGTTGATGCAGTCCTGTTACTTCCAAACTTTATAGAAAACAGTTTTTCTAAGAATAAGGTTGTTTCCTCTGTTTTTCTGGATATAATGGGGGCATTTGATCAATTGCAGCCAAGTAAGCTCATAGACATCCTCCAGAGAAAAAAACTCCCAACCTGCTTTATTTCCTGGGTTGATTCTTTTCTTTCTCATAGAAAAATTTCTCTTCTGTTCTATGGGCAACTAAGTCATGTTTACTCTGTAACTGGTGCTCCACAAGGAAGCCCTATCTCACCTCTCTTATTTCTCATTTCAATCAGTGAACTCTTCTCTAATACTCCAATGAGCAATGCCCTTGAAGTTTCCTATGTTGATGATATTTGTATCTCTTACAGTTCTTATTCAGTTTCAAAGAATGTTAGAGAGCTTCATGAATATCTTCATTCCTTTTTTGCAAGAGCTGATTCCCTATCCATTGTTTTTGAAAAATCCAAATCAGAGCTTATCCATTTTTCTAAAGGTAAGAAAACACTTAGCAATGCTCTCCAAACTGAAGATTTTTCCTTAGAACCTAAGTCTACAGTCAAGTGGCTTGGAATATGGTTACAAAACAATCTCAAATTTAAAACCCATGTGGAAAAAAGAGTGCATCTTGCCCAAGGGGCTATGCAAAGACTTTTCCAACTTTCTTCCAAATCCAAAGGCTTAGGATTCAATGCACTCAGACAGCTCTACCTTAGTTGTGTCATCCCTGTGTTAGACTATGGCTCAGTACTATGGTATAGCAAATATGGCACAGAGAAGCTTTCTAATATGTGTGATAAAATCCAGAAGCAAGCCATTCTAAGAATAACAGGAGCCTTCAGATCTAGTCCAAGCAAGGCCTTGGAAGTTGAGGCAGCCCTGCTCCCAACTAGAGTCAGACACTATAAGTTAGCTTCATTTTATGCAATGAGAATTTTTAAATTTCAAACCAATCATCCACTATATCTTACTCTTTCATCTAATCTTACTGATGAGCTTGCACTACCTACTGAAAAGACTGACATAGGCATGCTTGCATTCTTAGAAGATAAGCCTAGTAGTCAACTTAAAAGAATAGCTAGTATACTCAAACCAAGTTCCAAGTTGCTAAACCTGGAGCCCCTCAATGCCAAGTGGATGCCTCCTTGGAGGACAGAGAACATTTCTGTATCTGTTAGCAGCTCTGACAAAACAAAAGCAAAAGAAGAACACCTTTTACTATTTAGTTCCATTCCTTCTTCATTTTATATTATTTATACAGATGGCTCCTTAGTCAAGGACAAGGGCTGTAGTATAGGCATAGTCATGTACCTCCCATATACAAGGGAGCTCAAGTGTCTCTCATTTTTCCTAGGGAAGAACATTGGCATTGCTGATGCAGAGACTTATGCAATATATAAAGCACTTAAACATCTCATTTCTTTAAAACAAAATGCTGAATGTTATATTTTTTCTGACAGTCAAGCAGCTTTGCAGAAAATAACCACAGCTACCAACTTTCATTCATTCAAAATAAGATCTCTGTGCAGCAAATTGGAAGTCCAGCTACATTGGTGTCCAGGACATCAAGGAATCCAAGGCAATGAACTTGCTGACAACCTAGCAAGGAAAGGTTTAGATCAACAAGCACTGAGCAAGGATCAATTTTCATCCCACTCCTTTTTAAAAGAAGAAATTAGAAAGAGAATCAAATTAGCTTGGAACTCTGACTGGACTAAGCAAGTGCTTAGGGAGGAAGAGGGCAGAAAGGCTGTGGGCTTAGGGAGATTTTACAGGATTTCTGCAAGGAAAACCACTCCCATTCTTAATTTTAAATCAATTAAACTTCAAAAATACTCCAGGGGAACTCAGTCCTCATATTTCCAGGCAAGAGCAGGGATCGGCAACACCCTGGCCTTTCTTAAGTTGATTGGAAAAGTGAGCAGTGACATTTGCAACTTCTGTCACAAGAAGAAGCAAACAATGCAACATCTGCTATTACACTGCCCCCATTTCTTAGCAGATAGGAAAATGGTTTATGAAGGACTAGAACCCATTAATTTACAAATACTTTTTAATACTAATGTTGGCAGGGAAAAAATCCTTAGATTCCTGGAGGTATCTAAGTGCTTATCTCTGGAAAAACACCAAATTCAAATTTAACCAACATTTATTACTCAATAAATAAATAATCACCAAAAAATATTTAACTAAATGAAATGAAATGAAAATAAATGAAAATAAATTCATTGGAACAGAATGGAGGAATTGGATATATCTGAAGTGGGATCTGAATGTTGTGACAACTTAGTTGTGGAAATTGTTTGGGAGTTTGGCAGGGTTATTAATAAAGTTATGAGCTATCAGGACCTTTGCATGGGGGAATTAAGTTGAATCATTTTGTGTAAGTTTGTCTTTAATTTTTAGATCAATTTTCATAGCTTTTAGGCTCAATACAAAATGATTTAAAAAAAAAAAAAAAAGTGACGTACATAAACAAACTCAGAGGATGGAACCTAAAGCTTCGTCGGATGATGCGTCAGTTGCTAAAATAGGAGATACCGTCACAGATGTAGCATTTGGGGCGAGAATATTTGATGATGAGGTTCTACAAGGTCTTTGGAGAGAGGGAGTTTTGGCTGATAAAAGTTGGCGTCGCGAGCGAGACTCAGTAAAAATGGGCCAGAGAAGTTTTCCTCCTGATTTGGCTCTGCATCATTCAGCTAATATTGCCGAATTTACTGTAGCAGCAGACGGCGTGCTTCGCGGGAGAGAAAACAGAATTTGGGTGCCGGACTATGAGCCTCTACAAACAGCAATTATGCAGCGAACTCACGACAGCCATCTTGCTGGCCATCCAGGAAGAGACACTATGATAAGTATGATTCTCAGGCAATGGTTTTGGCCCAAGATGAGAGAATCTGTCCGAAGATTTGTCCGCAACTGCGATGTTTGTGGCCGTTCAACTGTTTGGCAGGAAGCAAAAGCGAGGTTTATGAGATCGCTACCAATTCCTGAGCGGATAGGAAGTGAATTAAGTATTGACTTCATAACAGATCTTCCCAAATCTTGAGGCTGTACGAATATTATGGTGATTACAGATCTGTTGTCCAAGGATATATTCTTGTTTGGGGCGGGCTCGATGGCTGCGGAAAAATGTGCCGACTTGTTTGTGGATAAATATTATCGGTACTTTGGGTTCCCACGATTTCTGACTAGTGATAGGGGGAGTGACTGGTTAAGCCATTTTTGGAGAACCTTTTGCAGGCTGACAGGTATCACTCAAAGGCTTACTACGGCTTATCACCCGCAATCAAATGCTAGTAAAAGAGCAAACCAGGAGCTTTACAAATACTTAAGGTCGTTCACCTGTTATTCTCAGGATAATTGGTTTGACCTACTGCCTCTAGCTCGATTAGCACTAAACTCTCGACCCAATTCTGTAATTGGTGGAATGAGCCACTTTTTCTTGCGCAACAGTTATGATCTTGATCCTATTGGTGAAGCAACACCCGACCTTGATAAGATACGCCACCCGGGAGCTATAGCCGGGAAGAAATACATACAAAGGCTGCGAGATACGCAAGATTTTGCTCAAGCTGCTATGGCCTCGGCTCAACAACGTTATGAAGGGTATGCAAATAGTTCTCGACGCCAGCCCGAGCGGTTTCAAGTTGGTGATAAAGTCTGGCTCGATTTACGGAATGTTAAAACGCCTCAACTATCAAAGAAACTTGCTTGGCTACATGCAAAGTATGATGTTGTTGCGGTCCCTGATCCTTTGACTGTGGAGCTAAATGTACCTGGAAACATACACAATTGGTTTCATGTAGAGCTAGTGAAAAGGGCTAGTGATGACCCGTTTCCAAGTCAAATACGAGACGACGCCCAGAACCCACCTGTTATCGACAACCTAGAGGATCAGGAGTACGAGGTTGAATCAATTCTTCGAGCAAGAACCATAAATCGAGGCCGCGGAAAACATCGGCAAGCTTTAGTGAAATGGGTCGGATGGGTTGAACCTACATGGGAACCCATAGAGTATATTCAACAGACTAAAGCCCTCGAAGATTTTGAAGCAAAATATGGTTCTATCATTACAAATGATGGTGAAGTAAAGACTCAAAGTGGAAAATTTGTTGGACCAGCGGAACTCCATACAATGCAAAATCGACGATCAAGACGGTTGGCAAAGGTGTCTTCAGAAAGGGGGGGAAGGATTGTAACAGCTAGTGAGCTGTGTAATCCCTGTAGCCTATGCTATGCATAGGAGTGCATAACACAAAGTGGGCGCGTCCTGCATAATAAGCGACGAACAGGGGTACCTACCTTGCCATTAGGCATAGCTCTTTCCAGAAGCTTCCAGAGGTTTTAGAGGAGGGAAGAGAGGAACTTTCTAGTAATATGAAAAGATCTATAAATCCTTGAAGTTGTATGTCTTAGATAGGTAGATACTTCCAGCATAGATTCAATATAGACCACTTATAATCATTAGTTGCCCCTTGCGCTCTTGGTCAAACCGTGACACACCCAAAAATTTGATCCACAATGCCGGCAAGAACTTCGCATCCGCAGAATTCCGTGCAACCGCCTCGGGATGGAAAGCCCGCGTTGTTGAAGTTCCCATAGAAGCTAACACTTCTATCGGAAAAGTTGAGCAAGCCCACAAAGATCTTCGCCGGGCTTACATCATTTTTAAACAACAATTTTCCAGACAAAACGTTGACCGTCATTCAATCCTAAAAATGGCTGTAAAGGCGCTTAACAACTCAACTGGTCCAGATGGCCTTACACCAACTCTATGCGCGTTTGGTGCTTATCCCCGTATCACTTGGAACAATGCTCCCGCGCCGGTATCTAAACAAAGAGCGGACGCTATGCAAAAGGCAATGGCCGAACTCCAAAAACATCGCGCCACACAGATTATCAATCAAGCTAAAAATATGCGAAACGGACCACGGCATATGTTGATTAATAAGGATATGGATATAATTCCTGGAGGCAAGGACTTCTCGTGGAATGTTTGTCACAACAACTTTTGGGTCTTCGTGTCACGGTCCGGGATATAGAGGCAGAAGCACTGTATATCGTAAAGTAGTTTATATTTATCTATGAAGAGAGGAATTACATCCGCCCAGGTAGCATCTACTTATAACACTTCCAATGAATCGCCACCAGGCTCTCAATGCTATAATAAGACCATGACATGTAATACCCCTTGCAACATGAAACATAGGCAAGTTCCGCCAAGCTGAGTCCAAGCGTCCTACCCTGCCGATTGCTTGACGGGAAGCTAGCATACCCGGATAGGGCTGCATTAGTCTGTGCATGTGATGACCATCATATGCTACAGGAAAATATTGGCTTATCAGCCGTCACATGCAGGGGTTATATCAAGCGCGTATGATGACCATCATAGGCTACAGGAATATATCAGCTTATCAGCCGTTACACTTCAACAATGCTAATATTTTAACTTAATTTTTTGACTTAATCTTCTTTAGTATCTAAAGGATGTATAATATATGAGTATACAAATCTCAAAGTGATTCCAATAATAATCACAGACAAAACAAGAAGCCCACTCATTCTATACATGAAACTTCAGTACCTAGTCAGAACACCCAACGTCGCAGACATAAGACAGCCATCCCTATAATTACCATAATGTTCGAACAAGATGTAAATGACTTATACAATCTTGATGTTCCATATTTGAAACTTTCAGGCTTAAATTCCAACACTCCTCCTGAATAGCTAGATTGGTTAAGCCTCTTTGGTTCGGAAAAGTTTTTGGCACATCGGCTTTGCTTTCGGATGGGTTAGAGGTTTGGTCAGTATATCAGCTAACATCCTATCAGTCGGAATGTACTTGACGTTGATGACTTTGTTATCGATAAATTCCCTGACATAATGATATGCAATGTCGAAGTGTTTTGTCTTTGCTGAGTTTGTACCTCCTGCAATCGACAATGCGCTCTGATTATCACTAAAGGTCAACAAGCCTTGATTGTCCACCAGCTTATCAGCAACATAGAGCTCGTCGAGTAACCTATTAACCCAAGTAGCTTGCTTAGCTGCTTCAGACAAAACAACATATTCCGCCTCGGCTGACAATGTAGAAACTAATTTCTGTCATCTTGACTGCCACCAAACTGGACCAACACCAAGCATAACAACATACCCGCTAACTGAACGACGGGTCACGACATCAGAAGCAAAATCTGAATCTAAATATACTGTGGCTCTGACCTATTGTGTCGGTTCTTGTCACGGGCTGTGCCCTGGTTATACTGTGGCTAGTGGTTGTGTTGTGGCTATTGGTTGGTGGGGTAACAGCAGGGACCGCGTCACGGGTTTTGTTTATAAAGTGCACTCCCCCTTCCTTTAGATCTCTTGAATCTTTGTAGATAAATATACATAGTTTGTGGCACCGTATTCCGCGACAGCGAGACCGCACTGCCCTTCACAGCTCTGCTGAAATTGGCCCAAAACTATAGTTAATAGAATAATCAGCTGTACCTTTAAAGTACCTAAAAACCCGGCAGGTACTGTTCCAGTGCCGGACAACTGGACGAGCGTAATAACTGCCCAATTGCGGTACGGCAAATGAAATATCTGGCCTCGTACCGTTCGACGCATGACCCAAATTTCCTATTGCACTCGCATATGCTGACTCGTCAGCGACTGGCTTGTCTTCGCGACCTGGAAGTATACCATTGTAACCTTCTAGTAGGGATGTATATGCCTTGGCGTCTTGTAATCCGAAAGACCTAATCTTATCAGATATGTAGCGAGCTTGAGATATTTCTAGTGTTCTTGTCGCTCTTTCTCGGGTAATTTTCCAACTGATAATTACATCGATTTCACCTAAATCCTTAATAGGGAAGAATGATGAAAGTTGTCATTTAATTTCCACAACTCGTTCTAGGATCTTTCCGCAGATAACTAGGTCGTTGACATACATGCCTATAACGAGCTGTATTCTTGGGTGCATATAAATACACTAATCACTGCTTGACCTTTTGAATTTTAGTGAGGTAAGTTTTTCATCAAGCTTTTTATACCATGCTCGTCCAGATTGCTTCAATCCGTACAATGCCTTATTGATCCTGACAAACTTAGTACCCGGCATTACTTCAGGACTTCTCATGAAAACCTCCTTCTCCAATTCACCTTCGAGGTAAGCTGTCTTAACGTCAATCTGATGGATTTCCCAATCGTAATAGGCAGCTACAGCTAGGAGTATCCTTAGTAAATCGATCCGTAGGGTCGGTGAGTAAGTGTCGAAGTAATCGACACCATATACCTGACTGTAGCCTTGCGCAACTAATCGTGCTTTGAACCTACCATCAGACTTAATGGTGAAGATCCGCCTGGAACCGACAGTCCTTCTTCCGTGAGGAACATGAGTTATTGGTACAAAGACATTCTTTAATTTCAATGAATTAAGCTCGTCGTTAATAGCTGCTTGTAACTTCATACTGTCTGCACCAGTAACTGCGTCGGAGAAATTTTTGGGGATAATTATACCTTTTCCGACGTGCAATGCATGAGGTCTCGGTTGCCATGCTGATCTAGGCTCGATCGGTTTTCGGGTACGACCACTTCTCCTCAGAATAGGCTCGTCCGGGACTGAATCTTGTTGGACTACGACATCCTCTGGCTCATCCAGAGTTTCCGTATCTGGCAAGACGCTCTCGACTTCTTCCGGCGTACTTTGAACTTCTTCAACAGGCGTGCTAAACTCATCGTCTCCATCTACCGACCTAAGCTGTCCTCTTTCTGACAATTCTCCGATCTCTTCTTCTGGTCGATCTTTGTTCTCTCTATCTAACGCATCCCCAACTCTTGAAAAAGGATTTCCAATGGAATTTAAAGAAGACACAACGGGGGTCTGACTTGATGATCCGCTCCAATTCCAGAAAGAATCTTCTATAAACCTAACATTTGATGATATAATCACCTTGTTAGTACCTGGCTTTGATGGAATGTATACCTGATATTGTGTTGTTGATTCACAATAGTCAACAAAAATACCCTTGCGAGAATTTGGACTGAGTTTATACCTATGTGGATCATTGGTGTCTATAAGTGCATAGCAAATGCAGCCAAAGATCTTTAAATGAGAGACCTTAGGTATGCGGCCATTCATGACTTCAAATGGCGTTAAACTACCCTTGAGGCTCGGGAGTCTATTGCACAAATAACAAGCTGTTGGAACTGCTGCGTCCCAAAATCGGAAGGGAAGGCGAGCATGGGAGAGCATGCATCTGGCCATGGTTATTAATGACCTGTTAATTCTCTCAGCCACTCCATTCTGATGCTGGGTATAATGAGCGCTAATTTGCTGTGAAATTCCTTTAAAGTTGATCGTCTTATACTCAGTACCTCCGTCAAAACGCATAGCCTTAATCTTTTGACCTGAGCAGAGCTCCTTTTTCTCCCTATACAAGTTGAAGTAATGAGGAACGTCGGAATTATTCTTCATTAAATAGACCGAACTCTCACGGGAACAATCATTCGTAAAAGTGACGAAGTAGAAACTGTTAAAGATCCCTGGAGTGCGACACTGTCCCCAGGTATCAGAATGAATCAGCTCTAGGACTTTGGGCGACGCACCGATAGGCCCACAGTTGATCTTCTCAACTTGTTTGCACGAATTGCATGTATCGCATGATTGCAGTGCTTGTTTGTCGATGCGAAATTCTTGTGAAATTTTGGGCTTTAGAATCGAGGTTTCGG
This sequence comes from Podosphaera xanthii, assembly GCA_028751805.1. Taxonomy (NCBI): domain Eukaryota; kingdom Fungi; phylum Ascomycota; class Leotiomycetes; order Helotiales; family Erysiphaceae; genus Podosphaera; species Podosphaera xanthii. Next base: position 10,497,238 of record JAPWIX010000004.1, read on the forward strand.
AAACATTGATCTTCTCTAGAAGATGAGATCCGGCATGCGCAAAACAATGGTGAAGTAACTCAGTCGTACATCTCACCTCATCTTGGGCAATAAAAGCGTTTGAAAGGCTCTTAGATCAAATGGCGTGAGCCCTAGGGGTTGTATTGAAACAGAACAACCCTCCTTTTGGCCTGGCAGTGGCAATTACATCACCAGTAGGAGAAAAAACGCTGACTCCTCTATTCGAAGAGCATATGTTAAAACCCTTTGATACGAGTTGCACTCCTGACACGAGATTCCTCGTACATGATGGGACATACCAAACGTTATTCATCTAGATGGTCTTTCTTGATCTTCTGCTGCGGTAGTCATATATTTCGAATCTGACGTTACCGACTCCAGAAACGGGAATGGAATGACCTGAAGCAGTATTGACTGACTTGTTAGTAGTGGCCATGGAGTGGAATAGATTCTTGTCATGAAAGATATGATTCGTCGCGCCAGTGTCAAGCACTATATCAAAATTTCGTTTGGACTCATCAGAAATCAAAGCATGTTCCTCCATCATCCATATACCCTCTTAAGTGTCTTCTATACTTTCGTTGGTCGCTGCCGTATTCGATTTTTTCTTCTCTTGTTTTGCCCTTTTCCTCCCGTTTTGTCGGACCTTTTCCTGCATCATCCTAATCTTTCTCGCTTTCTCTGGATTTTTAGCTCTCCATTTAGATCCATCGGGTCGGATGGTGCAGTAGTACACTATCCGGGCCGTTCTTCCAAGTAGAGTCTGGGTAGCTTGGACACATGCCCCACTTGAGACAGGAGAAAGCTGGTTCGAATCCAGCAAGACCCTCACACCACTTCTCTCGCGGTGATACTGTATTCGTAGAATGACGAAAGCATGCTCAGATAGCCACAGGTTTTTCTCGCTTTTCCCTGTGGTGGGTATTCACGGAAGAGGGTACATGTCGTAAGGCGTTATTCTCGTAGTGGTATCTGCAAATGAAATCTGAGTATGAGTGTTCCAAACGTCAAACAGAGTTATTCTGCGTCACATACATATCTTCCGTAATCATTCGCGTCATAGCCTCAGGCTGCATACGCAAAAATGATTTAAAAAAAATAAAATAAAATTTAGATCCATCGGGAGTGTTCAACCAGATAAAACATTCTTCACGTAAATGTCCCATTCGACCACAATGAGCGCAATTCTTTCTTTTAGGAGGTGCTTTAGTCGGAGTTGGATTATTTCCAGGCTTATGATTGACTAGAGCAATCATTGAAGTTGGATGTAATTCTCAGTACGCTGCTTGGGAAGCACGGATAGCCGAGACAGTTGCTTCGAGCGAGATCTTAGGGTCTTTGAGGGTAATTACCGTTGACTTGTAAAACCCACCACAGCATTTGATGAAGTGGTTTAATATGCGCTTCTTCATGCTTGAATCTGAAGGCGCTGAGTTCCTATCTATTAGTAAAATTCGCCCTCGAATTACCGCCATCTTTTGAACAAACTCATCAATATCGACGTCGTCCTCAACATTGAGCCCCCTGAAGGCCTGAGTTAAATCATTGATATCCTTGTCCGAATTTGGGCAATAAAACTGTCGTAGGTTGTCCCAACATTGCTTAGCCGTGAATGTGGGACCGACAAGATGAAAGGCAATGTCAGGGACGAGCTGAGACATCGTAACTCGGATATTTCTATCTTGCTTCTCAATAGTAGAAGCATTGAGGGACTTTGAGTCCTCTGAACTAGCAGCTGTAGGTTTTGAACTCTTTTTAGAACCGTCCAGCTGTGACTTAGATTGTAAGACATAGCTTTCAATCTCGAAAAGCGATAACGCGTCAAAGAAATGGGTACTCCATTGATTATAGGTCGACTTCTCTAGCTTTGGCGCACATCTCATGGACTTGAGAATTTCGGCGGCTGTCAGGAAAGCCTCTACTGTATAATATATAAATATTGAGATTGCCAGTTTAAAGTGTTCTATGATTCTGGTCTGGCCTTTTAGCCGATTGGTGATGCATCTATCTCGTGTATCATGTAGGATGGCAACCTTTAGCCTGACATCCACCTCTTGACCCCTCTCTCTCCCCACGCTGTCTACATACCGCTTGTGACAGCGGCTGACATAATAAAGTCGGGTTAGGGGAGTAGAATAAAGTATTGAAGTAAATGTTAAGTAGGAAACATTTAACTCAAGTAGTAGATAACTAACTTGGTCTCATAATCTGTTGAAAAATAAGGATGCGGATATGATTCCTGGAGGCAAGGACTTCTTGTGGAATGTTTGTCAAAACAACTTTTGGGTCTTCGACAATGCTAATATTTTAACTTAATATTTTGACTTAATCTTCTTTAGTATCTAAAGGATTTACAATATACAGTGACCAGCAAAACTGTTCGAATGTTTTGTAACTTTCGCTTGTAAGCCTCATAAAATTTTAATTGCTTGACCAATTCACAAAATTTTTACATTAATAGAAAATTCCAATTCTGTGGTTTCTTTTGATATAAATTAGATGATATGAATCGAAAATTTGGTGGAACAATCGCGATTGAAAGGGCGTTGGTCATTCGAACAGTTTTGCAGGGGGGATGTGGGGAAAGTAAAATGGAATCTCGGCGGAGCGGAGCTCCAAGTATATATCCGAGGAACACATGAGCTTGATTTTCAGCCAATCATGAATTTTCCAGCTTTGAGGTGTCACCCATTTGGGCCTAGTGAGGTACAGAATCCATGCCAGTGTATATATTTAGGTGTGGACATCCTTACAGCGTCTAGTTTGACGTGGCTCAATGGTAGAGAGTCATAATTGAGGGAGCCTCTTTGAGGCAACAGGGTGGTCCAGCAGGCTTAGTCGGTGGTATCGGCTCTGTCTGAGGGTTGGCTTAATCAACCAACCACGGCACAATTGCATGTATGCATGCATGCGTTGTGTGGCAGTAAAACCCCGGCTAGACTTGGTATTTGGTGTCCCGTATTTGGTTGTCCCTGTTCGGTTGTCCCTGTTCGGTTGTCCCTGTTCGGTTGTCCCTGTTCGGTTGTCCCTGTTCGGTTGTCCCTGTTCGGTTGTCCCTGTTCGGTTGTCCCTGTTCGGTTGTCCCTGTTCGGTTGTCCCTGTTCGGTTGTCCCTGTTCGGTTGTCCCTGTTCGGTTGTCCCTGTTCGGTTGTCCCTGTTCGGTTGTCCCTGTTCGGTTGTCCCAAAGTCCATTGGTTCAAAACCATTTGGCACACCCAGTCCTTTGGTTCAATCCCATTGGTCCTGTGGTCGGTTGAGTGTTGATACCAGCCCATCACAAACACATTTTCTGATTCCTCTTCATCCTTATGCATGTTTCTCATCATGTTTCTCATAATTCATCTGATTCCTCTTCATCCTCATGCATGTTTCTCATCATGTTTCTCATAATTCATCTGATTCCTCTTCATCCTCATGCATGTTTCTCATCATGTTTCTCATAATTCATCTGATTCCTCTTCATCCTCATGCATGTTTCTCATCATGTTTCTCATAATTCATCTGATTCCTCTTCATCCTTTGTCATTCTTCCCCTTCTCTGATGAAGATATAAGCCCTCAGCTCTCTTGATAGATAGAATCAATCATTCATTCACTTCCTCATTCACTTCCTCATCCTCTCTTGCACAGCTCTCGTTTGCACAGTTTGCACACTGAAGAAGATCAATTCTCTCAGTCAAACCCGAACAGAAGACCATCCTCTCTATGCTCGAGAACATCCTGGCCAAAAAGGGTGTCGTCAAACGTATTATCACTGTCTAACAGCACCGCGTCGCTCATATCGCTGAACATGTTCTCGTCGCGATCGGAAGAAGCAGGGGTACGTCCCTTAGCAACAGCAATAGGTCGGGACCGGGGAAGGTTCGACGATATCGAAGTCAATGGTGTTCGTCCAGAAAAGGCAGTGGCCGTACGGTAGGGCGTAGAAGGCAAACGCGTGGGCTGCTGTTGATAGTCTGCTATCAACCGTCGGCCTTCAGCTCTAGCGGGCTCTCGTTCGTCCCAGTCGATCATCCTGTCGATAGCGGTGTCTCCGCCGGACGCTTGCAAGCGGTCTAGATCGAACGGCTCCTCAAAGAGTATATCGTCGAGGCGTTTCACGCGTGAGACGGCAACGTAGAAGAGATCGGTAGCCTTCCTCCCTCGTGCAAGATTGAGAGCAACACGGGGGAGAGTCATACCCTGCGACTTGTGGATGGTGATGGCGTACGCGAGCTTGACAGCGAACTGACTTCAATACTGCACTTGACCTTTGAGCAGGAAATCCCGGGAGGACCGGAATATCGGAACAATAGGCACTTGCTCGCCGGGAGTGTACGCGAACGCCTTCCCTGTGTAACCGGCGACGGCGACTAAAAGGCAGTAGGGAGGTTGCGAGCGAGGGTCATCACCGGGAGACCACACGATATCATGCAGTATGCATTGTGTGCCGTTAACGATTCCAAGCTCGGTCCGGAAGTTTTCGAGAATCATCAGTCTACACCCGATAGTCGGGTCGAGAGCTGCGTTTTTGTTAACGATGAGATGTACAGCAAGAACGAAAACCATCGGAAGGCACATACCTGGCGCAAGCCCACCCGCAGAATCGCTATCGAGACCCTTCGCCTGCGGACAGGAATTGGAAGCGACCACCTTGATCACGGCCTGTCCAAAATCACGCAGACAATCATGGTTGAAGCCGTCTACGTCAGCGTTCGTCGAGTAGATTCGTACAGCGTCGGAGAAAGAAGCAATCTTGTTAGGTTCAAGATTGAACGCGCATCTTTGGGATAGCGTCGCCCAATGTTCCTCTTCTACAGCATTGTTCCGTAGAGCCTCAAGCGCGGAGGCGAAAGCAAGCTGTGTACGATCCTGTCGATGTTGAGTGACGAGCTCACGCGTTGTCGTAAACAGCTTGTACTTCTGATATCCGAAGTACGTGTCGCCATGGACCTGTTGATGCTGGTGTCTCGGTTGGGATTGTTCGATAGGCGGGCCAGGAGGAGCCGGATTGAGTCTGCCGCGGCGCCCTATCTGCGTGAAGAGCGCCTTGTCTGCTACAGGGGGCAGCTGCCAGAAGTCGCCGAGGAGGATAATTGATCTACCCCCGAATGGATGCTGTGATTGCGGGAAGGCTTCCTGAAGCAGTGCATCGATTCGGTGTAGGGTAGCCAGTGATATCATAGACTTCTCGTCGATGATAATGTACTCAACGAAGCGCAACTTAGCCTGTAGGGCGGTAAGGGCCGCCGACTGCAGAGGCTCCATCGTCTGTGCACCCTTCAAGACAGGCAGTCGAAGGAGCGAATGTAGCGTGCTCCCATTAATGCCAAAGGCAGCGGCACCAGTAGGGGCGCAGCGTTCGAGGATAGGGCGTGTGCTGCCCGTCAACTGCTGGAGATGCGACGAAAGGACACTAATAAGAAAAGACTTGCCTGTGCCAGCGCGGCCGTCGACTTTCATAAGGATAGGCGAAGGGTCGCCTCCAGCGAGACGACTGCGGCAATGCCCCATAACCTCATCGTAGATAATGCGCTGCTCTGGCAATAAGGCGTCAACTAGATTGAGTGGCTGCTGTGACAGTAACCAAGCTGGTGTGAAAGAAATCGATTTAATCATATAATCTAAGGAGAGAAATACTAAACGATACATGTCTACTGTTTATAATACTTTCATAGCCGCTTGACGTCATATTCATCGCTAGCGACTGATGATGTCAGATCTATCAATAGGTTGCAGACGTCATTCGGCTAAGCCTCCTTTCGTATAAACGCTTAGGCAACAACTCGCCTAAGCTTGACAATCGGTCAAACCGTGACATTATCCCCCACTTAAGTCTTCTGCTTCTTCTTCGCCGGCGGACCGTTATTTGATTCGGCTGAGCCCCATTTGGCTTCCCATTGGTCAAGCGCGATTGCATTTTGCAAATTTGACAACGATGTCCATTCTGGCCGCGCTTGTCCAGCCCACTTCACCAAAGCTTGCCGCTCACCTCTCCAGGTTCTACAACGAAGCACTTTCTCCACTTGATATTCCTCTTCTCCTTCATCATTTATCACCGGACCAGGATCAATATCTTCCAGTACTTGCGATGGAAGTGGGTTATTGTTGTCTGGCAATAACATGTCGACATGGAACCGATTATGAATCTTTCCAGGGACATTTAACTCAACAACTTCAGGGGAAATAACTTTTGTGACTTTATATTTTGCATGTGTCCAGCTTAATTTCTTTGAGGGCTGACCATCTAATTTGATGTTACGAAGAAGCAGCCAAACTTTGTCACCCTTTATATATCGAGGTGCAGGCTGTCTTTTTCGATCGGCCTGATCTTTGTACCGTTCTTGTACTGCTGCCATAGCGGCTTGCATAAATGTTGTGACTTTTTTCAGTTGTTCAAGGAAATTTTCAGCTCTTTCCTTGCCGGTGGAAGTAGGTATAACCGAATTATTTACCGCCGTCTGAATTGGGCTTACATGGTACCCATGTGTTGCAAAGAAAGGACTGATATTCCCCAGTGATGATACGTCTTTATTGTTAATTGCCAACTGCGCTGCTGGTAAGCATTCAGACCAATCATGCTGTGTATAGGCTATGTATGCTCTCAAGTAAGTCTGTACCTCCTGATTTGCTCTTTCGGTTGCTCCATTGGTTTGTGGATGATATGCTGTGCTTAGTCTCTGGCTTATACCGGCTATTTCACAAAGACGCTTCCAGAACTTACTTGTCCAATTAGATCCACGATCACTAGTTATTGCTCTTGGGAATCCGTGAAATCGCCAATGGCACATAAGAAATCGTTTTGCACAACTTTCAGCATCTATCTGGTCCATAGCCTCAAGTGTGACTGATTTTAAAAGTCTGTCTGTTATTACCATTATATTTGTCGCGCCATTACTTTCGGGCAGATCCACCATGAAATCAACGGACAGTTCTTGATGAAATTGGTCGGGTACCGGTAGCGGTTTGAGTAATCCTTGCTTTTGATGTCGCCAAATTGAAGATCGCCCACAGATGTCACAGTTCTTACAAAAACGTTTGACAGCTTTACTTATCCCTGGCCAAAAGTAACTTCGTGCTACTTGTGATAGCGTTGCATCTCTTCCTGGATGTCCGGAAACAGTCGAATCATGAGTATTCTGAATTATTGCTGTGGTTAATGTCTCAAACATTGGAACCCATATTCGACCTTGGTAGTACAATATACCGCTTTCTCGATCAAAACTGCTGGCTGCAATCATTGCCTGCAATGGTTTTGTTTTGTTTGACCCCTCAGTACACACCCTAAGATCTTTTGGCCATGTTCGCTCACCATTCTCAACTGCTCGCACAATTTTTAAAAAATTCGAATCTTCTCGTAATCCTTGATTCCAAAGTTTTTGTAAATCTTCGTTGACAAAGATATCGCCACCCTCTACTATATTCAACCCTTCAATCGACAATTTAACAATATTGATTGGTGATAATGCTTGTCGTTCCCGACTTAAGAGGCGGGGGTCTCCATCTTTGGGCTTATCTTGATCTCTTCGCGATAGGGCGTCTGGGCGCTCGCTTTCTGACCCTTTTCTAAATTGAAGCATGTATCGAAATCTTGACAAGAATTCCGCCCAGCGGATTTGTCTCTCGGTGAGCCTTCTTCGAGTCAAAAAGTATTTCAGGTTCATGTGGTCGCTGAGTATGTTGAAGGGTTTTGCAAGACCTCTTAATTCAGCATCCCATTCCTTCATGCAGACAACAATTGCCAGTAGCTCCTTATCATGAATTTCGTAATTCATTTCGGCCCCGCTTAATTTCTTCGAATAGTATGCTACTGGTTTCCATGAACCTTCGTCTTGCTTTTGAAGTAAGCAACCACCAAGTGCATATCCCGAACAATCTGCTTCTAACATTGTTTCTCGGTCAGGGTCCCATTGAGCGAGTGCAGGTTCTGTAACAAATCTTAATTTCAGGGCATTAAAAGCTTCTTCTTGTTCCGGGCCCCATTTCCAGGGTGTTCCTTTGCCAGTGAGAGCTGTTAACGGTGCACAGATTCTAGAAAAGCCGTCGATAAATCCACGGTAAAAATTTGCGAACCCCAGGAAGCCCCTTAATCCCTTCGTTGTTGTTGGTGCCTCCCATTCTAAGATTGCTCTTACTTTTTCTGGATCCATTCTCACCGACGAATTTCCATCTTCAGAAGATATAATAAACCCTAAATATTTAGTTTTTTGAACACTAAATTCGCATTTATCGATATCAAGACCAAGTCCTGCGTCTTGTAATTTTCGAAGTACTAATCGTACGTGTTTTGTATGTTCTTTTAAGTTTCCGTCGGTATAAATCAGTACATCGTCAACATAAGCTGAACAGAAGTCGTCAAGATACTCTCGCAAAGTCTCATTAATATATCTTTGAAATGAGGCAGGGGCCCCATTAAGTCCGAATGGCATTACCATCCATTCAAATAGACCGAATCTCGTGCGGAAGGCGGTCTTCCATTCGTCTCCTTTTATTCGTAGCTTATGGAATGCTGATCTTACATCTAGCTTTGTAAACCATTTTGCTTTGCTCAGCCTAGCCAGAGTCTCCTTTATCAGGGGTAATGGATATCAATCTGCCCTAGATATAGCATTCAGGGCGCGATAATCCACACAAAATCTCAAACCTCCTCCTGGTTTACGCACAAACAAAACTGGTGCTCCGGCAGGGGAACTACTAGCTCTTATATAATTTTTATCAAGGAGTTCTGTAATTGTCTTTCTCAAAACTAACAGTTCATCTCTCGACATGCCATATAAAGGCCCCCAGGGTATTTCTTTACCCGGATCCAGTTTAATTTCATGATCGTATCCTAATCTATGAGGTGGAAGCTTATCGGTTACCTCATTTTTGAATAAATTGATGAAGTCCTTGTACTCTGGTGGAAGTTTCTCAGGAATTTTTGCTGCTTTTTTTTTTTTTGAAGGAGCAAGAGCTTTTTGAATCTCTGCCAAACTCACAGAGAATAACTGGGTACTTCCACCTGATGATTTTCTGGCGCGACGGACGGTCGCAAGAAAGACTCCTGCCGACAAGCTTGCTATATTTAATGCGCAAATACCTTGAGTTCGTGCTCCTTTTTCCCATACTCTTAGCGGACTATCTCCAATCATGGCTTCATGAATTTCCATGAATTTATTTCGCGCATGGTACACTACATTTTCTCTCTCCATCCATGGCTTTCCGAGGATTAATCCATGTGACAGTTGAGGTATGATATAAGCATACAGCGTTCTCTTATATCCGTCAATATCAATTTCCATTTTTGTCATTTCTGTAATTAATTCACTTTTTCCTTGGTTATCGTTGGTGGCTTTAGTGAGCTTACGAGGGGATATTTGTAACCTAGGAAGTCTGGCTTTGCGCACGATAGAATTGCTAACAGCAGCGAGGCATTCACAACCATTGTCAATTAATGTAGGGACTGATATCAAGTTGTTAATCAAGGTGTCTATTACAAATGATGTTCCATTCATTGCTTTTGCTGCCTTAATATCTTCAATTGTCTGTTCCCCAACCTTTTCAATTCTATCACTCAACCTCTGAACACGACTTTGTTCAGAGGTTAGTCTTTTAAAGACTCGTCAACCATGCACTCCGACTTGTTACTTTCAATTTGATCTTCAAATGGTCCCATTGCTTTTACCGCGGCTTCAGGACGTTGCGGGGGAAGGAAACGACAGTTGGATATCCTATGGCCTTTCTTGCCGCATCTAACGCATGCACCCGTCGCTCGACGATGATCAAGTTCTTGTTTAGATACCCATGCTGCTCGTGTTCGATTCACCCCAGTCATCTTGACATCTCCATCAGCATCTCTGTCATTGTTTGTTAAATTAATTGGCGGTCGGTATGAGGCTGATGCTGGTGGTGAGCCTGCACCCAAAAGTTTACCTCCCGCGATACCTCTCGTTCCATCATCGAACGTCCCAATCTGCCCGATCGAATACTCCCTAGTTTTTACTAACCCTACACCTTCAATCTGGGAACCTACCCCCTGATAAGAATTCAACCAGATCACGGAAAGATGTTGGCAGTTTATGCCCAATAAGGTAATTGCTGGTGGTTTTATTTAAGGCATTTTGAAGCTGATATCTTTTGTTTACTTCGTCTCCTGTTGCACTCGGGCTGCATGATAATAGTTGCTGAAACCGAGGTAAAAATGAGGATAAACTTTCATCTTTAAATTGTTTACAGGCATGATATAAGGCTGCGGCATTTTGTTCCGCATTTCGATCGCGAAACGTGTCGTCCATTGCTTGCAAAAACCCTAACGCATCCGATGATTTTCCGGCGACCATCATGGACTGGAACTGGCCCGTAATCATGGCCTTGGCTGTTCCGCTTACCGCTCGGCTAAACAATCGCATAAAAAAATCCGAGGGCTCAAGGATTCTTCGTTGCTCGACATCGCGCTGATAGATATAGCAGAGGATGCCATAGGTTGTTGGCCACTCGCTTCGATTTTCGTTCGTGTATGCCTCCGGCCATTTTACTGGCTTTACTGGCAAGTTCGACCTTGGGGCTTCATTCTTGCAGATTTCTTGAACAGGGATACTTTCGGTTTGGATTTGCGGATGTCCTTCGTTCCGGTTCCGATTTTGGTCTTTCATCATGGAAAGAATATCTCTCATGTCATCCCGCATTTTTTCCATTTCCATTCTGTAGTTATTCTCCCTGATTTCTTGTTCTTCCATTCTTTTAATTATACTGCTCATTTCAGAGCTTCTTGATCCATCATTCGTCATAATAGAATCTCTTCCATCCATTTTTGCTGTATAGAAAGAATCTTTGCTTTTGACACTAGCTGTACAAAGCGAATCGCTATCTTCGTTTGTCGATGGTGATGGTGGTCTATATGTTCGCATGTACTTCCCTAAGCCACAACCGACGTCTGTGATATGCTTAGTAACGGGAAGGTTTTGATTTAATTTAAAAAAAAAGAGATTATTTGATAATGTGACAGTAACCAAGCTGGTGTGAAAGAAATCGATTTAATCAAATAATCTAAGGAGAGAAATACTAAACGATACATGTCTACTGTTTATAATACTTTCATAGCCGCTTGACGTCATATTCATCGCTAGCGACTGATGATGTCAGATCTATCAATAGGTTGCAGACGTCATTTGGCTAAGCCTCCTTTCGTATAAACGCTTAGGCAACAACTCGCCTAAGCTCGACAATCAGTCAAACCGTGACAGCTGCGTAGATGGGTCGATGCGATCGTGTTCGATGAGCTTCCACCATTGAGTTCCGATTGTCCAGAGCTCAGAGCCTAGATGGATTTCGTTAGTAGGGGGCGTCACTGCCAACGAAAACCACGTACCCTCGTATGTGCCGACATGGCGGGACCAGTCGTATGTCCGATCAATTTCACAATCCCCTAGGCCGTCCGGATTCTCGTCGCGTGCGGCTGGATTGTGCCGGGAAGTCTCGGCTGCGAGACCCATCCAGTCGTCGTCTTTTACAATCTCTTCTAGCTGAGACGCAGATAGGCCCTCGAAGTCATCTTCCGGGGGGGTTGGGAGTTGGACGCTATAGTAGTCTCTCTTCAGCGTGTGGGGACCACCTATGACTGGGCATGAGCCTGAGCAGCATGCAGCGAACGCCGCTTGCCAGCTATCGTAATCTGCAAGTATGCCCTGGGCGAGCTTTGGCGAATCTCGGAAGGGGTGGTGCAGAGTCCATCGAACCCGGCAGTATGACTCGTACTGGGGATGATCTGGCGACGACTTGTACACAGGAAAGTAAAGGAGAACGCGGTCTTTAGCCCGTGAGCGCGCACAGTTGCCGCTGGCCTTGTTGTGAGTCCAGGAGGTGAGGAAGTCGAAGTACGTTGTATCCTCTGCAGTATCTGGTCGGCTTTGGTACTTCTGTAGTAATGACCGTCCCTCAACCGCGTCCTCGTCATCTAGTGCAATGGTATGGCGAAGTTCGGCATCCTCGCGACAGTCGACCTGCACGACAGAACGGCTAGCGACCGAAAGTGGGCGTTTGAACAGGATGTGGCAGACCTCTTGTGCGGACCAGTCGCGCTCACCAATAAGCCTGTTCATCATCTTTCCGTTGTAAGACAACAACGGGTGCTTGTCGTGGACCCATGGTACGATCGCCTTTGCCATGTCCTTATAGGACTGTGTGTCGATCTCGCCCTTGGTTGCGTACTTAGCGATGTAGCTAACGACTGCGTGCGCCGATGTACATGGCTGAATGTCGCTGTTCGCTAGCCAGAAGGACGTCGTTGGGATGTAGTTGTTCATATAGGCATCATTGCGTTTGCCGTCGAAGTTCCAATAGGGGTTCCTAACTCGTTTGTACATCTTAGCCTCGCCAACTTCGCGTGGGTAGTGGAATCGACATTGGGTAGGCCCAGTTTTCCTCCCCCAAGGTCGACGTTGGCAGTACGACGCATTCGTGCAATGATGGCGCTGTACACGGTTGATGACATCCGAGAGGTGACACACAGTGTTCTGTACTTCGGCCGGTCCGAGGTTGATGGTGCTTCTAGATCCTGGAGGCGGCGCCCTTCTATCAGGCTCAGGGTTAACGGCATGGATATGCCGCGACCAATAGGCGACAAACAGGTCCCTATGAGGCTGCAGTTCGAAATTCAAGTTGTCTACGTTGGGAACCCCATTGCCGCGGGCCCAAACAAATCCATGCACATGTGTACTTCCCCGGCCTTGGAATTCGTATCGGAACCAGTAGTCCTCCACGCCGAACTTTGGTATAAGGACCTCCTGGAGAAACCATCGAAAGCGGTCATGAAAGTGCCAGGTTGCGATGTGAGGATTGTCGCGCAAATTATCGCGGTTGAGGTTGTACCTAGCCTTGTCGTCTCCGGCCTGCCATTCGTCGAACCGTGGAAAGAGGCGGTTCACGCTATACCATTGCGTATCTGCGGCGCTGAACGTGAAAAAGAATGTCGGCGTCCCAAGGGAGTGAACGAACGCAGTAAGCTCCCGGCATTTGCGACTCCAGAATGGCCTGCTTCCAAGTATAGCGCCAGCGGTACGGATGCAGCTGTTCAATAGCGCCTGGGCCTGTTCTGTATCATTGCTAAACGCATCTAGGAGGTCATCCTTCGTTGGGCCTACCGCGCTAGCATCGGCCTTGCGTGTTGTCCAGCGTGCTCGACTACCGGCCTTGTCTCGCATCGATTGATTGAACACGGCGTATCGAAAACGCGCGTGGCGAGCGAAGCGGCCGTCGTGGAAACGTAAGAGGTGTCGGGCCCATTCGATGAACGTGAGGCTACGGGGTCGAGGCGTGCACCAATCTGCCTTGCCAGTTGGAAATAGCGTTGGGAAGGCTAGAGACCATATTCGCAATCCGAACCGTTGTTGGGAGTACCGGAAAGGCTCGATATCTGACCACTCTAGCGTAGGCAATGTATGATCGCGATTCGCAGCGGCGCCATGCGTAAGAGCTAAGAGAACGAATGTTAGCATGTGCTAGAAGAGCGCATAGTACGGAGGAATGAGATGTTCAGACCGACCTTCTCGAAGCGCCTCACGCTCCTCTTGCTCTGGCCGGGTGAATGGCACCGCGCCAAACTCCGCCCATTGTACTTCTTTGTCGAACTCTATGTCGTCGTGCGACGGTTGATGAGCCTCTCGCGGCTGGGCCACGTCTGGTTGATGAGCGTCTTGGAGCTGGGCCACGTCTGGTTCCTCATCATACTCAACGATGTCGATGCCGCCCTCGGTGTCAAGAGCGTTAGTGTGGTCTGGCAAATCGTCGAGCATGTCCCAATCGATCTGGTATCGCTCGTACCCAGGATGGTGATGCTTGAGGTACGAGAGCCATGTCCGGATATACGCCATCCAAATCGTGAAGGCCTTCTTGAACTGCCTGATCGTCTGCTGCCCTGCTGCGGTAACAATATTCTTAGGCCGGATCAAGACGACGCTGCAATTGCGAGGCAGACGGGGCAGCTTGTCGACAATAGACGCAACATCCCGAAGAAAGGTCATAGTATGCCCCTTGTAACGATACTGCGCGTCCTTGATGTGGTAAAGGTATATACTAATGTGGACCGGAGATATCATCATCTCTTCCATTTCAGAAAGGCGAGGCAGCGATGGAATCTCCCCTGGGTCCGTGTTGTTCTCGACTGACATAAGAAAGGGTGTCTTGCCGGACCCATCGTACCATTTGCAGCGTTGACAGATCTCGTTCTTTATGGCAATGTCAAACCATTCTTCCTTGCAATGGGGGCACCAGATTGCATGCCCGTCCTGCCACTGCCGCATCCATTTCTGCAAGTCCTGCCAATCCGTAGTCGTTATGGCTGGCGCATCGAGGTCCATTCCTGGGACAATTGTAATTGGATTGTTCTGATTGTGCAAGCGTTGGTCATCGGTAGACAACAGTTGTTCTGGGTGCGTACTCTCGTCGTGAACGGTATGCGTAAGGGGTAGTTCCTGGGCGGCATTGTCTGCATTCGCTGCGGTACCCGTAAGTGGTGGTTCCTGAGCGGCATCATCTGCATTTGCTGTTGGCAATATTGTTGGGGCGCGGCCTACGCGCGGGTGATATTCATCGGTCGAATGAGGTGGGCGAGGACGAAGAGCCGGAGGCGGCAAGTCGCGCTTCCTGCATTGTTCTTCATATCGGAGAGCGCGTGCATTAGCAGTCTCACATTGAGAAGCCCGCCCGAACCGCGCTTGAGCTTCGAAGTCAGCATTGTAGTTGTCGTCTTCTTGAGCGTTGGGGTTAGGTGGAGTAACCGGCCGAGCGCGGCCTCTTGTGTGTAGGCAGTTGCGGCACGTCAACTTGTATTTTCCATTCTTGAACTGGTCGAATTCAGAAAGATCACGTTCGACTTCGCACCGTTTACATAACTTGCTCATGTTTGTGGGTCGTGGGTCGAAGCGCTTGGTGCTGTGTGATGTTGAAGAAGGAGCTTTTGTTGCACGCATTGATGTTGAAGAAGAAGAAAGGGGTCGCTTACTAAGCGGACCCACCGGCCTTTTTGTTCCAGGGGTTCACAGCCAATCATTTTTAGAGTTCACTAGTTTCACGCTAAAAGTTCCGTAAGTAAGAAATCCTTGTTCCTCGGATAATAACTAGGCATCAGGAGCACTGTAGGTCTTCATGAAAGGTTGAGTTTGTAATCATTTACAGCACATAATCACTTTCTACTGTTACTCGAATCTTTTTTTATCATGAGGCCTCTATCTCAATCAAAAATTGATGTCATTCTTCACCACCTTGACCATGGACTTTCCATTTGTTCAACAGCTCGAGAATGCAATGTCTCAGTTTCTACCGTTTCATGTATTTGCAAGAGACACCGTCCAGATCTTCAGGTGAACTTAGGAGGGCGACCTTGTTTGCTCAGCGAGCATGACACTCGTCATGCCGTCCGTACCATAACATTTGGTAAGGCCGATACCGCTGCCGAAGTTGCCCAAAACATCAGGGACATGAAAAATTGCTCTATCTCTGTTGATACAGTCCGACGGACCCTCAAAAAAGCAGGGTTAAAAGCTGTTGTGAAAAAGAAAAAGCCAAAACTAACAGCAAAGCAAAAGAAGGACCGTCTTGACTTTGCTATGGCCCATAAGTACTGGACTACAGATGATTGGAAGCGTGTAGTTTGGTCAGACGAGACGAAGATAAATCGCTTGCAGTCAGATGGAAGATCTTGGACCTGGAAAAGGCGAGGACGAGGGTTGATAGAGAGAGAGGTAGAGGAGACCCTCAAATTTGGTGGCGGTCATATTATGATCTGGGGCTGTATGCTGTGGGAGGGGACGGGAAACATGTGTAAGATTGATGGGTTGATGGACCAGCATCTATATACTGAGATATTGGAGGAGAATCTCCTACAAACGCTGGTGGAATACGGTAAAACCCCCGAATCCGTTATCTTCATGCAGGACAATGATCCAAAGCATACCTCGAAGAAGGCCAGACAATTCCTCAGAGATCATTCTCTCGCCGTTCTCCCTTGGCCAGCAAACTCCCCTGATCTTAATCCCATCGAGCATCTCTGGAATTACACCAAGAAAAGACTCAAGGATTACCCCCAACCACCAAATGGGATCCTGGAGCTTTGGGACAGAGTTCAGGATGATTGGGCAAAGATTCCTGCAGAGGAATGTCAGAGGCTGACAGAGAGTCTTCCTAGGCGCATAGATGCAGTGATTAAGGCGAAAGGTGGGCATGTAAAGTACTAAATTACCAGTTCAAAAATTTCCCCATACCCCCCCTGCAAAACTGTTCGAATGACCAACGCCCTTTCAATCGCGATTACTCCACCAAATTTTCGATTCACATCATCTAATTTATATCAAAAGAAACCACAGAATTGGAATTTTTTATTAATGTAAAAATTTTGTGAATTGGTCAAGCAGATAAAATTTTATGAGGCTTACAAGCGAAAGTTACAAAACATTCGAACAGTTTTGCTGGTCACTGTATTAGTATACAAATCTCAAAGTGATTCCAATAATAATCACAGACAAAACAAGAAGCCCACTCATTCTATACATGAAACTTAAGTACCTAGTCAGAACACCCAACGTCGCAGACATAAGATAACTATCCCTATAATTACCATAATATTTGAACAAGATGTAAATGACTTATCCGATCTTGATGTTCCATATTTGAAACTTTCAGGCTCAAATTCCAACAGCATACCCACCTTGAAGATATTCCCGTGGGGGGTAAAGTTCGAGTGTGGCGCGAGGCAATGAAGAATACATGAGGAAGATGGACAGGACCGTTTGAGCTGTACGAGTCACAGGCCAATGCCTGGTAATTTTAAGGCTGGTGCCTAAGGCAAAAAGAATACTCTTTGCTAAGCAGCTCCAAGCTGAAACATCTGACACGCAAATTTCCCCAAACATTTACGGTAACATACGTTGATTTTACAGTTTCGTTTGCGATGAAGAGTGAGACGTGACGAGACGCTGGTTGTCTGCACAAAGGACACCAAAGCATCATAAGATGTTAGAGGCAAATGCAGAGATTGTAGATCATGCGATTTTGATTTAGATTATGCGAAGAAAGGGAGGAAATGTTGAACATGAGGGATAGATATATGATGTTTGCTCTCGGTTTTTTTTTTTGCTTCTTCACTTCAAGATTTTCTATTGTATATAGCTCTGGATAGCTTGTGAATAACAATCATCTTAAGACCCTTACAGTACGACAAGGAAGGTGAGACAATAACAGTACTCATCAATGGGGAAAAGAAAAACTTTCGATCAACATCATTTAACAAATGGTTTGAATATAACAAAGACCCTAATACCCAACGTGACGCTAGAATTGAAATAATTGGTTATGAACAACTCTGAAGGACGTACCGTCAACGGTTAGAAGGTTCTGTTAATGGCGATGATTACATAGACTGATACTGACGACGAGGGAGGATGTTTATGGTTCCCAAATAGACCAAGTTGTGTATTTTAATAATTGCTTACTTTTTTACAGAGGGATAACTCTGCCTACTTATATACATTCTCAATGGTGTTCCACATTCCACTGGTACATTCTATATTCTTCTATACCTTTCTATACATTGCCAGATAAGGTAAAGTGTAGCACCATAAAGAAGGTTGATGGCCATAAGGGCACACAAGAGAAGCTGCTAGAATAATGAGGATCCTTATAGAATCTGATAACATGATGGTCATGGAAGCAGCTTAGTAATACAGTTGAAAATAATTATCTCGGTTAATTATTTTCATAATAGTGCATTAAGACACTATACTGTTTTGGGTAAGATTAGGTATGCAGTCATGTTACTTCTCTATTTACGACAAATCAGGTCACCAAGTTCTCAATGGATATTGGAGGACTCAAAATTCATACAGCATGGGCATACGTGGTACCAAACCAAGGGCAGAAATTAATTTTAGGAATGCCATGGCTAAAACACTGCCACGCTGAGTTAAATGCGGTTAAGTGCAAATTACTATTTAAAAACCACAATTTATCTTTCATCAGCAATGAAGCCCAAGAAAACCGTCAAGCAAAATCCACAGTAGTTCCTTTCACAATCAACGAGGTAATGCCTTCTACCTTCGCAAACTTGGTCAGAAAGTCAAAAAAAAAACCGCAAGTTGTCGAGATATTTGCAGCAACAATGTCAGACATTGAAAAAGCACTTCAACCAAAATTTCAATTGACGCTGGATGAAGTTAGTTAAATGCTCCCAGAACATTACAAACGTTTTGCACCAGTTTTTAATCCAAAAGAGGCAGCAACTCTCCCTGCTCACAGGCCCAGTATTGATCATGAGATACCCTTAGAAAAAGACAAGAATGGGAAAGAAAAAGCCGTACCTTTGGGGGTCACTATACAATATGAGTCACGATGAATTACTTGTCTTAAGAAAAGAATTAACGAGCTTTTTAGATAAGGAATTTATCCAACATAGTAAGTCATCCGCAGCCGCACTGGTTCTATTCGCAAAGAAACCCGGAGGAGGATTGAGATTCTGCGTTGACTATTGTGGAATTAATGCGATAACAAAGAAGGATAGATACCCGTTACCGATAATAAAAGAAACGCTCAACGCACTCAACAGTATCAAGTGGCTGACCAAATTAGATGTGTCTGCTGCTTTTCATCGAATTTGAATGGCAAAAGGGGAAGAATGGAAAACCGCATTTAGAACAAGATACGGATTATATGAGTGGAAATTATGCCCTTTTGGTCTAACAGGCTCACTAGCGACGTTCCAGCGTTACATCAATTGGGTTTTAAGAGAGTATCTCGATGATTTCTGCTCTGCCTTTGTGGACAATATCCTTATTTTTACGTCAGGTTCATTGGAAAATCACTGAGAAAAAGTATCAAGAGTATTAGAGAGTCTCCTAGAGCATGGTCTTTATCTTGACATGTCAAAATGTGAGTTCGAAACAAAAAAAACAAAATATCTCGGCTATATTGTAGAAGTTGGGGTGGGTATTCAAATGGATCCTGTTAAAGTTGAAGCAATCTCGAACTGGAAGTCACCTTTAAACGTTTGTTCCGCTCGATCATTTCTTAGATTTGCAAATTATTATCGGCTTTTCATCAAAGACTTCGCCAAATTTCACAACCGTTAACGAATCTTGCTCGAAAAAGTATCAAGTTTAGTTGGTCTTATGACTGAGAAGAAGCTTTTCAAAAGATGAAAAGTGATAAAATGATTGCTATTATGAAACAAGTAACGTCCAACTTTGGATGTGATAGTTGTTTGCACTCACGTAGATCTGCACGTACTAATCTTTCCATAAAGTTGTGAGGCTGGTAAATACGCTAAACCGTATTAACACAAATCACTAGATTTCTGTTTCTTTAAATAGATATTATATATATAGCGATCTGTTTTCTAAGCTGGAGTAATGAAGAACTCCACAGCTTACGATCAACAGCCTCTTACATTCCAAAATCTGCAAGATCGTGATAAGTGCCTAATCAGTCTTAACAAACTGTTGCTAATCCCTTCCAAATTTCTACAAAAAGTTTATTTAAAGAGAAGCCGATCCTCGCAACATTCAACCCCGACTTTGAAACTGAAGTAGAGCATGACTCATCTGGATGGGCAATGGGTGGGACCTTAACTCAAAAAGACCCAGTATCAGGGGTATTTAAGCCGGTCGCATTTTACTCAGCAAAACATCTCCCCGCAGAATGTAAATATGACATTCACGATAAGGAACTATTAGCCGTTATCAAGTGTGTGAAAGAATAGAATTATTGAAAAATAATTGATTGAAAGATTGCTTCCATTTGTGTTTTCTAAAAGTTTCTAGATTATCTATCATGATAATGTTCCTATCACTGACCTGAATACATCCAACTGTTTCGCACTAGCAAATGTCTGGTACAAGTCCCATTATATGAAACACCCTTGGGTCAAATCCTTGAGCGTTGTGTTTACATGTATACCCTAAACAATTGGTACAACACTTTGATACAAAGACATGGTATGAGAAATGTCAAAATAATGCGACGTGAAACACTTTTCAACTCTTAGGATCAAACTTCCAACAGGAATAGTGAGCTTAGAGGACTCAAACTTCCTTTCAACATACTGACGGACCATAAAAATCTTGAGCCGTTCAGTTCTAAAAAGATCCTTTCTGAAAGACAAATCCGGTGGATGGAACTTCTTGCTCCGCTCAATTTTACCCTCAAACATCGTCCCGGAAAAGCAAGCATCATTCCAGATGCGCTATCAAGAAGGGATCAAGACATGCCAAAAGACTCATCAGACTCTCGGATAGCTCACCGAAAAAAATTACTTCTTCCTCAGACGCTCTGGATAACTGAATTAAATATAAATGGCCTGACCACCCCTTTCCCTGATGAAGCACATCTTACCAATCTTTGGAACAAGGCTCTTGACACTGATAAAATCGGAGACGCGTATCTCAAAGCATATAAAACTGTTCAATCGCAAGAACGACAGTTCCCAGAAGAGTTGAATTTAAGAATGGCAACTGGAGAATGTTCTATAAGTGAGAAAAGATTACTACAGTTTCGAGAGAGAATCTGGCTTCCAAATTTTGAGCCACTTACAACAGGTATTGTCCAAAATATCCACGACTCTTTCCTCTCTAAACATCCTGGTATAGACGCAACAATTTTGCTCGTCGCAAGAAGATTTTTCTGGCCTGGCATGAACCAAGACGTACGGAGATTTGTCAAGAACTGTGACGTGTGTGGCCGGACTACCGTGTGGCGAGATAAGAAGAAAGGGCTGTTGAAGCCGTTGCCCATACCAAATCAAATTTGGACGGAAATTTCAATGGACTTTATCACAGGCCTTTCACCATCTGGTCCGGACGAAATTACTGTTCTGTTAGTTATTACCAACAGGTTGAGTAAAGAAATTATTTAACTACCTATTCCACCCCAATCATTCGATGCTGAAGGATTAGCCAAGATTTTTATTCATAATTATCTTCCTCACCATTAGATTCTGAGAGCAATTGTTTCAGACAGAGGGCCACAATTTATTAACGGTATCTGGAACACGATTTGCCAAAATTTAAAGATCAACCAACAATTATCGACGGCTTTTCACCCAGAAACTGATGGTGCTACGGAAAGAGCAAGCCAAGAAGTGGAAACGTATCTTAGGACATATATTTCATTTCAACAGCACGACTGGATCGATTGGATCCCTTTAGCTCAAATTGCGATCAATAACAAGCCCGCAACATCAACACAAATCAGTCCATTTTTTATGAGCCACGGCTACAATGTCGAATCAATCTCAACAATAGAGTCAGATTATCAGTCACCTCTTACACCTGCAGGCCGGGGCAGAGCAGTGGTAGAAAAACTTCGTGGGGCCCATTTATTTGCCGAAACTGCAATGGCAATCGCACAACAATCGCAAGAGAAATATGCAAATAATCGGCGAGAAGTCTCCTTCAGCTATCAAGTTGGCGACAAAGTCTGGCTGAACCTAAGGAATATCAAAACAGCAAGGCCTTGCAAAAAATTTGATTGGATACATAGTAGATACACCATAATGAGAATCTTTCCGGAAAATCCACACTTTTACGAACTTGACACACCGAAAGGTATTCATAATCAATTTCATACGTAACTACTAAGACCGGCCAGCAATAATCCACTACCATCACAATTAAAAGACGACGACCAACCTTCTTGGTATTGATGAAATTGTAGATGTCAGAAATAAAAGAGTCGGACGAGGAATTACAAAAGAAGTTTTGGTTAAGTGGACTGGATATGCGAAACTATCATGGCATCCAATATCGGACTTTGAAGATACGGTTGCCCTAGATGCCTTCGAAAATTAAAGGAAAAACAAAAACAAAATGCTAAAAAATAATTATACCCTATACAATTAAAATTCATATTTACTGGGGCCAGTCTTTATAATTAGAAAAAGGTTGTGCCATGGAATTCATGGCATCTCTTACTTCATTTTTTTTTAAAAAAAATAAATAAATAAAAAAGGAAATCGGAGGTAATGTCACAGGCTAGTGCCTGACAAATTTCAGGCTAATGCCTAAGGCTAGAACAATGACTTCTGAGCGGTTCCATATTGACACCTCCCTGGCTAACACGTCTTCCCATACATCAATAGATGACACGTCGCCCCATACATCAGCTGATGACATATGATGAGACTATGGTTTTGTACGTGAAAGACATTGAGTCATTATGAGACATCGAATCTCAGCAGAAAGGACTCGGAAGCGGGATGGAGATATGGAAACTAATGGAGGGAACAAAGACTACGCAACATCCACTTGGATCATGTGAAGCAAGACAGGAAAGTAAAACATGAGGAATAGATAAATGAAGTTTGCTCTCAGTCTCCTTTTGTTCTTTACTTCAAGATTTTCTATTGTACGTAGCTCTGGATAGCTTGTGAATAACAATCATATAAAGACTTTTACAAGAATACCTTGAAGTGAAGAAACAAAGGATGGGTGAAGTATCACCGCTATTTATCTACAAATATATCTCTTAACATCATATCATAGTTAAGTCTGTTTGAACACTTCTCATTTATCCATATCAATTTCCGTCTACCTTATTGTCCCAAGATCTGAGTCGAGCAATAATTAATTATCGTGGTTGAGTCGCAATACATTGATATGTAATTTCGCGTAATGACATTTCGTATCCTTTCGTGACAAGATTGAGATTAGCTATTAACGTCAGTGAGATTGCATGATGCATCTTGCGTCAGCGAAGCTCGTTCTTGAGGTCAAATAGTCATGAGAAAGCCTAGTTGGTATGGATTGCGAATTGAATAAAATGATGAAGTTATTCCGTTGCAGCGACTGGTTCCGATTGAGCGAGTAATTGTAAGAGATAATTAATTATAACTAGTCGAGTAAGTGATCTATTTCGACTATTACTAATGTCATCGAGAATGAAATAAGTTTAATTTAGGCTCTATCCTATTAGAAATCAGGCCTTTGGCCTGTGACAGGGAGGGATATTTGCTTGTCGAGGATTTAAACAACGCATCAACTTAAATATTTCTCCCGAGGTAGTCATGGACTCGACCTTACGCGTCAGGTATTCTTTTTTAGCGTTGCTGATTGTCGCTCGCAAATTCTTCGCACATTCTGCACGTTCTAGGGGCGAGGGAGCTTTTTCGGTACTCTGCATGGGCAGTCTTCCACTGGGGCGTCCACCAAGGAGCAGATTTACCACTATCATTTTTGGCTCGGGTCCCGGTCGCTTTGATTGCGTTAAAGAGATGGAAACACAGATCTTCGGCGTATTCTTCGACTTTCTCTATGGAATCGAGTTGCGGCGGTGGATATACCTGTTGCGCAATGGGTAAGGCATACCTAGGTAGGTTTTCTCTTCGTACTCTTATCTTGGGAGGCTCACTATTCACAGCCGCGGTAGCGATAGGTATTTGGCCATGGATGGGAAGGTGGTCACTGGTTACATATTCGCTGTGGCCGACCCAAGAACCGGCGCCGCTGATATTGGTCCAGGTAAGATCGAGTGTATTACCTGCTTGATGTGTGGGTTCGCCTACAATGAGACAAGTAAGATTGTGACTTTCAGCCCACCTTTCTATCTCCTCGCCCCGTCCATAGGGTCGAGACGTTCCTGGTTGCCAGGCCCAGTGCACGGCGTTAAAGTTACCGGCTGCTACCGAGTTCTGAGGGGGGAGCCAGCTGACTAGGGGACGAATTGCTGTTGAGTTGTTTGGCGCCTTGTAAACATTGCAAAAGGTAATTCCATTGACAACTACCCAGCAGTAGTCTCCGGTTGGCGTTGCACAGGGAAATATCTGTATGGCTGATAATATCCTGTTACTCTTTTGCGTGTAAGTCACAGCCCTTGGTCTAACATCTACGCCACCAGTGGGAGTGTGACAGATATATCCAGGGTGTGACAGAAATATCCAGGGTGTGACTTGGTGGTCTTTGTGCGCTTTTGCCACAAAGGCTCCTGTATTAGCAAGACATCCATGCCTAGCACATAAGCTCGGGAAAGCGCGATGTCGTGTGCTGAGCCTCCTCTACCTACATTGATTGACATAAAACTTAGTGTGGGAGGGAGGCGGGAAGGGTTACTTGGTGTGCCCTTCATATTTGCTCTTCGGAGTTGGCCTCTCCAGTTGGCGCGGCGTCAGTAGAGGCTATATCTATCATAAGCACGTCAAACGTGTTGACTGACTTGATTCCCGTGGGGCTTGCTGGGGTGTGTTCCATGGCTGCTGTGGCTACTGTAGCTGCTGCTTCTGCACGTCAAACTTCTGCTTTGGCTCGGGCTACTGCTGCAAACTCACGCTGTCTGGCCTGTCGAATAGTTACGAGTTGTTCCTTAGTGACTGGTCTAGATCGGGTTGGGCGAGCCAAGCAGTTGCGGCTGTCGGATCGATGAGGGCCCCCACAGTCTCTGCATTTTGTGTGGGCCTTGCATTCGGCGATAGAATGCATCTTTGAGGAGCAGTTCCAGCAGGCCGGTGCACGGGAGCATCCTCGAGTACCATGGAAGTCCAAGCAGCGTTTACATTGCTGCACACTCCGTTGAGGGTTATGTCGCACTGCAATTCCAGATTCGTCAAATAGACGGAAGCCGGGTCGAGGCGCAGAGGCTTTCTCAAAATATGCCAGCCATGACTGGTGGGGGGTTCCAAGGCGACTTTTCCCGTGCGGTCGGACCTTGGAAGGGACTGTATTGGTGACCCTTGTTATTTCATCCGAGACCATTTCTTCCGTGATGTGGACTCTGCCGAGAACAGATATAATAGCTATAGGAACCGTTGAGATCCGTAAAACAACCAGATCAGACGCTTTTTCCAACTTAGCTTCCAGGGGAGTGAAAGCATCCGCCGAGTCAATCAAGGTCTGGCGGGTATCAGCGTCTTTTGCTCGAAGCGCGAAGCCAGTGGGGACACGATGAACGTGCTCGATGGTGGAGAGTGGGAGACCAAGATGTTGGGCCACAGCCTCTCGAACGCCTGCTGGGGAAAGTTGGCGCCAGTCGTGGCTTTTTCCGAGACGAAGAAAGATTCTCTCATCCTGCTGGGTGGGGGCTTTGGGTCTGGCCAGTGCTCGGGGTGGGTTGGGTTGCTTCAGTCGAGCGTGTCCAAGATTTGTCGAGGTAGACGGCTTATTTTTTCCTCTCCCTGTGATTGTAGCTCATGTTGCCTTTGCCACTGGCTCTACAACCGATGGTTGGGAGACTTGGATGGGCTGGCGGTAAGGTGAGCCGGCAGGGGGGTTTTCCCAAAAAGTAACGTTTCTTGCTAGGCGTGAGGGTAGGGTCGGAACTGTTGATCCAGGACCAGTCGACATATATTGAGCTATAGCCGCTCGGAGATAGACTTTCATTGAGTCTATAATTTGCTTGTTCTGGCCATTGGACAGAGGAGAGAGGGCGTTTTCTACACCGACAATAGCAGCAGTGCAGAGAGCTATATTGGAGGCCGTTTGTGTTGCACGACGCTCTTCGGCTTCTAGGTAGGCGCGAAGTTCATGTGGTACAGTATTTGCCTTCAATAGGTTCGAGCTAGACTGGGCGGTGTCTACTTTTCCTGTCGATTGCTTGGTACTACCCGTAACTATGCTTACAGTCCTAGGTGTTGCAATGCGTCTAGGCGTTGCCGTTGTTGTATCAATTTCTTTAGCAGATGCGTTTGCCAGGTGTGTCGTATCTGTAGAAGCTATCATTTTCCCTTTGGAGCTATTGGAGGCCCCTGGAACTTGTTGCGAAGGTTCCTTATTCTTAGGAACTTGGTTGGTGGAACTGCTAATTTCAGTATCGGTCATCTCTGTATCGGGAAGGTGTATGTCCTTCCTTTGGGTAAAGGCCTCAGACGCATTTGCGCTTGTAATTTTATGCGCGAGGCCTTTGATTTTCGAGGTTTTGCTTGTCTTTTGCAAATAGCCGTAGATACTGGCTTACTAGCAAAAGAGATCGGGTTGCGTGGTGTTGGCATCGGCTGATTTTTTGTCCTCTCCGGAGGCATCCTGACGAGCCTTTCGGCGGTTTACAACGAGAAGATACAGGCGTATCCGTGAATTTGAAGGGGAAGGAAGGGAAAAAATGGGCATATAGGGCACTCTTCTCGAATTGTTTGTTTGTTTGTTTGTTTGTTTGTTTGTTTGTTTGTTTGTTTGTTTGTTTGTTTGTTTGTTTGTTTGTTTGTTTGTTTGTTTGTTTGTTTGTTTGTTTGTTTGTTTGTTTGTTTGTTTGTTTGTTTGTTTGTTTGTTTGTTTGTTTGTTTGTTTGTTTGTTTGTTTGTTTGTTTGTTTGTTTGTTTGTTTGTTTGTTTGTTTGTTTGTTTGTTTGTTTGTTTGTTTGTTTGTTTGTTTGTTTGTTTGTTTGTTTGTTTGTTTGTTTGTTTGTTTGTTTGTTTGTTTGTTTGTTTGTTTGTTTGTTTGTTTGTTTGTTTGTTTGTTTGTTTGTTTGTTTGTTTGTTTGTTTGTTTGTTTGTTTGTTTGTTTGTTTGTTTGTTTGTTTGTTTGTTTGTTTGTTTGTTTGTTTGTTTGTTTGTTTGTTTGTTTGTTTGTTTGTTTGTTTGTTTGTTTGTTTGTTTGTTTGTTTGTTTGTTTGTTTGTTTGTTTGTTTGTTTGTTTGTTTGTTTGTTTGTTTGTTTGTTTCTTTGTTTGTTTGTTTGTTTGTTTGTTTGTTTGTTTGTTTGTTTGTTTGTTTGTTTGTTTGTTTGTTTGTTTGTTTGTTTGTTTGTTTGTTTGTTTGTTTGTTTGTTTGTTTGTTTGTTTGTTTGTTTGTTTGTTTGTTTGTTTGTTTGTTTGTTTGTTTGTTTGTTTGTTTGTTATTTTACGTCTAACTAGCACAGGCCTAAGCCCTTACTACGCTACATTCGCCCGAAGGTAAAGGACGCTAGGGCTTACTGCTCAAGTGGCTGAGGCGCCCCGCTTCCCAAACAAAAAAGTGGAGCCCGGTTTACTGGCGAGATTTGCACTATGTTTAAACAAGAAGGCTAAAAACAAAGTCTAATGTCAAATTACATGATTTAATAAAGGAAATAATGGTCATCTGCTACACAGTGACCAGAGAACTAAATAATTGACCTCCAAAACGCCGGTGTGTGTGTGTGTTGTTGTTTTTTTTTAACCCCTAATTAGAAAAGTGTTTGGCTGTCCTCTGAGAGGGGGAATCTGGGGCAGATTTCAGTGAAAAATTTTGTGGCTTCCAGCCATGTGGCCAATTTTTTAGCGCCTTGTAATGAGCCAAAGAAGTAGGAAGTTTTATTTGTATACATATCCGGGATCCTTGGGAGTCTCTGGGGCGTCAGTCTGCATTGTAATACATGGATTGTATATTTTTGATTACCATAATTGCAGTAGTTGTACGCATTTTCGTGATTAATCTGCTCATAATACAAGGCAAAATCTCTGTAGCCTGAGCGAGCGGCGTAAATATGATAGACGAAAGCCCTGGGTAGGTACAACTCTCCGGGGCAGCTTTCAGAGATCTCAATGCCGAGATCCTGATATAATTAGGGTGCGTTTTGTTCCCAGTAGTTATTTACAGCAGTAGATATTTTATTTTTAGCCCAGCGCTTCGCAGCGGCTAGGGATAGAGTGTCAGGGATCATAAGGGCTTTAGCTAATATGAAGGTCATGTGACTTGTTGAACTGCCACCAAGGTTCCAGCAGCTTCCACTGCCTTCCGTATCTTCCTCTGTATTTCTATTCTTTTCATGTTCTGGAAAGTTCTTCTCTGGATGGTCTGGACTCATTCTGGCGTTCTAAGGTATTCGATTTGTTTCCATGTATTTGCAAGGGGCTTGACATGCAGGGGACCTGGAAGTTGTATTTATTGTCATGCTTCTTGTACTTTAGTGAGATAGTTTCGAGTCTTGTATCTTCAGTTACTTCCAGCCAAGTAATTAGTCGTCAATATCCTCAGTAGTTCTTAATCACATCAATCCATCAGTCACGTCCACGCCCAGGTCACGTCCACGCCCAAGTCACGTCCACGCCCAAGTCACGTCCACGCCCAAGTCACGTCCACACCCAAGTCACACCAGATTCACGTCAGCGCTTGACATTACTCGAAACTCTCTACAAACCCATCATGTCGTCGTCTGAGATGGCAATTGACCCTCCAGATCAAGTCAATCAATTAGATCAATTGCTGAGAGAAGTTAATGGAATGACGGATCCTTCTCAATTTGTTAAGGGTGTGAATGCCAAGCCTGCCCTGATGCTCGATTTAATTCAAAGATTATCCGAACGCCATGTCGATTTTATCTCACAGAAAGATCAACTTGATAAAGCCAACAGTCGCATCCAGGAACTTGAGAGTCGGAATTTGCAGAATACCAATAAGAGGTCTTCGCGTGACGCAGAGGGACTTCTGGGTAAGCTCGTAGACATACTAGGATCAAGAAGCCAAGAGCCTATGCTGCGAACCTCAGAAATACGTGATTCTGAGCCCTTCTCTGGAAACAAGAAAGATTTTGCCTCTTGGAAAGAATCTGTGATGCTAAAGCTTAATGTGAACGCCACCTGTTACCCATCTGAGCAATCTAAGATGGCATACATTTATTCACAGTTGGGGCCCAATAGTAAGGTTCATTTACAGCCATGGCTGAAGGATGGAGTCTTAACTTTCGCGTCTCTGGCTAAGATGTGGGAGCAGCTTACAATTATCTTTAGCGATCCCAATGTTAAACGTGACGCTGCCAATAGACTACATGCTAACTTCCAACTTAACCGCCCATTTTCTAGTTGGATCGCTGAAATACGCCGGGACGCAACCATTGCTGGATATGATGTCGACTCTTTCCAACTACGAGACCTGGTGTTTTACAATATGAGCATCGATCTTAAGAAAGCTCTCGTTCACGAAAGAGATATTGATGATCTCAATTTTGATGAGGCAGTTTCTAGACTGCAGGACATCGATAACAGACAACGCACCTTGTCAAGTTTTTTATCTCGCAACGGTAACAGACAGCCACCTAGCCTCCCTTGGGCGCTTCCTAGTCCCAATCAGCCGCGTCCAAACCAGGTGGCTCCCGATGCTGGTGACCCGATGGATTTATCCGCCTCAGGCTTACAAAGAAATGGTTCAGTATCTCAGGAAGAAAGAAACCGTCGTCGAGTACTTGGCCTTTGCTACTATTGTGGAGAAGCTGGGCATAAATCTTGGAATTGTCCAAAGAAGCCGTCACGTCCTCCGTTTGTGGGACGCTCTGTTGAATTACTTGATGAGGGATCTATGACAGAGTCGGGAAAAGCCTCAGCTCCTTGAAAAGTCGCCCAAGGAGCTCTAGTTTAAACTTAGTTATATCATCCGTAGCCGTCAAGGGAAGGCCATGGGAGAAGACAGGCCACTTTGTCATAAGTTGTTTAATTAGTAATAAAAATTCTTCTCCAGTATCTTCCCTCGCTCTCATTGACAGTGGTGCTTCGGCATATGGATTTATAGATTCTAAGTTTGTGCGCAGCCATAACTTAACCCTAATCCCGTTGAGGAGACCTCGCACCCTAAAAGTTTTCGACGGATCTGAGTCCATATCTGGTGAAATACTACATATGGTAAAGGTTGAACTAAACATAGGTGGACATTTAGAAATTATCTTGTTGTTCGTGACGACTCTAGCGTATTTTGATATTGTTCTTGGTCTACCATGGCTTCAGTACCATAATCCTGATATCAGATGGGCCGAAGAGACCATTCAGTTCAAGGACCGAAATTGTGTCAATCATATGTTAAATCAGTCAAGCGTAGTTCACGCATTATCACCAAATGATGTCCGGTTACGAAGAGAGGCTTCTACTAAAAATTTTGACCCTATTAATCAAACAGAGATCTGCGACCCAGAGAATTTCAGCAAGTCTGTTCTGCAGAATAAAGAAACTATCATGGCGATATCAATTAAGGACATCGAGGAGGCTCTAAGGGAAAAGCCTAAGGTTGACCCATCGGAAAAGCTACCAAAGATTTATCACGAATACCTGCCAGTATTTTCCAAGGACGAAGCTGATAAATTGCCTCCTCACAGAACAAGTGATCATCGTATAATCTTGAAATCAGGTTCGGAGGCACCATGGGGCCCATTATACAGTATGTCAAGAGAGGAACTTGAGGTTTTAAAAAAGTATATCAGGGAAAATTTAGAAAAAGGATTCATTAGACCTAGTTCGTCTCCAGCATCCTCACCGGTTTTATTTGTAAAAAAACCAGGAGGCGGCCTAAGATTTTGTGTGGATTACAGGGCCTTGAATGAAATAACAATCAAGAATCGGTATCCTATACCCCGTATTCAAGAGACTTTGTCACTTCTAGGGAAAGCCAAGTTCTTTACTAAGTTAGATGTTATTTCAGCCTTCAACAGATTACGTATTGCCAAAGGTGATGAATACCTGACTGCCTTCCGGACCCGGTTTGGACTATATGAATATTTAGTAATGCCGTTTGGGCTTGCTAATGCTCCTAGTTCTTTCCAAAATTACATTAATGATACATTGAAAGGCTATCTGGACGAATTCTGTACAGCTTATATTGACGATATACTTATCTTTAGTGAAACCTTTGAAGACCATCAAAACCATGTGAAAAAGGTACTTGCTCGTCTTATGGAAGCTGGGTTACAGATAGATATAAGGAAATGTGAATTTCATGTAAAGCACGTCAAGTTTCTTGGACTTGTCATTACTACAGAGGGTATTAAAATGGACCCTTCTAAGTTAGAGGTAATTGAGAATTGGAAACCTCCCGAAACCACCAAGGAAATTTTTAGATTTGTCGGATTTATTAACTTTTACCGCCGATTTATTTTCAATTTTGGATCTATAATTATGCCCATAACGGATTTGATGAAAAAAGACGTTTTTTTTTCTTGGGGTCCGGCCCAGAATGAAGCATTCAAACTTATTAAGTTAAAATTTAGAGAGGATGTTGTTCTTAAGCACTTTGACTGGGACAGGCCTGCCCGCCTTGAAACAGACGCTTCAGATCGTGCTACGGGTGGAGTTTTGTTGCAGCCAGATGACGTCGGTAACTGGAAGCCTGTCGCTTTCTTTTCTCGGAAGATGAGTCCTGCCGAATCTAATTACGAGATATATGACAAAGAGCTTCTCGCAATTGTCCAGGCATTTGAGGAATGGCGTCCTGAGCTGGAAGGATCGCCGGACTCAGTCGAGGTGGTCACCGACCATAAGGCTTTAGAATATTTCATGAAGTCACGGCTACTTAGCCGTCGCCAAGCGCGCTGGAGCGAATTTTTGTCGCGATTCAATTTCAAGATTTGTTACCGCCCGGGGGCCCAGAACGGTCCAGCTGATGCACTTTCCCGACCAGGTGGTGACGCTGATCCGAAACTAAAAGGGTTCTTAGAACAGCGTCTCCTCAAACCAGAAAATCTTTCACCAGGAATGGGAGACATTCAGTTGATGACCAACGAACTAATCGAGGATGATGAGAGTGTAGTGGAGCCAGACCAGACAGAGAATGCGGTTATTAATCATTCCAAGAAGACAATGTGCTTTGTAGAGCGTATCCGTCGAGTGGCCCTATCCGACGAATCTATAGCATCTGTAGTTAAAGCTCTACAAGATCAAGGAACGCCTAGGGTCAAAAATTTTACTCTTTCAGAGTGTGTTTGGAAGGACGGTCTGCTATACTATCGTGATGCTATAGTAGTACCACAGTGCGATCAAGATAAAACCTTACCAACTGATTTGATTACGTCATTTCACGATTCGCCGGCTTCAGGTCATCAAGGAGCTGCAGCAACTTACGCGACAATTACGAGAACATTCTTTTGGCATGGAATGCTATCGCAAGTGAAAAGATTCGTAAGAAATTGTCACACCTGCTCTAGAATAAAACCCTCTCGTGAAGGCACTCAAGGCCTTCTCCGCCCGCTCCCTGTGGCAAAGGAAAGATGGCGTCACGTGGCTCTAGATTTTATTGTGGACTTACCAGCGAGCAAAGACTGGAATAATCAAGAGTACAATGCCATGCTTGTGATAGTTGATCGAATGACAAAACAGGTACATATTGTTCCCTGCAATGATTTGTCAACACGGAATACGGCATATTTATTTTATAAGGAATGCTTTCGACTTCATGGCCTTCCTGATTCAATTGTCTCAGATCGCGGTACACAGTTTACAGCCGAGTTTTGGAAATGGCTTTGTAGGCTTCTCGAGATAGATCAACGCCTCTCAACTGCTTATCATCCACAAACCGATGGGCAAACTGAAAGAATGAATGCACGAGTCGAGCAATACTTGAGAGCTTATGTTAATTACGCACAGAATGACTGGACCCGCTATCTGCCCTCGGCTGAATTTGCCATCAACAACCATGATTCTCAAGTAACTGGTGTGTCGCCATTCATGGCCGTATACGGTCTGCACCCTAGATCAGGAA
Organism: Podosphaera xanthii; assembly: GCA_028751805.1. Lineage (NCBI taxonomy): Eukaryota > Fungi > Ascomycota > Leotiomycetes > Helotiales > Erysiphaceae > Podosphaera > Podosphaera xanthii. The sequence continues at coordinate 10,529,568 of JAPWIX010000004.1, forward strand.
ATGAACCTTCTCCCTCACTTTCAGGTTCCCCAGTGCCAGCATCATTACGCTTCGAGCGCTTAGATGCAGAAAACTTAGTACAGAATGCTAAGAGAGTCGAAAAATTTGTGGTTGAAAATATAAAGTTGCATTCCGCTGAATACGAAGAACAGGCCAACAAGAATAGAACCGCGGCCCGAAACTTTAAAGCCGGAGATCTTGTTTGGCTAAACTACAGAAATATCAAAACACTTCGACCATCAAAAAAGCTTGATTTCAAAAAAGGGGGGCCATTCAAAATCATTGAACCCATTGGTAAATATGCATTTAAATTAGAGATACCTAAGTCGGCCAGGGTTCATCCAGTTTTTCATGTGTCTCTGCTCACCCCTGTGTCGTCTGATCCTCTACCCGGTCAGGTTTCAGGCCCACCTCCACCATTAGTAGCCAATAGTGATGACCCTGAATATGAGATTGAAAAGATAATCGGGTCACATTGGAAGGATAGTCAATTATGCTATCTTGTTCGTTGGAAGGGATATGGTCCTGAGGATGACTGGAGCATCCCGGCGTCTCAAGCTGAAGGATTTAAGGATTTGGTAAAAAATTTTCATGAGCTGAATCCGTTGGAGCCACGCCCTTCTGACCCGCCACCTTTCTCAAAACAAAATAACAACAAGCCTCGCAGGAGCTCGGCTCGTCAGCGGGGGGGATAATGTCAGGGATCATAAGGGCTTTAGCTAATATGAAGGTCATGTGACTTGTTGAACTGCCACCAAGGTTCCAGCAGCTTCCACTGCCTTCCGTATCTTCCTCTGTATTTCTATTCTTTTCATGTTCTGGAAAGTTCTTCTCTGGATGGTCTGGACTCATTCTGGCGTTCTAAGGTATTCGATTTGTTTCCATGTATTTGCAAGGGGCTTGACATGCAGGGGACCTGGAAGTTGTATTTATTGTCATGCTTCTTGTACTTTAGTGAGATAGTTTCGAGTCTTGTATCTTCAGTTACTTCCAGCCAAGTAATTAGTCGTCAATATCCTCAGTAGTTCTTAATCACATCAATCCATCAGTCACGTCCACGCCCAGGTCACGTCCACGCCCAAGTCACGTCCACGCCCAAGTCACGTCCACGCCCAAGTCACGTCCACGCCCAAGTCACGTCCACACCCAAGTCACACCAGATTCACGTCAGCGCTTGACATAGAGGGACAGGGAGAGGAGACGGCATTATCATCGCCTCTTTCGCGGCCTTATCTGCTAGATTATTTCCACGGATGCCGGCATAACTGGGAATCCATCGAACTTCGATTTTGCCCGGAATGGTGTGAGGAAGGCGTACCCGTTGAGGCCAGATAGCGGTCTTGTTGGTGAAGTCTAGAAAGAGCTTTTGCGAGGAGCAGACAGGGGATGACAGGAGACGACAGGCTACTTCTAGGTTGTCTGTAAGAATCCAGAGATTGTTAGCAAATCTTGTTGATGGGAGTGACAAGGTTAGTTCCAGTGCATGTAGTACGGCGGTGGCTTCGGCGTCAAAAATTTCTAGTGTAGGGCTAAGAGGGATAAGTCTTCTGAGAATGACCTGGTCCGCTTGCATCACAACTACTCCGGCTCCTACTTGGGGACCAGAGTCTGACTCTGATTGGCTGCCGTCTGCATAAGCAACCAGATCTTGGAATGGAATTTCGACGGAGCCTCGGAAGGGAGACCTGGTAATTCGCTTAATGCTAGCGCGCCAATCTTCTTTGTTGTGTCATGGGGGAAGAATAAAAGGATCTATGAACTCTACTTTGGGGAGGCTGAGGATTCCAACAGAAAAGCGAGATATACGCCTTCTATGTTGCAGGATCCATTCCGCACATCGGCGAAGAGGATGGCGGCGGTCTAGGCTGTGGATACGTAGAGCAGCCTGACGTAGTCTTGCGTCCAGCTGAATTTCGTGGGGGGAGGAGTCCAGACTCGTGAAATAGGGCAAGACTTGGCGTCGTTTGGTAGACCGGCAGGATTGCTCTAGCGCTGGTAAGGGCTACTCGGCGCAGTAAGGATATATGTCCTTCCACTCGGTTTGAGACTATGGCTTTTTGTGGCGTTAATCTATGTCGTCCAGGCCACCAGGTTTCGGCGCCGTAATATGCGATAGGCATTACGCAGGCGGATACCGCTCGGCGGAGCAGACTCGGTGTCGCTCCACGGGTTGTATTACCTAGACTTCGGAGGGCGTTCGCTACCTTCATAGCCTTACTTGCGAGAATATTGGCGTGCCATTTGAAGGTTAGTTTTTTGTCAAAATAGACTCCAAGCCATCTTGTGTACGGGCGAGTGGTATCTTCGGCGATTGTGAATTCCTGGTAAGAGATACGTGGAGTAGAGGCAGGATCTTTGTCTGCGCGACGGCGCGAGAAGTGTTGGAGTTCTGTTTTGTTGGGGTCGAAAGTGATTCCCTCCTCCTGACCCCAAGTTAAGGCTTCCTTTAGCGCTTCCGTTGGTGAGATACAATTATCTTGAAGCGATTTTCGGGTCTCTAGTATTGCTACGTCGTCGGCATATCCGAATCTGCGAGATATGCTGCTCATCTTAAACAGCGGAGCGATGTAGAGCATGAACAGTATTGGAGAAATAGGGGAGCCTTTGGGGAGGCCACAGTTTATCTGTTGTGGAGGACCGATTTTGCCATCCATCTTAATTTGCACGGATCTACCAGAAGCAAAGGAACCTACCCATTTGACTAAGTCATCAGGCCAGCCTTGTTCTCTCATTTGTCTGATCAGTCTACCTGGTAGTACAGCGTCAAAAGCTCCTTTTACGTCTAGTGCGAGCATGCTGGCAGTATACCCTTCATTCAGAGCCCTTTCCACGTCATGAGTGAGGCAGGTGGTTAGGTCCACCGCGGATCTGCCTGGTAGAGTCTCACGAATATAAGAAGCAGTTATTTTACGGGGTACGAAGCGGGACTAGAAAGTTCGTTTGATGGGGGTGAGATGGTGGTGTGGGTGTGAGTATGGGTGAGGGGTGAGGGGTGAGGGGTGAGGGGTGAGGGTGAGGGGTGAGGGGTGAGGGGTGAGGGGTGAGGGGTGAGGGGTGAGAAACGGGAAGTGCTCTTCACAGCAGGAGAGGAATTGGCAGTAGAAGCGGTCTTCCGGAGTGGAAGAGAAGTGTACTCAGACAGCGGTCTTCACAGAGGAAGAGGATAATCGAAGAATAATGTTATATTCAGAAGACGTTGCGTGGAGAGAAAACCCCGCGACGTCAGGTCTACATATGTACACTTGATGTCTAAGTGAGATCGTAACAATAACTTCACACGGGTTATATGAAACCCAGAGAACTCAAAAACTCCAGCAACAGCACGCCAACGTCTTGCCATGAAACCTGGTAAATCCTTTTTCAAATATCAACCCCTTATAACGGCCTTGACACTTCCCTAACATGAAACATGTCAATCCATGAAATAGAGCCCCGAATTGTTGGCTGGCAAGAACCTTGTGTTGAACTGCAATCCACGCCATGCGTTTTGCTAGAGCTCGTTCTAAGCCCTTCCCTAAAACAGAGAGTAGAGCGATAGGGCGGTATGAGCGGGGGCATGATAGATTAGATTTGTTTGGTATTTGACACATGAGCACAGTATCCTGGCGGAAACACTTTGGGCGATGGCCTAGAGAAACACAGTCGCTGAAGAGGGAGTAAACATGGTCTGCAACTAGAGGCCAAGCATGTCGGAGGATAGCGGTCGGGATCTCGTCAATTCTAGGAGTAGTATCGCTGACTCTGAGTACTGAGTCTTTGACTTCTTGGCGGGTTAGCGGAGGAAAGGATATCACGCGTAAGGGACCTATGGGAGCATCAAATGGTATATCAGCTACTTGAGCGAGGTTAGCCAGTAGATTGTCTACAAGTACTGTTCTCTTCTCGGCCGCGCCTGTTGCAGGGGGCTTTCCTGGAAATCTAGGGTCTTTCAGCTGCGGTGATTGGCGGTAAGCAAGAGGAGCCCATAGTTTTATGCCATTTGGTCATTGTTGGAATATAGGACAACTTTAGTATTAGGTTTGTTATTGGAGTTTGGGTATAATAGCAATAACGCGTCCTCCCATACAGATTATTAGGTAATACGCGATAAACCATATAAATAGTTTCATTAGTTGATATAAAGAAATTCAATCGATTTACATATACATATTATTACCTGACTTGTGCTAGCACACATATTATATATCTAACCGCTGATATACCGCCAGTCATACCAAAGATTTCCTTGGCTGTACTAGCATTCCCAACCTTGTTCAAAAAGAAATCGTTCTTTGCTTTCTTGGTGGCCTTCCGGTAAATTTTACTTGCCTCTGCAAATTCTTCATCAGTTAGCGGATTCCTTTTGAGTGTCCTGTATCTCTGACGAGCGAGCTTGCAGGAGTTCTCCCACCATGGGTTGCCTTTCCCGTGGCCAAGAGAGCGGCGAGCCGATCCAGAGTACGCCGACCGAATTGCGTCTGTAAGGTCTAGTGCTAGTCTGTCAAGATCGTCTGAGTTTGGAGACTGAGGAATTTTGGCGACGTTTTTAACCGTAGTCGTCAGCAAGCGGTTGAATAGAGCAGGGTCCAAGGTTTCTAATCTAAGCATTTGGTGAGGTTTGGTGTCCTCTGTCCAATCTATTGTGGCGAGCAGTGTTGCATGGTCTGACGTAGTGTCTGAGTGGTGTGCTATGACGCATTGCGACTTGGTGATTAGAGCGGGGGACCCAAAGGCTAAGTCCAGAACATTGCCACGTGCATGTGTAGCCTTGTCTATGGGAGAAAGAAGAGAGAGATCATTTCCCTCCGCCCAGTCCACAAAATTTTCTGCGCCCTTGGAAGGGCCACGGGGCCAAGATGGTTGCCATCTTTTGTAATGTAGATTCAGATCGCTCTATAACAAAAAGTTCCCATGTAGAGGGAGCGAAAGAGAATAAAGGGTTTGTAGAGCGCAGCCGCCACCTGAGCCTGGAGGTGCGTTGTACATGTGTAGGATATGGAGAGACTTTCTACAGCGTGAGGTGATCTTGAGTAAGAGTAGATCGCTGAAGTTGGCGGTATGGCCCTGTTCTGAATCGAGGCAGGCGCCTTTCAGGATGTATGACATCACCCGTGGACGTTTATCGGCCCAGTCGTTGATGGGCGAGTAGGTAATATAAGAGGGGCGGTTTTTTGTGATCCGCCTGGTAAGATCTCTGAAAATGTAAGGCTCCTGGATCAAGATGACATCTGCAGAGATTGAATGAGCTACGTTTAGGGCAATTTCGTGTGCTACAGCACCTCTGCCAACGTTTGCTGATAAGATTTTTAATGGCTTTTTTGGGCTTCTTTGGCTTGTATCGGTCATGAGGAATGGATGTGGTCATTGCTCGGCTCCACTACGGCGAGAGCTCCGAAGGGATTGTGTGAACCAGCTGAATCTTGTGCTGGTTGCATGTTTGGTGCACTGAGGCAGTCTGCTGTTTTTGAGGAAGAGGTAGTACGCTTAACGCATCCTACTTCCGCTTGTTTCCTCATACGAGCCTCTGCATTAATTCGGCGGATTTCGCCAAATTGGGTCTTAGTCTTTGGCAGGCCTGAGCTCACAGTCGTTGTCATCTGCAGGGTGTGGCCCATGGCAGTGGATGCAGCGGTTAGGACAGGAGTGCGCTCCGGTGGCCACACAGAGATTTTCATGTTTGTCCTCCGAGTAGTAAGATGATCCACAGAGGCGAAATCTTGGGTTAGATGCGCAGGTGCAGGAATTGTGCCAGAGCCAGCATCGGGTACATTGTACTTTTATACGGCAGCTGGGAAGGATCCTGGTCTGCGTGCGGTAGCCAAACAAGAAAAGGGTACGAGGCAGACGCTGGTGTTCTTCAGGAAAGCGGACGATCCAGATTGTTTCAGAGGATAAAGGATTCGCCTCGTTGTCTCGCGATGCTACGATGGCCATTGGAGCCATTCCAGATGCGGCGGTAAGATCCTCATGCATTGCTGCGGCCGTAACGGGCTGGAGATAGTATTTCCACTCCTCGTTGATTTTTTTTAGTGCACCATAGGACCGGGGAACATGCTTGATTCTAAATGATGTCCATAATGCCGAGTTTTCAATTGGAGCATCACCAAAGAAGCTGACGGAAGCAATTTTTTCTTTGAGCGTGTTTGTTCCTCCAACTTTTGGGCACAGAGCAAACCCAGTTTTTGTTGGCTGTCCATTTGTGAGTATTTGGCTGTCAGACCCGAGCTTGGCTTTGAGATGAGCTTGAATGGAGTAGGCAGAAAGCTCTCGGATTTTATCTCCTTCCGGGATGCGCACAAACAATCGATCATCCGGGCGGTTGGATTTTGGTTGAAGATGAACTTTAGCAACAGGTTGCAAGGGGAGTTTATTTTTGGATTCTTGGTTGAAAGGGCCGCGTTTAGTTACGCTTGCATAAGTTTTCGGATCTGTGCCGCGTGTTTCCCAGCTTGACGTAGGAGCAAGATTGATTGTAGGTGCAGGTTTGTCACAGATGTAAGCGTCAAAATGGCGGCCAACAACTTTCGCCAGATCCTGGCAGAAGTTTTTGAGGGCTGCGTATTGTTGTTCGGGCAGGGAGCCGCGGCTGGCAGCGCTACATTGTTTGTCGAGAAGCACTGAGATACCTCCGAAAAGTGCTTCGGCTTCCTTCGCGCGGGCTGTCATTGAGTCGACGCTCTTTGTTAGGGCTTCTTTAATCGGACCGGCGGGGGCAGGTTCAGTGAAAGGATCGTCGTCCGACCTGTCATCGTACTCGAGAGTATCGGTGTCCATGCCGGGCTGCTGGCTATTTTCTGGAGAATCCCAATCTGCGATGAGAGGATTTAAGTTGGAGCCGATTTCAGGCGTGCGTCTCTGACTGGTGTGCTCCATGTCAGAGAGTGCCCTCATCGAGGGCGGTGCACGCGGAGCTCGGTTTTGAACTGAAGAAGGCTTGCCAATGTGGGGAGGTCTTTGTTGCGTCTTTCGTGTTATTGTAAGAGACAATGCTTTATGGTTTGTATAGGGATTTCTAATGGGCGCCAGAGTGAGTACTACGCATTGGGGCGTTTATCATGGAGTTTAGAGATGTGTTGCAATCTTACGTATGCAGCCTTGGGCTATTATTGTTAGACCGTTTGCTAGATGTGGATAACGTGTAGCCACGGACCCCACGCTGCCTATTGGCACGGAAGACATCGAAAAGGACACTTGTCTCAGTCGCTACAGCTAAATGATATAGCCTTGGAGCAAAACACTCATGCTGTGGGTGTCTCCGCTGATACTACCACAGGCTGTCTCATCTTGGGACTTGCACCCCTTCCCTCATCTGTGAGTAACCATCTAATGGAAAAACATGAAAACCTTGAGTTACCCCAGCATGCTTCATCACCAAACTGCATCGACCGCACTGAAAGTAGTATCACAATGATCAAATTTACTTCGTAGGAGTTCGGACTAGAGGAACTTCCGTACGAACATGCCCAAAATGACGAATCCCCACATCAACATTCGTTGTGTTGAGTCTTGGTGCTCAAAACCCCCAGAGTCGATAACTTTCGCATCAATCTAGCATATTTCCCCCTCTAGCTCGTCTCTTTTCCCTTCTTACCAATTGTTTTTTCCTTCACATATGTCTCTTTTCAAAGAAACCTACTTCTCAAACATCTAAGACTCCCCAAAACTTTGTGCTCCATGTCTTAAGTCCTCCGTCGGGTGTCCAAAGCAAGAGGGGGGTTTAGTTGGTGCTTGTGAGCGTGGAAAAATTTGTTGAGTAATTCGCTATTGTCAAGGGAAGAAAATGATCGGTACGAATGTGTGGCAAGACGGTGAGTTGGTCTGAGTACTGTGTTATCAGACGGAGGATGTCAGCTTGGAGTTAGGATGATTTAGACAGAGGGTGACGTTTGAGTGTGACCTCGACTTAATTGCTCTTCTCTTCTTGGCAATCCTAGATATGCGAACATATTGTGCGTTTACAGCCCGCACTGCGTGAATATGAAGATCCCGTCTTTGCAAGCCAAACTGAATATTGATTTAGCTGAACTAGAAATAACCTCAAGACTCATCGTATGTAAGAACTCAAAGAAATAATATAAATACGATATCGTTTTAACTACCCGTCTCCAGGCTATCTATTGTCATTTTTTAACTATCATCGCATGTGTATCTACTAGATCAGGTGTAGTATTTAATGAATACTTATAGTAACTCAAGATAGTGCCCCAGTTTGTGTTTGTAGGTGTATCTATTCGTACCATATGGAGTCTAAGACTACTATAGCACTAGGCCTCCTCGCTGACCCAGGCCACACCTTCTAAAGTGCTGCCATCCCCTTTTACTTCGAAGCTAAGGTCATTGATACATTAACCCATGACCGGTAGTCTTTCGTCTCAGTAATTACCTGTGGAATTCAACCACCTTTTCTATGGAACCTTCTGCTTCAATAAAAAATAAAAAAAGAGCAGCCATGGAAACCAGTACACGGGAAAAAGTCTCAAAAAACCTACAACCCCAGCCACACGCGGCCTAGACACCAGAGTCACACGAGGTGCGTATTGTTGAGATGGATGTTCCTAGTTTACAGTATCCGATAGAGATCCATGGAGACATGTGATGAGTCAGAGTCTGGTCTGTGGGAACAAAGTGTCGCTTGGATCATGTTAAAGGTGAAAACCCTTTTGCTTGTCCCTGTTTGTGTAATTAGCTTTTGTAGTACACTCTGTGTCTGATGGGAAGTAATCAACAACTTCCCATTCCACGATTACAGACTCTTCTTTCTCCCTCGACGTCTTCAGTGATATAAGTGACAGAAACCCAACAGGTTGCTTTTCCATCTTCTATTTATAACACGTGTCCCCATCTGCATCCCTCTAATATCCCATCGTCCAGATATCCTCCTTATACCGACATCACCAGCGCTTAGGTAGCGGTGCTCTTTCCTCGGGAGATAGTATAATGCCAGAATATCTGTAAACAGTGAGAATTCATCTTAGTAAAAAGGGCCAACTTAGTCTAATCCATCACCACCATAACGGGAGCTGGGTACGCCCCGGAAACTCATTTGGGTGACTTTTCCTCCGTGACCAAGTTATGCGTGTTTCTGTTGGCTCTGAAGATTAATTCCAGGTTAGGGGACACCACGTTCAGGTAGAAACGACGTCTTCGTTCCCCCAAAAGTGCCCCAGTACATCTCTAGATTTGATATGTTCGAGGATAACTCAACCAAAATGCCAGGAAATAAATAATTCTTGTTTGCTACAATTATTTAATCATTTTTCTATAGGTCATATATATATATATATATATATATATATTATTTCTTTCGATATAGAAAAGTTGTGAGTAGGCAAACAAAAGCTTATTGTGCCGAACAGACGATAAAACAGATCATGGAAAGAAAAAAGGATTGGACCATAAAGCTAGCAACCATGGCACATATCCCAAGTGTCAACTAACAGGTTCTAAGCTATGACATGCCTTTTACACTCCAACTCGAAAACCCAGAACATATCAAAGAACTATAGAAGGCTTACGAAATATACCTTCCTATAAACAGTATCCAAAGAGCAACCTAGCTTAAAAATAAAGACCCCTAGAGAAAAAGGCAGGTTCGGTAATCTTGTGGTTCGATCAGGCTGAGCAAGCCGATCTAGCAATTGTAAAACGTATAATGCAGAGGTAAAAATCTAAAGCTGTCGAAATCTGTAGATCAGGCTTTCGAATAATGCAGTGTTTCAACTGCCAGGATTACGACCACATAGCGAAATCCTGCACAGTCCCTACAAAGTGCGAAAAATGCAGTAAAGACTACAACACCCGACAGTGCTCTCTTTTTCAATTTTTTTTGAGCAGAAGGTTCCGTAGAAAAGGTGGTTGAATTCTACGGGTAATTACTGAGCTATATGGCTACCCGTCATGGGTCAATGTATCAATGATCTTAGGTTCGAGGTAAAAAGGGATAGGAGCACTGTAAAAGGTGTGGCCTGGGTCAGAGAGGAGCCCTAGTGTTATAATAGTGTTGGACTCTACATAGCACGAATAAACAAAACTACTACTACTACCCGACAGTGCTCAGATATTCACGAGATGAGATGTGGAAACTGTGGGAGAAAACATGCAGCCTGGAATTAGTTGCCCGGTCAGACTGGCTGCGAAGGCCCGAACAGTTCAAAACAGAACTCAAGATCCAGGAAAATTTGAGGCCCACAAGTCCTAGCTAGGAAACCAGGACAGCGACTGGCAGATAGTAGGATCCAGCAAAAGGCCAGCAGGCTCATCAATTGTGGAAATCGTCAACCCAATCGGCGTCAACATCTTCCGTCAAGCTCCTGGACGACCACGGAAGACTCCTACCGCGGTCCCGGACTCACCAGGAACCTGAGCACCAGTGAAATCAGCAGCTGACGCATCAAAAACGTTTATTCACAGCGAGCCCCGGCCTGTAACACGGGAGAATACTGTAGAGATAAACGGGGCACCGGATTGCGTAATGGAGTCATGAAGGGCACACAGACGTTAAATACTATGCGGTACAATGTTGACAAAAGCAAGAACAAAGTACAGCAACACTTTCTCTAAGCCCTAGACCCATTAAAGCACCATGTGGTGGCTTTACAAGAGCCATGGCGTCACCCAACGGAAAAAACTACAGCTACACACCCCGCATACCATCTCATATTTCCGGTCGGACACTGTAACAGATCAAGTATGAAAAGCAGTGAGCATTTACTATGGGAAAGAAATCTACTCTCAAGGTATCTGATATCTACAAATACTAAGCAGCATACCCCTACTCCCTTCCCGAAGAATCTAAATATACCGCTACATCCGTGTATAGCATGCCCTTAAAATAACACACAGCTTATGGAGCACAGCCTGTTTGCTAGATCTTAAATAAGGGATTTTTGCCCGTGAGAATTGCCTGCGATAAATATAGCAGGCTACAGGCATACATCGGATTACCAGCCGTCACAGACACAAAAGTGGAACATGTATCTACGTTAGTAAACACCTTGCAGTTGGCAAATAGAAGACAGAAAATCCTCCAGGGGAATCAGCCGGAGATAGAACCTCCTTCAGCCTACAAACAGACAGAGGCAAAATATATGTAAATAATATTTACACCCCCCCTCGGGTCGGATGGAGCTGTGATACACTATCCGGGCCGTTCTCCTAAGTAGAGTCTAAGTAGCCTGGAAACATGACCCACTTGAGAGAGGAGAAAGCTGCTTCGATAAGAGACCTATACACCACTTCTCTCGCGATAGTAACGTAGTCGCTGGATCACGAAAGCTCACTCAGATAACCAGGGGGCTTTATCACTTTGCCCTGTGGTAGGTATTCATGAGAGAAGTTACTTGCCATGGTACTAACTTCGTACTGGCATCAGCAAAAGGAGCCTGAGTATGACTGTTGCACACGCCAAAAAGCTAGTCATTTAACGGAAAATATGGGTTTTTCGTAATTATTCGTCTCGTAGCATCAGACTGCTTAGATAAGATTGATTTTAAAAAAAGGACAAGAGTGACTGTAACCAGGCAAAACGACGTCGTCACACCAGCTGAATACCTTTTGATTACTTTGTTGTGTAGATTACAATCGTGGCAACTAACATCTCGGGTTCCTCAATTTCAATTTTCTTCCGAAATGAAAGTAACGGCTCCTTACTTAATTCTGAAGGTGAGTTTGAAAGTTGTTCATGATCTTTACTTGAAATGCCGAATAGTAATAAGCGAGCTACGAATATTAACGTCCAGACGATACAAATTCTTGGCATAATTATCTACGACTAAACCCTAAACCTGAACTCCACCTCCTGAGAAGACCAGGTCTCTTTTTACTTGTCCTACATTCGACGTCAACCTGTTTGGAAATTGGCACCGTTTCTTCGGCTATGTTATCGTCACTAACTTCAGGCAATACTAGTCTGTATCTCCGGACACTTCCTTCTTTATCACTCATTTTGAGATTTTCATCTTCATCATGCCTCCAGAGCCGAGTTCTTCTGGCATCAGCGGGAAGTATACAATCGGGTACTAATCGAATTAAGAATCCTCGTACGCCACTTGAAGCAGCATCTATGGCAGCATACTCAAGACGACGAGTGCTGTGGGAAGTCCAATAGTGTACTGTTTGCGGCGGAGGGGATCTAGGAGTGTACGGAAGAGCAGCATCAGAGCGGTCGATATTTTCGGTGTGAGTTGTGGAGAGTTGTAGAGGGAAGTAGGAAGACTGTTTTTGCGATTCAGAATAATATGGTTGGATATTATAAGAGAAAATTAGAGGATGGTGAAATCGATTTGACTGATGATAGCAGTTTGTAGGCGAATGAGACCGAGATTGATCAGAGGCACGCCATTTTTTTTCCCTTGAACCTCGTCCTCCAAGTGAAGTTCTTCTGCTACTACGACAAGATCTTAACACTGGCTTCGATACGGCTGACTTAGTAGATGACGTGATAGAAGTCGTAACTGGATACCGTGAATCCTGCCAGGTTGAATTTTGTGAAGGCGAGATTAATATTTCTTCAGGTGGGTTGAAATTTTGACTGTCAATTTTCTGGATTACAGGCATCTTCGTTTTTTTATTGTGGCCCCCTGAGTAGGAAAAATTGTAAAAATGATTATACAGAACGGTAGGCCTTCAGCTGAGTAAAAGGTAACAGCTCATGGGAATGCGGAGATACTAGACCAGGATTGGCTTTGTGGTTTGAATAATCCGAATATATTCGAAGTGGATTTCGTTGATATCAAATTATTTCGTGAAGGCGTAAATATTTTCAGGTCCTCGATACTATTCAAGGCTCTGATTTCCTTGATCGGAAGTCATAAGTGCTCGGCATGACTCTCTTCAACTCCAGAAATGTATTCACCCAACTCAAATCTTTCCTTAATACGACGAGCGTCAATCCGTCGGCAAATTTTTTACGAGAGACGAAGCATCTGAAGCGTCGTTAGATTAAGTTGATGTTCTCAAACATCTAGTGATCTGTTACTATTCGCTGTTGGTGCCTCAAGTGAATTGAATAAACATTACTCGACTCAATGTTAGACGCCAGAATGAACAGCTGCGAGTGCCACACTGCCTGCTCAGGAGTGTGGCAAGGAGGAGGACAAATGGAGTCCAGGCTGTCACGCGAGCTCTTCGTTGGCGGATAGGTGGATATTGACTAGTTAAACGACTGAGGGGGTGGGGGTTCCTTTGAATATTGCTTATGTCCAGTGGTGTATGGCTGAATTGTTTACCGCATTCTGTTAATGCGAACTAAAAAAAAAGCATCTACATATACGCCCAATACAGAATTTGCTTTGTCCTTAATCTCATACAAATCTGGATTGAGCTAGGGGCAAGAGGAATACCAGAAGGGCTGTACATGTACCTTAACCGAATATACTGCATCAGGAGTGGTGAAATTACAAGATTAAAATATGTTGTGTATGCTACAACTTGATAATCCCTTGTGAAAACTTACAGCAATTACCTTAGTCTCAAAGCAAAATCTCCTTGAAATGGTATACAAGACTTTTCTATGTTATGATGGTATCTGACATGTGCAAGCCCCTCTGTATCTTATAGGGATGAGGGGGAATGGGTGACCCACATGTTATATGTACTTTGGTACAAGCATATACTTTATCCCTCGTCTCGAACAAATTTGTACGTGAAAAGGTATAAATTTTATACTTGTACTGGTGTATGTTATATTTTAGACTACAGGGTATCAGAGGATCAAATTCCAACATGCATGTAGTATTATAGCTCTAATATTGTTACAAACTAACGCTAATTTTGTATTTCACTGCACTTCTGACCGGCGGCTCAATCTACAAAATTACCGCTCGTTAGTAACAATATTTAGGGCTGCAATACTACATGAAAGTTGGAATTTGTTCCCCTAATACCCTGTACCGTTGACTTTATGCTGTCTTTAGCAAATTTTTTATTAAATTCATGCATACTATATGTACAATTGGGGGACGAAGACGGCGTTTCTACCTGTACGTGGTGTCCCCTACGAACCTGGAGTTTATCTTCAGAGCCAACAGAAACACGCATTACTTGGTCACGGAGGAAAAGTCATCCAACTGAGTTTCTGGGGCGTACCCAGCTCCCGTTATGGTGGTGATGGATCAGATTAAGTTGGCCCTTTTTACCAAGATGAATTCTCACTGTTTACAGATATTCTGGCATTATACTGTCTCCCGAGGAAAGAGCACCGCTACCTCAGCGCTGGTGGTGTCGGTATAAGGAGGATATCTGGACTATGGGATATTAGGGAGATACAGATGGGGATACGCACCTCGTGTGGCTCTGGTGTCTAGGCCTCGCCTGGCTGGAGTTGCAGGTTTTTTGAGACTTTTTCCCGCGTACCGGTTTCCATGGCTGCTCTTTTTCAATTTTTTGAGCAGAAGGTTCTGTAGAAAAGGTAGTTAAATTCTACGGGTAATTACTGAGCTATATGGCTACCCGTCATGGGTCAATGTATCAATGATCTTAGGTTCGAGGTAAAAGGGAATAGGAGCACTGTGAAAGGTGTGGCCTGGGTCAGAGAGGAGCCCTAGTGTTATAATAGTCTTGGACTCCATATAGCACGAATAAATACCACTACAAACAAACAAACGCCTGTTTATGCTACGAATTCTATCATCATTCACACGACTTTAGTCTAAACACAGAAAAACAATCCGAAATTTAGAAGCGAGTGTACCCTCCATTTAAATCCAAAACTGCCTGGCATCTCGAATGCATACTCGCGAGAAGTGGCGTAAGATGTTCATCAGCGATTAAGTCCCAGCTAGCTTGGACTATTGCACGAATCCTTGAAACTGGCACCCGTTGCCCGTTTAATTCGGGGAATTAAAACTGCATTTTATCTTTCATGATATTCCAGACATTTTCAATAGGATTTAAATCTGGGAAGAAGGGAGGCCATTCCATCAACTCGATGCCCACTCCAGCAAGTTCATCTAACACCCGGCCTCGATGAGCAGGTGCCGAGTCTTGCATGAGTATTAAGCCCGGGTGCTCTCTATGATAGTTGATAATTGATGGCACAACCCTTTCACTGAAGCTAGCTTGGTTAATTTTTCCCCATCTTTTGTCCCATATTACATGTGGACATTTTTGAGATCACATAAAAGATCCCCAGAACGTCCAGCCATTCCCCTTTAAACACCTTTTATCTACACAACAGTCTTCAACCTGTTCATCAACCTAAATAGCGCATTAGAGCTAGACATAATTTAGATAGCTTCAGTATTTATCAATCTAGTCACCCAAGTGTTATTGTGAGGGTTACTGGTAGCCCATGTCTCATCGGTCCAGAGAACTCGACTACGATCATCCAAAGACCAGTTTATATGAGTTTGGGCAAACTCGATCCTCTTTGTTTTGAAAAGGTCACTCAGTACCGGCTTTGAACGAGCCCGGCGTCGAGAATATCCCCTACTGTTGAGAGCCCTTTGAATGCATCTGTGACCAACCTTCCATTCCCTAAATGGATCTAGTGACAGATCCAGATAACTCATCCGTCGAGCCTCGTATGAAGACCTTACAAAGGCCACCAATTGATCTATCTGTTGACTTGAGAGTACAGGCGGGCGCCCAGTCCGAACACTTGGACTCTCACTGTGTCGGGCACAAGCGTGCTGAACTTGGTGCCAGGATAGCCCTAGATCTTTGGCAATTTGTTAGATTGTTTAGTTCGTATGTTTCTGCAATGTTTTAACGCGAATACAGTCTTCCGATCTTCCGATGAAATATAATTTCAACGGCGCTGCGATAATAAATTAGTGGTACTCATTTTTTTTTGATCGAAGTTGGTAGTAGAATGTAATTATTTGTACGATGGGAGAAGATATTTGGGTATTCCAAGAATACTCTCATGATAGGGTATTGTTCGTTGATCCGCTTCTTATAGGGTACAGGGGTTAAAGCGGGGATAAAGTGGAGATAAAGTGGAGATATTCCAGGTTACCTCACGATAGATCCACAGTATCCCTGTTAGCTTCAAATTTTAAAATCTTATGGCCTAAGGCATAAGAGATATGCATCTGTATATGAAGTCCAACGCCCACTTTCATGCCTGCACCTTTCTTCACTCGCGCACACCTGAGGTCGTTTCGTTTAAATCATTGTCAGCTATTTACTATTATTTTGCTCAACGGCATACTTTTATTTCATTCATCTATCTAATTTTTACTTCATGTGAGTGCATCTGAACCTTAAGTCAACTACTTTAGAAGATTTAATTTACTGTACTAGATTGCCGCAAAGATGGATTCACCTCAACAACCTTCTCCATCATCAGCATCTCCTACTTATGCAAAACGCCTAACACAAACTCAACGTATTCAAGTAAGTCTGAAATCTACAAATTGATAAGGTTAAGAGAGTAACATGTGCAGGTTAGAACCTTGGCCAGTGAGGGACACAGTTACGTCAAAATCTCTCAACGCCTTGGGATTACATGGCGACAGGTACAATACACCATGAGCGTTGAAAATACCGAGCCTCAGTACTCCAGTGGTAGGCCACCTATTCTAAGTAGTTCCCAGGTCGATGAAATAGAATTTTTCGTCTGTTTATCATCGGAAAATCGTCGGATGTCATTTTTCCAACTTGCACATTTTATATTTCGGCACTTTGGTGTGAGCGAGAATGTGATCCGACGTGAACTGGCAAAGAGGGGATATGCACGCAGGATTGCACGATTAAAACCTCCTATCTCTTCAGTCAACAAACTGAAGAGATATGAGTTTGCCAGAATACATCTCCACTGGCGGAAGGAACATTGGATGAGAGTCCTCTGGTCCGACGAGACTTGGGCTATGAATGGTCGGCAAAGTGATCGTTGGGTCACAAGAAAGGTCAGTAGTCCCTTAAAGGCTCCTAAGATTTAGAGTTCCCTTGAGCTAAGTTTAAGTCAAAGATTGGGGAAGAGTACGAAGATACCTGTGTCCTAGCCAAGACGCGGAGGAGAGTTGGGTGGATGTTCTGGGGATCTTTCTTTGGACGACAGAAGGGGCCTTGCCTGATTTGGGAGAAGGAGTGGGGCCATATCACTGCGGCCAGTTACTGCGAGAGGATAGTGCCTCTCATAGAGAGTGCGGTCTTTCGGGAACCAGGACTAGATGTGATGCAGGACAACGCCCTTCCTCACAAGTCGAGGCAAACTATGCGTGAGTTTGAAAGGAGGAATATTTCTCTAATGGAGTGGCCGCCATATTCTCCTGATTTAAATCCGATAGAAACTTTGTGGAGTTATATGAAAGCGTACATGGAGCGTCTTTATCCAGCGTTGGATCAAGGGGGCAGCGGAGTCAAGGGCATCTTCGTCAAATAGTGAACGAGGCGTGGGATCTGGGGTTTAATGGGGATGACTTGGAGAAACTGATAGATTCGATGCCCCGAAGAATCAGAGCCGTTTACGAAGCTGAAGGCGGATATGTAAATTATTAGCTAGATAGAAGTATAATTTATTTATGAAATGTATTAATGAATTAAAAAGTGAATAGAGGGCTATAATGGACCAAAAAAGCAAAACCAACGAATATTTCGTTGTGAAATTTTTGCCATACAAATTTAAAGTTTAGGTGGGGAGATCTACTTATCGTCATGCTAATTCAAGTTAGTAAAAGCCTATATACCCTGTAAAAGTCGAATTTTAGCGCCTATACACGATTAATACCGTAGTATCAGAGTATTTAAATTTGACACTAGATAAAATGTACAAAGGTAAAATGATAATAATAACTGGCTCTACTGGCCTAAAAGTAATAACTGTTGACCACCAAGATCAACGACGATAGAAATAACAATATACTGATCTGAAGAACCTCACGTTCTCGATCCCGTTTCCCAAAGATAACGCCTTCCTAATATACATCATCATGAGAGCCCTACCCGGTCCCCTTCTCATGACTTCTGTCAGTTGTTACAGCCAACTGCTCCTAGTTGCCGTTATGCTACTGTTCCAAAACGCCTCTGCTTGTTATGAAACCTACTCAGTCCCGGAATACCCCTTCGTCCAAACATGATGCCTTCTGATAATATGCCCCAATTGGCAACATCTCGTGCCTCAGAACATCTCATCTTACCCGGTCGTTTAACTTACAGTAGAGCCAGTCTAAACCGATAGTGGGTCCAGCTTAATCATTGTTAACTTTTATTTAGTACTCGATACTTACTTTTGCAACACCTACCCCTACACACTAATTTACGTGCATGAATAAGTATTGCAAATATATATGGAAAAATTATATGAATATTTTCAATAATTGCACCGGACCTTCTATCGTGTTAGAGAGGCACTACTATAGTATTAGTATTATTTTACTAACCTATTTATTTTTCACTTACCCTGGTCATGGATCCAGAAGGCCCGTGCAGGCATGTTTGGAAGATACAGTACAATCTCGCTATAAGAATGTGGGGCAAAACTTAACCAAGGCTCCCGATTTGAGGATTCAATTGAATTGGCCAATCGGGAGCCTTGGTTAAGTTTTGCCCCATATTATTATAGCGAGATTGTACAGAGATACAGCCCATAAGTATTATTCCATGTCGACCAGGTGGGGACTTGGCCACCACAACGCTTTCCTTAATTAGGCAACATCGCGAGAATGCACCTCGCACCCATTCCTACTGTGTTTTGTATGAGTTCTAATGATCAAAGCATTGATTCAATGATTTCCAACTCATAATTTAAAATGCAAAACAATTCCTATTCTTATAATAACTAATACTTAGTAAACAATCCATTGCGTTGATGTTGTTGTCATTGGAATACTTACAAAGCACAGTAGGGATGGGTGCGGGGTGCATCCTCGCGATGTTGCCTAATTAAGGAAAGCGTTGTGGTGGCCAAGTCCCCACCTGGTCGACATGGAATAATACTTATGGGCTGTACCTCTGTACTGTACGTTCTTGTCGTAGGATGACTCATTTTTTCATTAGGAATACACTCATTCAGATTACATTTGCAAATACCACTTCGTAGTTAACCCTTGCGACTTATCATTTCTTTCATGGATGCTCTCCACAAAGAAAAGCGTGGATAATCTGTGGTTACCAGAGCGTAATTTCGTCACTATTCAAATACATTATTATCGCTAGAGATTGTGGTCTGAGGGCCGTAGGGGATATGAAGAAGCTTACACCTGTTTCAAGTGGGGCATGTGTTCGAATTGCAAATTCTCTACGCGGCAGAGCGGCCCGCACGATGTACCACTGCACGATCTGACTCCTGGGATAGTGTAGTTAAACGACTGGGTAAGATGAGATGTTCTGAGGCACGAGATGTTGCCAATTGGGGCATATTATCAGAAGGCATCATGTTTGGACGAAGGGGTATTCCGGGACTGAGTAGGTTTCATAACAAGCAGAGGCGTTTTGGAACAGTAGCATAACGGCAACTAGGAGCAGTTGGCTGTAACAACTGACAGAAGTCATGAGAAGGGGACCGGGTAGGGCTCTCATGATGATGTATATTAGGAAGGCGTTATCTTTGGGAAACGGGATCGAGAACGTGAGGTTCTTCAGATCAGTATATTGTTATTTCTATCGTCGTTGATCTTGGTGGTCAACAGTTATTACTTTTAGGCCAGTAGAGCCAGTTATTATTATCATTTTACCTTTGTACATTTTATCTAGTGTCAAATTTAAATACAGTCATCCCTCTCTAACTCGATAGTGGGTCCCGGTATAAGTGTTGAAAATATTCATTGAAATTCAACCATTTACATTAGCAATACTTACCCCTGCATGCAAAATGACCTGTAAGGGTAAGTGTTGCAAATATAAAAGTCCAAGTTACAATGAATATTTTCAACACTTATACTGGGACCCACTATAGAGTTAGATAGGGACGACTGTAGTACACCAAGTGGCGGAGTATAGAAACTGCTGCATGCACTACAGCGGGAAGGTGATTAAGCAGGAGGTTACGGATATTCGTCATCCCTAGCCGTGGGTCAAATGGTCCAGTGGTACATCATGCGGGCCGTCCTCCAAGTAGAGTCTTAGTGTCTTAGGTATATGTTCCACTCGAGACAGGAGAAAGCTGGTTCGAGTCCAGCGGGAGCCTCAAATCGGATTCTTGCGCTGATATGGTGTCGGAACCTTGTTCCCCGCCCTCGGGGTTCATTCAGTCCTCGCTTAATGTGTGCGCCAGTGGATGCTAGAGGCCGCACTAGCCCCGATTAGAATACGCTAGTCTTAATTGGGAAGCATCTTATTTGATTACTAAATCGTTTGATGACATTCAAAAATAAGTATATCGTCTAAAAAGAATTCAACTTCTCCCTTCTAGCAATGACTCTAGGTCTCCCTATATATCCTTCTCATCGTCATAACATACATGTATATTTAGAAACAAAGGAAATTAGACAATGCAAGGACATGTCAGAGCTCGGACTTGTTATGACGCCAGTCTAACCACTATGCACTGACCACATACCGCTTTAGATAACTCTTGTAAAATATATAGACGTCAATGCGCTTTCTTTCCGACACATCTATGATTCCGAACCTCATGGTTAGTTGCATATGTTATCACTGTCTGATAGACGCGTCCTGGCACGTGATGTTTCGAGTTTGTCGCGATCTTTCTTGTCCAATCATCATGTGATACCTACCTGTCTAAGTACAAAGCTACTCACGATAAGTTTTTCAAGCCGTGATATCGGTTACCATCCGTTGCAGAGCTTCCATTGCTTGTAACTACCTAAACTTGTTAACCACGCAGAATTCATCATGGTATCAAGGGCGCGCAAAGCGCATATGAAGCGTTTACGTCAAGGACAAGACACGAACCGACACGTTAGAACGCAGACAACCACTTCTGAGAGCTCACCTTCTCGCCTTCTAGACCCAGAAAATTCAATCATCAGCAGTGCTAGAGAAGACTCTGGTGGAGAAACCCTAGGAGAAGAGAATAATGGAGTCTGGTTCTGGGACTCTGATGCCGAAGAATGCAATATGGACACTGAAGTTGAGGACATGGGTGGAGACTCGGACATGGACCATGAAGGTATGTCTAGTAAATCATGAGTCGCAAGCGGCAAGCCTTGAAAGAAGTCTAACAAGCCGGTGCAGATGATGTTGAGATTCAAACAGAGACGAACACCCAAGGGAAGAGAACACTGTCGTGGGCTGCAGATGCTGACAAGCATTTGAGGAGAAGTTATGGCAACGCATCTCGTTCAGCTGGGAAGAGAGTTAGAAAACATGCAAAAGAGTTACAGTCTGAGGCTGCAAAGTCTTTCAATATCAAAGCATTGTCCAATCGTCAACGTGACTTGAATTTATCATCTCCCACGATGCATGACGATGTGCCTGTCGAGTTACACCCTCTCTCATCTTGGCGAGTGTGTCCAACAGCACGATCCCGGCAAACTACCACAGATGCTGGAGAAAGATAAAGTTGTATCGAGAGCGGATTTATTTTGGTTCGACAGAGTGGAAACTCAGAACCAATCATAATAAGCCCTACAAAGTTGGGGAGGATAGGTAGTAGCGCGAAGGACATGTTAATCATGTTCGTGGCACATTTTGCCGTTGTCAATCTGTGAGAATTTGGGGATACATAACCATATTTGGTGCCTTCTCATTGGCTGCTCTATGTGGCGCTACTGTGGCGCTGGGGGGGTCCAATATTTTTTCCCTCACCAAAATAGGTCTCACTTGTAACAATAATAAGTCCGCGTGGCCTGCGTGGCTCGCGTTGATTGCTTAGTCCCCGCACAAATTTGTTCATCTAATGGTTATCTATCGATTCACGCCAGCTTTTGTAATTGAAGACTTATAGAGGTTGTTTTTTTTTGAAAATGTGGTGTTTTGAAATTTTCATGAGGGCGGGGAACAAAGTTCCGACACCATACCATATTCCTAGAAAGTTGAAACCATTCTTAGATGACTGTGAGTTTCTCACGCTTTTCCTTATGATAGGTATCTACGGAAGAAGAGTTTTGCTGCAAGGGTTAACTTCATTATGGAATTTCTATTTCTCCATTTCTATTGGGCTCCCGACAAGACTCTCTGAATCTTGTTAGTGTTGGTGTTGAAATTGATTTATCTTCGAATTTAGAGTAAACACTGGGCACTGCTGTGGTTAAGTAGCGGAGGCGCTTAGGTGTTTATTCTGGGATACATGCGCTTAATTAGTATGTACCACAAGCACATGGATTGTGGCACTGACTACAGTCGAACCCCTGTTATAACGATGTATTCCGTTCCAAAAAAATTAACGATATTTCGAGTATGTAGATAAAACAAATTGGGGTACATACAGTAAAACTTCTGTAACACGATAGTGGGTCCCGAAATAAGTGTTGAAAACATTCATTGTAACTTGCACTTTTACATTAGCAATACTTACCCCTGCATGCATAATGACCTGTAAGGGTAAGTGTTGCAAATATAAAAGTCCAAGTTACAATGAATATTTTCAACACTTATTCCGGGACCCACTATCGTGTTACAGAAGTTTTACTGTAATAGTTTTATTACATAAGCGGCTGATTACGTCGTCCAATTATCAAGCGTCCTTATTTCTTTTCCTCCTTCCTCATATTCCACGCTTCAGAATCTAAACCCCTTAAATCATTAAGTTATGAGCCAATACCAGTACCCAAAGGGTATGGGTTCATCGGAATTTATGATGCTGGAATATTAGGTATAAAAGAAAAATGTGTTTAAATCTTTTGTCTTATCTATTAGGCTGAATACAATATGATTTAAAAAAAAACCCACCTTGAAAGATCTGATGAGAGATTTTCTTGTTCTACAAAATTGATTGGTAATTGTAGCGTCTCACATTGTTATAGCGAGAAGCTATTGTATCACAGCAGAACCTCTCATAGCTAATAGTGGGTCCTAGTAAAAATGTTGAAAAGATTCATCATAACTTGGACTTTTATATTTGCAACACTTACCCTTAAAGGTCATTTTATGTGCAGGGGTAAGTATTGCAAATATAAACGTCAAAATTTCAATGAATCTCTTCAGTAATTATACCGGGACCCACTATTAGTTATTAGAGGTTCTGCTGTAGCAGCGAATCCACCGAAGTTCTCGCTTATCCAAACCCTGTTATAACGATATTCGGTAATTGGGAGATGATATCGTAAATATCGTAAAATGTATGTAAAATTATTAATTCGTGCCAGAAAAAGTATCGGCATAACGCAGAAGATCGACATAAAAGTGGTTTGACTGTATCTATTAGTCTATAATATAAACAGTAGCTTACAAAAGTGGTTGGATAAATCACCAAATCTAATACATTTGACCATAACTTTACAACATGACCTTGAAATTAAAATATTACAGCATTATATAAAAATTTAATTAATTTTATTCGACTTTAAAAGTTTATTATCGGGATGTATGTTTTAACGATTCGTGATAAATAAAGTCGAAGTTATTAATTTGGTGACGGTGTTACTCGAGACAATATAAATCACTAAAGGAATGAATTATGATGGTGATGATGATAGTATATTTCTCAAGAATGAACCTAAACCGCACACCTCTCATCTAGATGGATTAAGAGGTGTAACGGCTTTGTAAGAATATTGAATAATATTAGCCGAAAATCATTATAATTAGAGCTACAATAAGAACAACACCCAAGAACACAAATAATACATAAATTATGAATATACACAAACAATACACAAATTATGAATATACACAAATAATACATATATTATGAATATACACAAATAATACATAAATTATGAATATACACAAATAACACAAATATAGATTATATACATAAATTATACATGCTTATAAATTATACATTAATTTTTTTTTATACATAAAATATACATAAATATACAAATTATACAGCTGAATAGATTGGGTATAAATAAATAAATTATTATTACAAGGGCTAACAAGACTAAGATCGGCAAACGTATGATGCAGATCAATAATTTTAAAATTAATAATACAAGAAGTACTAGCACTAGTCTGTGCATGGGTTCTAAATTAATACAGCACAGACCATCGCAACATCTTTAAGACTTAACTCAGATGTGCACAGACACAGCAACCCTGGGATATTAAGATCATCAGTCATAGCAACACCTATGTCAAAGAGTTTCTCTCTTAGCCAAAATATCTTAGAACATTTTAGAGGGATTAGAAACTAAGTTATTTTGGGACTAGCTAATGGCTTCATGTATAAATAGAGGAAGTTTTCCTTCTAGGAAAATATGCAACTACATAACATATGTACCTCAAAATATAAATTTTGCCCAATACACAAATATTCTCTTAAAGTATTTCTTGGTTACATATACACTGCCAAACATAAAAATTATTCTCACGGTAAAGTGTATACGCTTCCACAAACAATTAAACCTTGAATCTGCTACTTTATTTTTATAGGCTTGCTAGCCGGCAAGGATCCTGTAGACCACGGTTGCCAACGTGGTCCCTGCTACGCGAAGATATTGACATGGCTAGCGCTCCGAAATGTAGATTAACGTCCATTGGAACAAATGTTGGGTGCAGGGGGGCAGTCGATGGGTCTAGCCCAACGTCAAGATAATTACAATTTGAGGATATTGTAATACTTCTCTAACACGATAGTGGGTCCCGGCATAAGTGTTGAAAATGTTCATTGTAACTTGCACTTTTATATTTGCAACACTTACCCTTATAGTTCATTTTGCGTGCAGGGTAAGTATTACAAATATAAATGGATGAATTTCAATGAATATTTTCAACACTTATGCCGGGACCCACTATCATGTTACAGAAGTTTTACTGTATTGTAATGAGGATCGCCGTGAACTACTTACACGGCGCCAAGTTGTTTGCTCTGTTTGCATGAGTGGAATCACATGGGCAGGGCAGCAGGAACCTATAAAATGGGCCGTCATGTGTAGACAGATATCTCTTTTTCTCCTCATAGTGAATATAATCTTCTGATTTCGATCCTCTGAGCCAACTTAGAGACACCAACCGTGACATATATTCACTATCCTCATTCACTTACGGCACTCGGGGTATTGCACGAACTTTTTCATCTAATCTTTGTACGAACTATTGATCATCCTATTGTCCCATCGTCTTCCATATTTGTTCAGGTCTCGCTTGGTTTTCTGTTTATACTCACTATCTCTCTCATCTGTTTAATTTTTGAATATTTTTTTATGTTCCTGATAGTGTACCTTCAACTGGCCGTCAGGTCACCCCAGTTTAGCCTCTTTTGCCACACAACCCCAGACTGTTCCAACCCCTTTGGGCCACACGAACTAGGCAGTCGTTCCATCCTCTCGGACACGTTCCCATGCGGCCACACTGTGGAGAGATTAGGGACCTTAAGATCCCCACGGTCAACACGTTACGTTAGCTACGCGCACCTCACGATGCGTTACACCCCTCTTAGCACCACACTAAGAGGACTAGTTCGATTTTAGTAAGATTCCAAGCTTACTCGTCAAATGCCACGTCATCAGGAGTTGATGTTAGAAAATTGTGCACGCTTACGCGTACATTATTTATTAACTTCAACCCCTGATGACGTGGCATTTGACGAGTAAGCTTGGAATCTTACTACAATTGAACTAGTCCTCTTAGTGTGGTGCTAAGAGGTGAAACGCATCGTGAGGTGCGCGTAGCTAACGTAACGTGTTGACCGTGGGGATCTTAAGGGGTCCCTAATCTCTCCACAGTGTGGCCGCATGGGAACGTGTCCGAGAGGATGGAACGACTGCCTAGTTCGTGTGGCCCAAAGGGGGTTGGAACAGTCTGGGGTTGTGTGGCAAAAGAGGCTAAACTGGGGTGACCTGACGGCCAGTTGAAGTACACTATCAGGAAAATAAAAAAGATTCAAAAATTAAACAGATGAGAGAGATAGTGCGTATAAACAGAAAACCAAACCTTTGAATTATTAAAACGTATATTCGCTTCTGAGCCGGTCCTAGCCCAGTGGGACCCAGATAGAGAAACTGTTCTAGAAGCTGATTGCTCTGGGTATGCCCTGGGTGGATGTCTCTCTCAAATAGACGACCAAAATAGACTACGGCCAGTGGCCTACCATTCGAAGAGGTTGAACAGTGCAGAGGTTAATTACCCCATCCACGATAAAGAAATGCATGCAATAATCTCATGCCTGCAGGAATGGCAAGCCGAGTTGACATCGGTATCCAAGCCGTTCGTGATTTTAACAGATCACAAGAACCTTAAATTCTTCACTACGAAGCGTCTCCTAAACGAAAGGCAGGTTCGCTATAATGATGTTTTGCAAAGTTTCAACTTTGAGTTAAAATGGAGACCAGGGAAGACGTGTGAACGACCCGATGCTCTTTCACGGCGGGACCAAGACAAACCAACGAAATTTGACGACAAACAGACGGCAGGACGTATAATGCAACTACTTCCAAAGATTTCTGCACACTCGAGTAACCCTAACGACAAAAACTCGACGGCGCAACACGACGGCGCGGCTCAGACGAGAATTTTTGACGACGATGAGCTACAACAGCACTGGACTAATGCGGTTAACGCAGACGAAAAATGGAGGATTGCACGTGACGCTGTTAAATCCGGAGAACGAGGATTTCCGCCTGATATTGCAAGAGAAATGACAGCCAACATTGCTGAATGTACTGTGGCCGCAGACGACGTGCTTCGAGGACGTGAAAATAGGATCTGGGTACCAAACTACGAACCATTACGAACGGCTATTATGCAAAAGACTCATGATAGTAATCTTACAGGCCATCCAGGCAAAGACACGATGGTAAGCATATTGCTTCAACGATGGTTTTGGCCAAAAATGAGAGAATCCGTGCGTCAGTTTATCCGCAACTGTGATGTCTGTGGTCGATCAACCGTATGGAGGGAGGCTAAAGCAGGATTCCTCAAACCGCTTCCCATACCTGAAAGGCTTGGCAGCGACCTAACGATAGACTTTGTCATGAACCTTCCCAAATCAAATGGTTGCACTAATGTGATGGTAATAACAGATAGACTGAGCAAGGACATTTTTATGTTTGCTACGCCAACCATGGACGCTAAGACATGTGCTGATGTCTTCATTGACCGATACTTCAGGTACTATGGTTTTCCAAAGTTTCTTACGAGCGACCGAGGCAGCGATTGGCTTAGCCATTTTTGGAAATTTTTCTGCAAGGCTGTTGGTATATCACAACGCTTAACGACGGCTTATCACCCGCAGTCTAACGCAAGCGAAAGAGCAAACCAAGAAATGTACAAATACCTACGCGCCTTTACATGTTACGCACAAGATAATTGGGCAAACCTACTGCCTATGGCCCAAATCGCCTTAAACTCGCGGCCAAACTCAGCTATTGGCGGAATAAGCCCTTTCTTCCTGAGACATGGATACGATATAAATCCAATCTCAGAACCGTCGACTAACGATTTTTCACGACACCCGGGGAAGCTCTCGGCAGATAAGTATATGAATAGGCTCAGAGACGCACAAGATTACGCACAGGCGGCCATGGCAACAGCACAACAGCGTTACGAAGAAAACGCTAACCGATCACGACGACAGCCAGAGAAATTCAAGGTTGGTGACAAAGTTTGGCTTAACCTGCAGAATGTCAGCACACCCCAGCTTTCTAAGAAGTTATCATGGCTACACGCAAAATATTGTCGTAAATATCCAGTTCCGCATTACAAATAATGCACGTGCGTGCGCTTTCACATGATACTAGTCGTACACTAATTTTAATATCTGTATTGTATTTTTGGCACGTATCTAGGGGTTTTACTAGTTTCATATCACATGCATGTTCTGCTCTTACATTCAGTTGTTTTGGAAGATTAACTAAATG
Source organism: Podosphaera xanthii (assembly GCA_028751805.1). Classification (NCBI taxonomy): domain Eukaryota; kingdom Fungi; phylum Ascomycota; class Leotiomycetes; order Helotiales; family Erysiphaceae; genus Podosphaera; species Podosphaera xanthii. Next base: position 10,557,353 of record JAPWIX010000004.1, read on the forward strand.
TCAGGGCAAATTCAACACCTTGATTTAGCTGATAATATGGGACACGGGCGGTTATCTTGGTTTCTACTATATTCGTCCCATAAGGACTTTACTGTATATATATTTAGAGCTCTCACCCTTCGGAGATTCTCAGTTCATTGCGTTTACTGAATATCTCTGAAGGTAAGATCTCTTACAGTAGTTATCCTAACTCAGTTCATTGCGTTTACTGAATATCTCTGAAGGCTATATTCGTACCCACTTCGTGTCAACCTACTAAGCTTTATATCTAAGGCTCTATTCACCTGCTTCTTTGTTCGACTGTCGTCCTTCTTAACTCTCACGTCGCCCCAGCATTTCCCTATACGATCCACGTCTCTCAATAAATATACGGTAACATCTGTACCTGACGCACTAACGGTAGAACTCGACGTTCCAGGCAACATACATAAACGCTTCCACGTCGAGCTAGTAAAACGGGCCGGAACAGACCCTTTCCCGAGCCAAAAGCGAGACGACAATCAAAATCCACCGGTCATAGATGACCTTGAAGAACCTGAGTTTGAAGTTGAGTCAATACTTAGGGCAAGAACAATTCGGCGAGGGCGTGGGGTCATGAGACAAGCCCTAGTCAAATTTACTGGCTGGGCGGAACCGTCTTGGGAAACAGTCGCATACATCAAGGATACTGTAGCTCTTGATGAATTCGAGAAAAGGTATGGACCCATTGATTCAAACGACGGACCTTCGGAAGACAGTGCAGGTGCATTTGTCGGTCCAGCCGAAAAACATATAAAGACGAAAAGACAATCTAGACAATTACCCAGGAAAAATGTTCCTTCTATTTGACCCATCATCCCAAATAAGACAGGAAGTTGTAACGGCTGGCTAGCCGGCAAGGATCCTGTAGACCACGGTTGCCAACGTGGTCCCTGCTACGCGAAGATATTGACATGGCTAGCGCTCCGAAATGTAGATTAACGTCCATTGGAACAAATGTTGGGTGCAGGGGGGCAGTCGATGGGTCTAGCCCAACGTCAAGATAATTACAATTTGAGGATATTGTAATGAGGATCGCCGTGAACTACTTCCACGGCGCCAAGTTGTTTGCTCTGTTTGCATGAGTGGAATCACATGGGCAGGGCAGGAGGAACCTATAAAATGTGCCGTCATGTGTAGACAGATATCTCTTTTTCTCCTCATAGTGAATATAAACTTCTGATTTCGATCCTCTGAGCCAACTTAGAGACACTAACCGTGACAAGAGGCTATTTATCTACATGTAAGACCCGCTAGTAGCTATATTATTTCCTTGCCATACCTCAAAATAACAGTCTAAAGTTAGATCCGAAACATCTTAACAATAGATACTGTATCATGACAGAAACCTGGAACGCCACCATCGAGCTTGGTACATCGACAAAACGGATTCCATCTCGATCAACTTTACTATTGTTGAGACAATTTTGAAGCAAAAAAAAAGAGAATTGATTATTCTATTGTGGTCTTGGCATTCTCAATTACTCGACCAGTTTTGGAAGCATCATTTTAATACTTAGTATGACCCTCTTTGGCCTTTGTTACAGCTGCAACACGCGACGGCATACTCTCAACTAGAGTATGACATAAAATTGGATCTAAGTTTTGCCAAATTTCCCTAAGTCTTTCCCACAATTCATGTATACCTTTCGGTGGCTCTGGATACTCACCGAGTCGACACTTGAGCCGACCCCAAAGATGCTCAATCGGGTTCATATCCGGCGATTGTGAGGGCCAATTCATTGTCTTGAGAATTTTAGAAGCTATCCAGCTTTTTGTTTTCTTGGATGTGTGCTTAGGGTCGTTATCTTGCTGGAAGATTAGCTCAGTTGCAGGTACCGAGTCGGGCTCTCTGGCAATTCTATCCATAGTAGGTACTAGAAAATAATCCAAGATTCCCAAATACTGTTTAGAATCCATTCGTCCAACTATACGGCCCATTCCACCTATACCATTCCATGACATACACCCCCCATATCATTAGATTGCCCCCACCAAACTTCAGGGACTCTTCGATCGCTTCTGGTTGCAAATTCTTTGGGCCTTTAACCCAAGAATATTTGATCCCATCGCTCTTTAGCCTGTTTATTTTAGTTTCGTCTGACCAAATCACCCTTTTCCAGTCTTCTTTCATCTAATTTTCGTGGCATAAAGCCCGGTTCAAGCGAGCTCTCTGATGAGCTTTTGACAGCTTTGGTTTCTTGTTCTTTTTTATCGCCTTCAGACCCTGCTCCCTTAAAGCCCACCGGACAGTCTGAGCGGAAAATTTATCTTCTCTTTCTGAATTTACTAGTTTGGACGCTCCTACTGCCGTCTTAGCGCTCCTATTTACCATTAAACGGGCGATTTCTCGTTTGTCTCTAGCTGATAGTTTTTGTGGTGGTCCATTCTTTAATTTCGATGCTTCCTTCACTATCATCTTTCGGTATTTTACAGCAGTGGCATGACTGAGTCCTTATAGTGCTGAAATTTCATTCGTTGATTTCCTTTCATGGACTAATTTTGCAATGGATGTTATTTGGTCAGGAGATATCTTTTTCATATTTTTTAAAGAAAAGATTACTTTGATAAAAATCCCAAATAATCTCGTTCATGGCAGAAGTATTTTCAAAATATAAGTATGAATCAATTGATTAAATAATTTTGATACTGGAGGCTGAATGATTCCTATATTTACAATTAATCTGACTTTTATGTTTCCTTTTTACATGATTGTTGGAGTTCTTTTACGCCTTAGTTCAAACTCTATCTTTTCCAATCGATTGAATTCCATTGAGATTCAAATTACGCTACAGATGCACTTATCACCTCATCCATCGATTCGATTGTATTTCAAATAACGCTACTTCTGCAGCTTTTACTTAATTGACAGGTTGTATCTTCACCATTCATCTATATATTAGCTCAGAAATTGGTTGATTCATTTTCCATGGTTGTTTAAAGGTACAGATAATAAGAAATTACAGAATGCAAGAGAAAATATCTTGTGGATTGGATGGCTAGTTGGGAAAAGATCTTTGAGTTCTTGTATCAAAATGATGATTCCAAAACTGGTCGAGTGTTAAGGCCAGTGCGTTCAAGGGTAAGGCAGAAGACGGATGTGTGGTCTCGGGTTATATTCATCAGTGTCCGAGCTCCCGTTCTAAATCCGTGCACAATGAGCGTGATTTATTCGACCACTTTTGTAAGCTACTGTAGCTTATAGCTATTTTATTTATTTTACAGTTGGCTTTTTTCTGGACGGGAGAATAATCTGGCCTACACACTCAGCCTCTGTCTTCGCCTTCTAAAATTGCGATTCTATACCCCGCAACATTTTCAACACTTTGTAGTGGTATTTTATAAAGAAATCTTAGTATTAGTGTTCGAAACGTCATCAAAATTGAGTCAACCATCGGAAAATACATACATACATCTCCCAAATGTACCTGTATGAGCCCGTACCACGTCAAACCAGACAAAATGAATATGTATTTGGCTTTTAAAGGTAGATTTAATCGATACATATAATCATTGTAGTATGTATCTAATAGAAAGAATTTTCTATTTCTATAATATATTTCTATCTATTGTAAATGTGTCAGTGCGTAGCAGGTATAACAGACTCTTGATGCTGTATCAGGCTAGCCATGTTGATCACGTGGAAGCGAGATTGAGTGTAGTACTTATGGCAGGCTTACTCCCATTAGATTCTATCGCTAGTTAATCTAAACCCTATTGAACCTACCTTCTTGCTTCCCTTGCACATTAGTACTCTGTCGGTGATAATTACATTATAGGGTGCTTCTTTTCAACAGGTTATGAAGTCCGGTTTACGCCGTAGGTCATAGGTTATTCAACTCACTATCGGCGCACAATAGGACCGTGAAGTACGACAGGACTGTACTGAAAGCCGAAAAGCTGCACGAAAGGATTTGTGCTAGAATACCGTCTTACAATAGGACCGTAAGCGGGATTTTTGAGCGTTCAACCTTGGCCGAGGGCCAATTTTATTTTATAATTCATCACTTGACAACGTCGGGGCTTCAGCGAATTCGACTCAAATTCACTAACACAGACAATCCGACCCAAATCGCAAACGCAACACATCACGATAGAGGACGCCGGCCATTGGGGGGGAGAAAAACTCTCCAAACTTAACCATGAAAATTGGTTCAGGCTAATGAAAGCAAACTTCGAATGCAAAGGAGTCACTCACGTTCTGGAACAGACTCTGACCGAATACGCCCAAGTTGCTGCGCCAGACCCGTCAACATCAAGAAAGGCCAATGTCGAGGAAGTGGCACAAAAATCCCAGGGCAAAACCATCTTCTTGAATGTAGAGAAGAAGACAAAGTACTTGAAAGACGCCAGAACAATAAGGGTGTTGCTTCTCAAGGGGTTGGACAATGACGACCAAGCGCTTCTGGATGAGTATGAGACTCCGGCGGATCTTTGGAAGTACCTAAAGTCAAAGTACTCCAAGCCTAGTAAGCTTGCAGCCGCGCAGTACACCAGAGATCTGAACAATTTCGAGTTCACATCTGAGCTCACAATAATATATGCCTACAACAAACTGAAAGAGATAAGAAGAAAAATTGTCTCCGCCAAGCCATCAGCAAAAGGCCAGTACGATGACAAGGCTTTACTACTCATCCTCATCTCTGCTCTTCCAAAAGTCTACCAGTCGACGGTCGATTCTTTGAGTATCAACAATGAGCTTTCTGTCGATGAATAGCTGAAGTATCTCGAGAACAAGGAAGAAAGGCTGAGATTTGCTCCTGATAACGAGCACGCTCATGCTGCACGGACTCGGACGACAAAGAGTCGTCGCCCAAAACAGCAACAAAGCCAAGATTCCGACGTTGAGATGATTGATGCCATAGAGTGCTATCTCTGCTTTGGAAATCATCTCATCGTCAATTGTGAATACCTTGGGTGGGCATAAAACCAAGTGAAAAGAGAAAAAAGAGAGAAAAAGAAGCTGTCTAGTTCTAGAAGGACTCACGTTGACTCAAAGAAGAAAAGCTCCAAAAAATCTCGTGGGTACGTAGGAACAAATGTCGATGAATCCTCGTCATCCTCGGAGACATGCTCTTCTAGCTCGGCAGATGAATCTGTTGTGGAAACAGCTGCCCTCACAAAAGAGCAAAAAAGAAAATCATGTAAGCGACCTTTAGAATGGCCAATCGATACAGGCGCATCATCACGCATGACTGACCAACTCAAACTTTTTAGAGGACCATTAGAAAAGCTCAGAGAGAAACGCCAAATCCAAGTAGGAGGAGGCATACTATGGTCAGAAGCTCGTGGGACTGTTAGAGTTGAGGCAAATGATGGATCTTTCTGCTATCTGAAGGATTGTTTGTTCGTTCCTGGGCTTGGGATTAATTTAATTTCAGCTCGACGTTTGCGCCGAGATGGTATTGTTGGGATACACGACTCCAAGAACATGTATGTTAAAAAACTTGATGAGTTCCTTCAATTCAGAAATGATCATAAAACTTTTCTACACGCAAAACAAAAGAATGGCTTATATATGCTAAAGTCCATCCTCTCAGAAACTCTCGAGCTAGCCTTCGTTTCAAACAAAAATACAGATGTCAAATCTTCAGTAGATACTAATACTCATGGGGAAAGTACAGATGAAGATCCAGACATATCGGAACATAATGAGGCTTCTAAGTCTCAGAGAAAGAGATATCAACTAATGTATAGAAGATTTGGCCATTACGGATCCGAGGCTTTACGTCACCTTCACGAAGTAGCGAGCGCAATCAAAAAGATTTCCATCCCTGAGAAAGAGAAACGGATCTGCGAATCTTGTAAAATAGGTAAGATGAAGAGAAAGATAAGCAAAGAACTTGAGGTACATAAAGATAAAGTTCTCGCCCAAATCTTCATTGACATTGCGGGTCCGTTTGTGATGTCTACTCGTGGATTTGAGTACTTCTTACAGATAGTCGATAGCTACTCACGGAAGATCTGGACCATTCCTCTGAAAACAAAAGATCAAGCAATCTCGGCGCTGCGCTAATAGAAACTTTTAGAGGAAAGAAAGACAGGTGAAAAACTAATCGCATGTAGGTCAGACAATGCACCAGAGTTGAAGAAGATCATGGACAAATGGCAGAAAAAGGACGGTGTAAGTGCCCAGTACACCACGATTGCTTCTTCACACCAAAACGGTGCGGCTGAACGAGCTATTTTAACAATGGAAAATGCGATAAGAACAATAACTCGCGCTGCTAGCCTTCCTGCAGAATTTTCGTGTTTTGCTGCAGAAACTGATGCACACGTACGAAATAGACTAGCACGTAGCCCCAAAATTAATGGGAAAAGGACATCTCCAGAGGAAGCATACACCGGGATAAAGCAAAAATCAGACCATCTAAAAGTCTGGGGGTGTATTTGCTACGTCCATGTAGACCCAAAAACAATCCCAGTGAAGCAACTTCATAATAAACAAGCTAACAGAGGAAGAAAAGCAGTCTTTTTGGGGTATGGTAATGAAACCACAAAGCAGTATTGGCATTACTCGGCAGACTTAGGTTACGTTCAAAGATCAAGTTCAATTGAGTTCGATGAAAATTCTAAAGGTGGCATATTGGACTTGAGACTCAGAAATTTACCTAGCCAGGTTACTGGGCAGGGAACACACACGGGCTTAGTTGATCGAAAGCCACGCGGTAGACCAAGAAAATTTTCTGACGACAATCAACAACAATTGACTAGTCATTCGTCTCCAAATGAGCAAATTGAAAGCCAACAACTCAATGTTGAGCAACCTTTTACACAGGATATAGAACTGGTCGATGCACCAGAGATAGCGCCATCACCAAAACTTCCAGCTATCCAACAAGAACCAGTAGACAATACCATTAAAATTTTAGAAGATAAAATCACGTTTGAACTCCCAACAATAGCGGAACCATCGGCAATTATCAAAAATGACAAAGGACTTGATGGGAAAAGTAAAGTAACTGTTGCCTCTGAGAATGCCACTAGTTCAATACAAGTTTCTACTTCTAAAGATGAAAAACGTCGAAAAGAAAAGAAACCCTCCGGACAAAAGAAAAAGAAAAGTAAGGACAAGGCTCATGGAAAAGGAAAACGAAGACGAAAAGTCGATGAACTGGAAACAACAGAGACATCGAAGGAAACTCAAGAATCAGACATAGTCTGCGAGGAAATTTACTCTCAGCCATCTACTAATAACGAACCACTTCCTTTAGAATCATCTAAAACTAGAGAGGCAGAGGTGACTGCACAGCTTCTATCGAAGCAGGTAGAAAGTCAAGCAACCATGGACCTTGATTCAGAATCGGAAGATGACCATTGGACAACAAAAAAAAAGGAGGTTTATACAGGAATTGAAAGGGAAAATAACGACAAGAAAGTCGTGATACCCGCTTCTAGGTATTTTTTTAGACCAAGGAAAAGATCTGGAAATGGTGATGAAGATGAGCGTCAGGCAAAGCGCATTAGAGCAATGATATCTTTCTTCAAAAACCAGAGGAATAAGCTCATAAAAGCAGACCAGCTTGAGCATGCGCTTGCAGCAATGGCACAGCCTCAAATATACGGGAAAAAGATTCGAAAAGGCATTTTTAAAGGATTGTACGCTTTATTTTGCCGAATTCCGGACAATGATGAAGATTACGCACTGCAAGCTAAGATAATCCAAGGTATAACAATCCCAAGGACATACAAGGAAGCCATGAGAAGCCCCCAAGCAAAAGAATGGAAGAAGCTGTTAAGACGGAAATAGACCAGCTAATCATGAATGGTACTTGGGAAGAAATGTTGTTACCGAAAGGAGCAAATCTGGTTTCAACAAAATGGGTTTTTAACATTAAAGAGACTGTTAACGGAAATATTGAAAGATTTAAAGCAAGACTGGTAGCAAGAGGTTTTAGCCAATCGCAGGGAATTGACTACACGGAGACATTCGCGCCAACCGTCCGAATAGATACATTTTGTATATTCCTCGCCACAGTAGCCAAAAGAGATTTGGAATGCTACCAATTTGATATTAAAAATGCTTTCACTGAGTCTCAATTAAAAGAAGACATATTCCTTTCCCCTCCAGAGGGTGTATTGGTTTCGAATGGGAAAGTTCTGAAAGCACTTAGAAGCCTTTATGGGTTAAAGCAAGCTGGACGTGGCTGGAATTTGTTACTGCGTGACTTCATTGTTCACAATTGTGATTTTAAGCAGAGCCTCGCTAACCCATGCTTATTTGTTCAGGAAAAGAGAAAGATTTACTTATTGGTTTATGTCGACGACATTGCTGCTGCTAGCGAAGAGATGAAACAGATTGATTGGTTCTACAAAAATTTGTTACTGAGATTCAACGCCAAGAACCTGGGGGAGATTTCAAAGCTTCTAGGCGTCAGAATAACAAGATATTGACAAAACCGAACCATCTATTTAGACCAAGAGCAGTACTTTGATAAGATGCTCACAAGCTTTGGGTTTCCGAATGGAAAATACACAGTAAAGAAAATACCAGCAGCTGATTACGAAAATCTCAGACCAACGTTACCGTCAGACGAAAAGTTTGATGTTAAGTTTTACTAGCAGATAATTGGCAGCTTGATGTATGCGATGACGCTTACACGTCCGGATATCGCATTTGTCCTCGTATGTCTAGCTAGGTATATGACTAACCCTGCGGTCCATCATGGCCAAGCCCTCAAAGATCTGATGGGGTACCTACGCTCCACGATTCGACAAAAATTAAGGTTCGGACCTGGAACAAGAGATCATGATAGCCACTTTGTCACCTACACCAATGCAGATTGGGCAAATGACAAATCAGATAGGAAAAGCATTTCTGGGGGAGTTGGAATGTTCTATAGAGGACCATTTTGCTGGATGTCAAAAAAGCAGCGGTCAGTAGCACGATCAAGTTGTGAGTCGAAGTACATATCTCAATCTATGTATGCAATTGTCAGAACTTGTCAGGCCCTGGTACTTTCAAATTGAATATCTCCTTGCTGGACCCTGAAGATCTGTTATGCCGATCTATTTTAGGACCGACGCATTAATAGTAATCTTCGCAACAAGCTTTATTTAGATATTCTATTTTTGTTTTGTTATTTTTAACTTGCTTGGGTTGAATAATTTATGGCAAATCTTCAGGATGATGGTTCTAGGAGTTTGGATCCTACTGTACATAAGGAGTTGTAGCCTTCCCTTCTCTCTTCACGCTTTGTCTTTTCTGTCATCCTATCACTACCGTAGAAATCAACCACCGTAGAAATCAACAACCTTAGAAGTCTACCACCTTAGATACCACTTACCTCAGTCCACATTCATTTCTTCTCACTTTGCCTTGTCACTTTCTTTATTCTCTACTCCTCTATCTCCCATAACATTCCCAACAGCACGGGTATCTGAAAGTCACGATATCCACCCACCAACGTGACAGTAATGCAAGGACAGTGGACAGCACAAGTCTTCCGAGACTTACAGATGCCAGATTACATTGGTACAGATGGCATAAAGGTAAATATGCGCGGGGATAACCAAGGAGCTATTGTGTAAGAGTATGGCCGGTGTTGCCTCAATATTCATCCTTGTAGATTGTTGGACAGGCTACCGGGCTAGCCGTGAAGGCGCGGCCGCTCGAAGACTAGACTGCCCCAACGTTTTCTTTCATTTGTGGGACCTCGGTAGTATTTAGGTGGGGGCTAGTCCGGGGGGGGGGGATAAACGGTTTCTATTTAATAGTTGCTGTCGACCTTACTAAAAGGGTTGTGCAACGTCTTGTTAATTATTATCCTGCTTTGACCACAATCTCAGATTAAACATTTATCCCTGACTTTCCCGCACTATCTTCTCTGAATACCGCTCCGTATTATCTTGTAACCCTCTCGCACCCCCGCTGTGTGACATTACGTTGCACCATTTTTAATTTTTTTAAAAAAAAAAAAAAAAAATCTTTAAAGATTTTTTATTTTTATCTTTATATTTCCTCGTTCTCTTATACTTGTCATACCGTTCGCGACCATTTATTTAGCACCGTTTCTGCCACGTGCTGGTTTCCTAGGTTGTTTTGCTGATTGATTGTTTGATTGGTTGTCTGCTCGTGCGCTTGGTTGATTATTGGATAGTGTTTTCTACTTGTTTTCTACTTCTATATTTTATTATTGTGTTCGCCTTTTATTCCTAGTTCCTAGCAATGGCTCCTCCTGATTCTCCAGAATCTTTCCTAAAGCTTCTACATCAGTCTGACGATGCTGGTCAGATTAAACGGGTGACAGAGCTCTTCAAATCAGGGCAGAAGCTTGAAGTGAAGGTCACCGCACTTGACAAAGAAATCGCGCGTCTTCAACTCGAGAATCTAGAACTAAAAGCATCTTTTGATACTCTCCAGAACCAGATCCAAATTTGGAGAGACGAGAATGCCGGCCTCCAAAGGCAGCTGGCAGTGGCCCAGTATAAATTGGAGAACCAACCAAAGGACTTTGACCCTTCCACCTCTGCCGATACACAAAAACCCTTGGTAACGACAGAATGCTTCCATATCAGATAGGTTTTTCTAGGAAATGATAAGACAAAATATGACAGGTTTAAGAATCATATAAAAATAACCATCGCCCAAAACCCTGAACGCTTTCGCACTGTCCAGTCCCAAGTTGGTTTGGTTTACCAGAATCTAGGCCCTGAACCTCAATTATTCATGGATCAGCACTTGACGGAAGAAGGTCTATTTGGATTTCAAAAGGTAGAAGACGTCTGGCAAGTTCTGGACGTTTCATATCGTAATCCGAATGAGAAGAGCGAAGCTAGACGCGCCTTGGTTCATCTACGCCAGGGAGCTAGGCCATTTGGTGCTTATCTCGCAGAATTTCAACGCCGAAAAACGCTAGCTGGTATCTCTGATGATGGAACCCTGATTGACGCCATGCGCGACGGAGTCACTCAGGACTTGAGAACGAAAATCAGTGATCAACAAGTAATTGACCATGACTACACCTTTGACGAATTTGTCGCTCTTTGCAAAGACTGCCAACACCGACTTGACCTAGACAAAGACCCAACCAAAAAACCTTACCCCTATGCGGGCGGAAGGCCTCAACAGTTTTCGCGACCTAACCCTCCTCCGCCGAACGCCCGCCTCTTGCCGAATTATAACTACCACCAACCTCCTAGCATGCCACCAAGACCCTCTTTTCCTTTGGCTTCGAATCCTCCCAATCCTCCACGAGGGGATCCAATGATACTAGACCGGGCTCAAATCCAGAGAATCGGGCCGGACGGCCGAATCACAGCGGAAGAACGGCAACGAAGATTTGATCTCAACTTGTGTATGCGCTGCGGAGAAGCAGGCCATACCAAATTTACTTGCGGTCCCTCGAGAACGATAACCGACCTGAGAAAAATAGAGATGTCTTTGGATGATGAGGAAGATGGTGGAGCTCCTATACCGGTAGGGAGAGTCCAGCATTTAAAAGAATAGCCCATAACTGCAGTCACGGTTATGGTGATATTGCGATACTAAATGAATTCAACTCTTCTCTCCTAATTTCTGATTTGTCACTAGGTAGTTCTGCTAAATTGAGTTCGTTAATTTTGCCTTGCAGCCTAACTTTTGGCAAATTCTCAATTGTGACGTCTGCCTTAGTTGATTCCGGAGGAAATGGTTTTGGATTCATTGATTCATCGTTCGTGCAAAAGTACCAACTGCCCATCCTTCCCCTCGACCAACCTCGTATTCTTCGTGTCGTCGACGGACGCAAATCATCAGCAGGTATGGTAACTCATTATGTAAGGACCGAACTGTCTATAAACCACCATCATGAACTAGCTCTATTCTACATCACAAAACTTAGCAATTTTCTGATAATCCTGGGCTACGGTTGGTTGTCTCAACACAACCCCTCAATTAATTGGTCCACCAGCGCTCTAAAATTTAACTCTGACTTTTGTTCGCAGTCGTGTTTCCGTGATACCCAGATCAAATATCCTAGAAGGATTCTCATCAAAGGTTTAGCATCAGACAAAGTGACTACTTGACTCACCACCTCTCCAGTTCACCTACAACTCGACGTTATCAAAATACTTGACGCTGGTGAAACTACCGCCGAACTTACGACACTACAAAATAAACTTCCTGATTGGTTAAAGCATCAGGCTGCGGTTTTCTCGAAGTTTGACTCTGATATTCTACCGCCTCACCGTGCCATAGACCATAAAATAGTTTTAAAGGAGGGAACTCACCCTCCGTATGGTAAGCTTTACGCCATGTCCCACGACGAGTTAACAGCCCTTCGCGACTGGCTCAACGATAATCTTTCTAAAGGGTTCATCCGGCCAAGCTCTTCTCCTTGTGCTTCTCCAGTTCTGTTCGTTAAGAAGTCCACTGGCAAGCTGCGCTTGTGCATGGATTATCGGGGTCTAAACAAAATCACGGTAAAAAATCGATACCCCATCCCCTTGATATCGGAAACCTTAGACAGATTGTCCAAAGCCCGATTCTTCACCAAATTAGACGTTATTTCCGCTTTCAACCGTATCCGCATCGCCAAGGGGGATGAATGGAAAACAGCGTTCCGTACGCGTTATGGACTATTCGAATCCCTAGTTATGCCTTTTGGACTAACTAATGCTCCCAGCACCTTTCAATCCTACATAAACACAACTCTTCAAGAGTTCCTTGACCTATTCTGTACCGCGTACATCGACGATATCCTAATTTATAGAAATACCCAAGAAGATCACAGACGTCACGTTAGCCTTGTTCTTGACAAGTGCCGCGCAGCTGGATTACAGCTGGATATCAATAAGAGCGTATTTGAAGCTCCGGAAGTAAAATATTTAGGACTTATAATATCGCGCAAAGGTGTTGAAATGGATCCAGACAAAATCGACTGTGTCAAATCCTGGAAAACTCCCTCCCGTGTAAAGGATGTTCAAGCATTTCTTGGTTTTGCAAATTTCTATCGGCGATTCATCAAGGGTTTTTCATCCATTGCCAGACCATTAACTGAGCTTACTAAAAAGGGGGCCACTTGGACCTGGACCCTTGATTGTGATAACGCTTTCAAATTATTGAAAACTAAATTTACCGAGTCACCCATACTGAGCCATTTCGATCCGGACCGCCGATGTATTGTGGAAGTAGATTCAAGTGATTGGGCGCACGGCGGAATTCTTTCGCAACACGATGATGCCCACGTTTTACACCCTGTGGCTTACTTCTCCGGTCGGCTAACGCCAGCCCAAATTAATTATGAAATCTATGACAAGGAACTACTCGCCGTGGTAAAAGCTTTTGAGCATTGGAGACAGGAGCTACAAAGTACGAAGGAACCGGTCCAAGTCATCATAGACCACAAAAATCTAGAATGGTTCATGACTACGAAGACATTGAATCGTCGACAGGCCCGTTGGTCAGAATTCTTATCTCGGTTCAACTTTATAATCTCCTACCGGCCGGGTAAACAAGGGGGGAAGCCGGACTCGCTCACTCAACGTTCAGAAGATCTACCTACAGGACTAAACGATGAGCGTTTAGTCCACCAAATGCAAACCGTTCTTAAACCTCAAAACTTGGACCCTGAAATCTCACAAAACCTAGACCTTAACCTTCAGCTCGCGCCTGTACACCTTGACCAATCAGAGACGCCTCTCGCTACAAAAATCGACCAATTAATAACTAACGGATACCAACAAGACAAGTTTCTCCAGGAAATATTGAAAATCATGCGAGGTCCAGGCCCTTTCCGCTCTAAACATCTCGACTTATCTAGATGCAGTATTCGAAACGACCGTTTATTTTTCGACGACCTTATCTATGTTCCCGAACTACCCGAATTAAAGTTACTAATACTTGACCACTGCCACAATCATCCTAACGGCGGCCATCATGGCCGTAACAAGGTCTTCGCCAAAATCTCTAGATCCTACTGGTGGCCAAACATGATGCAAACAATCACTCAGTATACCAATAATTGTCACACATGTAAAAGAATTACACCATCTAGATTAAAGTATCAGGGTCTGCTCAAGCAACTCCCAGTTCCCGAACGGCGGTGGCGGGACTTATCTGTCGATTTTATAGGCCCACTACCAGTTTCCCAAGATTTCGATTGCATCATGGTCGTGTGCTGTCGGTTAACTAAGGCTCGACATTTCATACCGTGCCATACAACAATTGATGCTGAGGGAACCGCTAAATTGTTCTACCATCATGTCTGGAAGCACCATGGATTTCCAGACTCTATAGTATCAGACAGGGGGCCGCAATTTGTGGCCAGTTTTTGGAAATCAGTATGCGACCGTACCAACACAAAGATCTTGCTTTCAACAGCCTGGCATCCCGAAACTGATGGCCAGACAGAACGCTTTAATGCCATCCTAGAGTGTTATCTGCGCGCGTACTGTAATTACCAACAAGACGACTGGGTAGACTGGCTTCCATCAGCCGAATTCAATGCCAACGATTCTGAATCCGAAACAACAAAAGTAACTCCATTCTTTGCCAACACCGCTCAACATCCTAGATCAGCCATAGACAAGCCTAGATCTAATACGGTAAACGCATCTGAGTACCGTGCCTCACAACAAAATCTGGCTAATAGCTTCATGGCCAAAATAGCCGAATTGAATGAATTCTTACGTGACAACATGAAAGCGGCGCAAGCATTTTATGAAAAGTTTGCCAATCGTAATCGCTCTCCCGCACCTGTCTATCGAGCAGGAGATAAAGTGTTCGTCAATGCAAAAAATATTAAGACTAAAAGGCCGAGTAAAAAACTCGACTGGAAAAACTTAGGACCTTTCGAAATCGTAAAACCTATCGGTAGTCATTGTTACCAACTGAAATTACCAGACAACCTCTGTTCAATACACCCAGTCTTCCATACTAGCCTTCTCCGACCTGACCCCAATAATCCCTTTCCAGGACAAATAAACGACCCTGACCCTTTTATTGAAATCGATGATGCGGGACAAAAAATCTACGAAGTTGATGCAATCGTAGGTTCCAGGAGAACTAAAAACCTAGGATTCCAGTATAAGGTGAAATATACAGGTCTCTATGAAACTTCTTGGCAACCACTCTCTGACATTGTCGGGGGCACTGCGACGCAAGCTGTAGAATTATTCCATTACAAAAACCCTCGCAGACCAAGACCCACCGAGCGAGAACTTGAGGATGCAATTGCGGAAGCCCAATTGGACACAGCACTTGATCAGGAAAGAGAGGATTATTGGCCTGTTGAGACAACAAACCTGAAAGGGGGGACGTAATGTAAGAGTATGGCCGGTGTTGCCTCGTTATTCATCCTTGTAGATTGTTGGACAGGCTACCGGGCTAGCCGTGAAGGCGCGGCCGCTCGAAGACTAGACTGCCCCAACGTTTTCTTTCATTTGTGGGACCTCGGTAGTATTTAGGTGGGGGCTAGTCCGGGGGGGGGGGGATAAACGGTTTCTATTTAATAGTTGCTGTCGACCTTACTAAAAGGGTTGTGCAACGTCTTGTTAATTATTATCCTGCTTTGACCACAATCTCAGATTAAACATTTATCCCTGACTTTCCCGCACTATCTTCTCTGAATACCGCTCCGTATTATCTTGTAACCCTCTCGCACCCCCGCTGTGTGACATATTGCACTGACCAAGAATTCTCACCTTCACGAGAGGTCGAAACATATTGACGTCTGCTATTGGTATATCAGAGACCTTGTCAAAAAAGGGAAACTCGGCGTCAAGTATGTGCCCACTTCAGAAATGCCTGCCGACAAATTTACAAAGCCACTTGCCCGAGTCGCGTTCGAACGTTTCAGAGGATTCCTTGGTGTCGCCACAGATTGATCGTACTGAAAGGTATGTTTGAGAGGGATAGATATTGGTAGCTCAAGACTGCTCACACTGAGGGGGAGTATTGTAAATGTGTCAGTGCGTAGCAGGTATAACAGACTCTTGATGCTGTATCAGGCTAGCCATGTTGATCACGTGGAAGTGAGATTGAGTGTAGTACTTATGGAAGGCTTACTCCTGTTAGATTCTATGGCTAGTTAATCTAAACCCTATTGAACCTACCTTCTTGCTTCCCTTGCATATTAGTACTCTGTCGGTGAAAATTACATTATAGGGTGATTCTTTTCAACACTATCTATGATTTATTAATTTATACTAATTAATTCATTTTCATTATATTTATGTAAGAGCTGCTGAAGCCGCCCGGCGTCCCAACAACGTTTGAAAGATCTCATTTTATCCGTAATAGATTTCTTGAGCCGACTTATTCAGCCCTCCCACATCTCGATATCCTATAGTGTGATGGCGATGGGAAAGACTGCTGGTGAGAGAAGTGACAACTCTAACGCGTCGCAAAATACGACAAAGGCAAGCGCAAACCATCAGGGTGGGAATGTAGCGGTCTTAAAGTAATTGTTATTCACAAACAACTCAGAACTATATACTAGAATATCTTGAAGTGGAGAGGAAAGTAATCTAGGAAGTTTCTCTCTTATTTATCTAAATTTCGAGAATCTTGTTTCTCTTGATGACCAAATCGAATGAATAAAATCTCCCTGTCCAAACTTATGACTCCTTCCCTCATCTCCTTCTATTTCCATTGCCATCATTACATTATATTAAGTCATAATGGAGCTTAGATTAGTCGTTCATGGAGTACCTAATTTCAAGCATAATGGAATCTTCTTCCAGGATGTTGTATGACTCGGTTGAGGTTGTCAATTTGTTTTGTTTACATTCCTGGATAAGATGATGTTGCTAGGTTCCGCTCTCGGCCCATTATTAATAAAATTAACAATAAGTATTATGCATAATTAGCTCGGCTAATTAATTTTTATGTGGTTAGGCTAATGCCTAACCAGGGTCAGGCTTCAGCCCTGTGACAGGGAACACAATGTTAACGAGGCCAAACGCCAACAAATTGGGGAGTTTCTGATCAAGTTGAGGGGTAGCTTAGTCAAATTAGGTGGGAAGGGTGCTGGAGTTACGGTCCAGGAGGTCAATGGCGTCATGGAAGCTTTAAAATCGCACCTGTCAGAATGGCAGAAAGTATTTCGGAAAACCACGCCAATGGAGGAAAGAATGCTAGCTTTGCAAGAGGCAGTAAAGGGCCTGCAAGGGGTCAATCGCCAATCTGCTACTGCACCTTCAATGCCAGGCAGCAGGCTTTCATACGCCGTGGTTGCAGCGCCACCAGGGACAAGATCTACAGTCCGGTTAAGAGTTGATAAAGCAGAAGAAATGCAGCCAGATCAGCTGCTATCTCTGGCGCAAAAACATACCATGGGGGCGTACGCTGTTCGGCAGATGAAAAGCCAGGACACCGAATTCTTTGTCCAAATAGCTTCTCAACGCGACGCAGCCCTTAATATGCCGCAGCCCCCCGAATTTAAGGTTTTTAAGCAAGACTTCCCAGTTGAGATTTCCGGAACTCCTCTCGCTACAAACATAGAGGGGGGTAAACAAGCAGATAATAGTGGCCTGGTTCAATTGATAATCGAGGCATCAAAAGTTCGGATCCCTGGACTTTAGATCAACCGGATCTGGTGGCTTCACGATGGGAAAGAACATGCTCGAGCCAAAAAAGATGACCGCAAATGGGGGACTGTGGTGATGAGCCTCACATCAGAAGTGCTGCAAAGGGAGGTTGTTTTGAAGGGTATCGTAATTAATGCGGTCCTCTACTCAGCCCAGCTCTGGTCTCCACGAGCGCAAGTTAAACAGTGTTTCAACTGTAGCCAATGGGGACACACCCAGGCTTCTTGTGGAAAGGTAGCGAGGTGTGGCGAGTGTGCTGGAAGTCATCAGACGCGTGACTGCCCAAAGGAGAGGATATCCTGTTGCAACTGCGGCAAATCTAACAAGTCTTGGCAGAAAAAATTGTGTCCAACCTTCCAGGTGTACAAGACTGGTGTGCAAAGGGCTAGAGAGGAACTCCCTCTTAGGACACCGCAAATTCAAAGAGAAAGAGAAACATCTCATGTCCTCGCGACACCAGTAGATGTGGACCGAATCCAGGAATTTACTGTTGTCACCAACAAAAAGAGGAGAATCGCAACAGCCGTTGAGCCAGGCGGCGATCTTAGAAGGGGCCCAGGACGTCCCAGAAAAGAAATGGCTCTAAATACAATAGTTACATCTATTGAAGTTTGGTAAAGTTTATGATATAAACACCTTGGGGCTTCAATCAGATGAACTACTTTCTCCGAGGGATTTGGAGAGTGCTTGGGTGGTGATGGCTGAAGGGGCGCGAAGATTATCTCTCTATATTTTTTAATCTATGTACAAACATGAATACATATATACAAGATCCGCCGATTCTAGAAACTTCGTAACTAGCGCAATCTCAACACTAACTTCTAGATGATTCCACATTGTGCTATTTCTTTCTCATTTGGGTTCTTTCTAGTATCTTCCATCAGCAGTCTGTAAAGCCCCAAACAAACCTGTTATAAGGATGGGGGCTTGTGGATAGCACCAGGTTGTTATACCTGGTTGAGATAGTCACAAATAATATAAGAATTTTAACTTATCACAAATAAGAGAGGGAACAGAGTGGCACAAATAAGAGTCTGTAAATCTGAAGTGTGGAGTTGTTAATTTCTCCCACTTAGACACAGAGTGCTAACTATATAATCTATAATAATCTAGCGCTAAGAGTTCTAGTGATTTGGTCATATACGGACTAGCGTATTCTACAATTTAGAGTCTTAACTGTTGGGAGACTAGTGTATCTGTGCATATCTCTTTGAGTGCACAGCTCTATCTCTAAACTGCTAGTAGCACTTAATTTCAACAAAACCAATACTGACCAAGATCAATGTGATCAGCGCCTTTTCACAACAACTCCACCTCTGGTTAACTTTGGACAGCCAGTTGTAACAGATCAAGTATAAAAAGCAGTATGCATTTAGATAGGTGATGGTAATCTATAATATTACTATGGGAAAGAAAACTACTCTCAAGGTATCTGATATCTACAAATACTAAGCAGCACGCCCCTATTCCCTTCCCGAAGGATCTAAAAATACCGCTACATCCGTGCATAGCATGCCCTTAAAATAAAACACAGCTCATAGAGCACGATCTGTTTGCTAGATCTTAAGTAAGGCATTTTTGCCCGTGAGAATTGCCTGCAATAAATATAGCAGGCTACAGGCATACATCGGATTACCAGCTGTCACAAATCCCCTCCCTACTCTTAAGAGTGTGCATTATTACTTCTTTTACGCCTCTCCCGTCGTCAATCAATGGTTTTAGCTTCTGCTGGACCAACGTAAGCTTCGAAACTATCCTCTGGTGGACCATTGCCTTTGTCTATAGATCTATATTTGAGCTCAAAATTCTCTAATGCCTGGGTGTCTTTGATATATTTGACTGGTTCCCAAGTAGGATCAATACACCTAACCCATTTTACCAGAGCTTGCTCATATATAGTTCGACCACGGTGAATGGTTCTAGCCCATAGAATAGATTCTATTTAATACTCAGGTTCATCCAAGTTGTCTAAAATTGGGGGATTTTAGGAACTGTCACGAGTCTGGCTGGGAAAGGGATCATTGCCTGCCCTTTTTACTACTTCAACCTGGAAGCGTTTATGTATGTTCCTAGGAACTGTCACAGTCTAGACAAGAGCGCCTGCGCAGCTAAATGTGTAGAGGTAGTTAATAATTAATTCTATGATCTAGATAACTAACTCGCAATTTAAAAGTACATGTAGATATATACATTTCCCTCGAACTGAACTACTCGCCCCACCTTGACACTAATCATGAATCGTAATATTCTCATGAAACAGAAGGTCTTCTCGTGCCACACAACCTCCCTGTATTGTGAAGCCGCCACGTAATAGCAAGTCTCCGAATAGAAGTCGGTCCGCTTGTATTAGCAAGTTTCAGTATAATTGAAACACCCTGCAGGACCAGGTCGTGCACAATTCACTATCTATGTAAAGTCTGTGCACGCCTATGCACAACATAGGCTACAGGCATAAACCAGCTCACCAGCTGCTACAACTTTCCTTCTCATTCTGATGGTCTTTTAGCTAGCCTTTTTGACCGTCGCTGCCGAAGTGTTTGAGGCTCCGCCGGTCCCACAAATCCACCAGCTTCATTAATCATTGGTCTGTTGTGCAAATCAATTGGTCCATACTTCGCTTCGAATTCCTGTAAGGCCTCCGTATCCTGTACATACTCGATAGGTTCCCAAGTAGGGTCAGCCCAGCTAACCCATTTAACTAGTGCTTGTCGAAATTTTCCTCTTCCGCGTGATTTAGTTTGTGCTTGTAGAATAGATTCAACTTGATACTCAGGCTCTGCTAGGTCATCTATTATTGGCGGATTTTGAGCATCATCACGTGATTGACTTGGGAATGGATCATCTCCGGCTCGCTTAACTAATTCGACATGAAATTGGTTGTGGATGTTTCCTAGTACATTCAACTCAACTGTTAATGCGTCAGGTACTGCAGTGACTTCATACTTCGCGTGCTGCCAGGCTAATTTCTTCGACAGCTGCGGCGTTTTAATATGTCTCAAGTCAAGCCAGACCTTGTCACCGTGTTTGACTTGGATGTCATCCAATATTCTTATTCTGTTTCATTGTCAGGCTACTGTTGTTTTATGGTGTTTAGTTTTTTGTTGTATCAAACGGTGTTTTAGAATACGTTTTTAGGTGTGAAATTATTTTGTTATTTTATAGTGTTTCACTCGGGTCTGGAAAGGGAGCATCGGTTTGAAGGTTGTTGTTAATGACTCTGGGATGGAAAACTGTTTTGGAAGAGATCTACGGAAAGACATAGAACTGTCATTTATATAAACCTTTAGGATGTAACTTATTATAGAGTAGAGTTTTTCGACTGAAAATATCGATATCTATTTTTCTCAAACCCATTTCTGTGTCTCAATTATATTTATTCTATCTGTTACTACAGACATATCTTTCACGACTCAAATTTGCTATATGTGTCTATCTATAACAAATATTTAAAGTTGATAAGTTATGAGCCCGGAATTTTCCACAACACAAAGAATAGATTGTTAATCCTTTTAATTTCGATCGAAAAATGAGTTCAAATTTCCTTCTAAAAAATGCCAGCGGTTTTGAACAATGGCGCCGTACCGTTTCTGAGCGAGCTGCTCAATTGTTAACAGACAATCTTCTAGAGACGGAAAATGACGATTCCATAGACCCAGGGGATAATATTACTCGACCCGAAGTTTTAAAAGATGATTCAACAACACAAGAGATTGCACTTTGGGAGGCCAGAGAGCGGCAGTTCATCTTGATACACACTCGAGCACAACAACTTCTTGAGTATATGGTTCAGACATTGGAACCAACTTTGTACGAACGAGTGGTAACAACATACAAACTGAAAAAACGCACGCCGACAGCTTTGTATCGAGCAGTAAAGAAAACTCTCAATCCATCCTCAAAGTCTGCAGAAACAGATTTGCAGACAAAATTAGCAAGGCTTGAACAATCAGCAAAGACCATTGATATCGACATTTGGTTAAATAGTTGGATCCAGATTGAATCAATTGCCAAGGCCAGCAAATATAATTGGGCAAATGATATCATCGATCGTTTTCATGCATCATTAGGTCATCGATCAGTTTTTTTTGCGACAAGTTTTGCAGCTCTCATTTGGATGGGATCAATCACCCTCCCTGAATTAGCTGAACAATATAGACTGTGCGAGGCAAAACTCAAGCGTTTTGAATACATAGGCAGTCAAGATCTAGAGCACGTCTTTAACCCGCCTATGTCACTTGTTTCAGTTGATCATGAAAATAGAAATCCAGAAAAAAAAGAAGAGGTTAAAAAAGATAAGTCAGAGAAATGTTTGTGTGGTCTCAAATACCATTTGCTAAAAAATTGTTATTTATTTAATCCCAAAGCAAGACCAAAAAATTGGGTTGACCATCGATCTTTTGCATCAAAACAACGACTTTGGAACTTGGTGGAAAATACTAGAAAAAGAAGTCAACTAGAAAAGGAGTTAGGACATCGATTACCCCAGGAGGTGACCGAAAAACCTACAGAAGAATCTTCATCCGCAGCCATTATGTCAAAACAGATAGACATATATGACGACTATGTCACCGAGTCTCAACCGTCATATGATCAATCTGAATCAACTTTATCATATATGCTCGCACTTACGATTTCACAGACTACCCTGCCATATAAAAACTGGTGGGTGTTTGATTCAGGATCAGGAAGACATATCTGTCACGACAGAAACTTATTCCATACATTCAAGCCGCTAACAACACAGCAAGTCATAAAAACAGGAGCAGGAGACTGTCTAGTCGAAGGTGTTGGAACTGTAATTCTCCAAGTTACAACTCCCAAAGGCTTAGGAAAATTTAAGATTGAAGGCGTACTTTTTGTCTAAAAGTTTATGGTTAATATTGTCTCTATGGATTGTATCAAAGATCAAATGCTGATCTGGGATCATTCTGAAAATTGGCTTACTCATTGGGATGCATCAAGGACCCCTGCCATAAAGATCTGGAATCAATATAACCAGAATTTTATAGCAAAAATGGCAATTCACCCACATGAAACAAAGTTAGTCACCGACATACCAGAGAATATCTCAGTTGATTTGGTACATCAAAATTTGTCCTGCGCGACCAAATTTTCCACCGTTAGGAAAATCTCATCTTCAGATGTCGTTGTCTGGCACCGTCGTCTTGGACACCCTGGTCCTAACACAATAAAAAGGCTTCAAGAATCTGTTGTAGGGGCGAGAATAACTGGATCCTTCGATGGAAATTGCACAGGATGCCTCCTTGCAAAATCAAAAAGGATTATCTATAGAGTTCCTGCTGAAAGAGGAAGAGATTACTGGAGTCGAATGCATGTTGATTTAATTGTGTTTTCAAAAGCCTGGAATGGCGATAACTATGCAGTTCATGCATATGATGCAAAAGGTAGGGGTCATATGGTCGATACTATTTCTTCAAAAGATCAACCTACACTGTGCCAATCCATTTTGAACATGATACGAAAACTTCAAAAAAAGGGAAGAAATATCGAATACTTACACACCAACAACGAAAAAGGGTTTGGAAATCAGTTCAAGCAGATGCTCAAAGAAAACGGCATTAAGTTTGAGCCAACAGTGCCGTATACTCCAGAGCAGAATGGATTTGCCGAATCTTCCGGAAATCGTATCTGTGTCGTAGCTCGTGCTTTAAGAATACATTCCGGTTTTCCTGAAGAACTTTGGCCAGAACTGGTGCATTCAGCTGTTTACCTTCTAAACAGGACTCCAAATGAAGGTTTGAACTGGCTAACTCCGTTTGAGAAATACACAAACAAAAAGCCGGACATATCAAATCTCAAAATCATAGGTTGCAGGGCATTTGTACATATCCCCCGTCAAAAACGACTTGCATCTGAGAAACTTGCAGAACGAGCGTGGATAGGTTATCTCATTGGTTTTGAAGCACACAACATTTGGCGTATATGGCACCCAAAATCCAGAGAAGTGGTTCGAGTTCGTGACGTTGTGTTCCAGGAGGATCGTTTGTATCGAGATGATGAGAAAGACTTTGAAAATCCGATTGAAATTGATCAATTTTCGAGTTTGGCTGGTCCAACAATTGATGACATTATTGACAATCCACTATTAAATAGATGGAACATTATTGAAGATTCGGAGAATATGTCTTTGAAAGAGGAAATAAAAACTAAACTAATGTGTCCTAACATAGATGATTCATTGTCAGTAAAGTCTAATAGAGCGTTGGTCTCCGAAAAAGACACTTACAGCATTCCTGGAAATTTTCCCACTCAGAACAAAAATTCTTCTGTGATTAACTGGGCACCGAGAGCAAATGAAATTTCTGCTCATCTTGACGAGTCTAACATTTTGAATGGTAAACGCACTCGTAAGTCAAAATCAAGTACATCTGCAGCTATTTATGTAGAGTGTGACGAAGATTTCGGGGTGAACTCTGGTCAACCATTCTTTTCATGTCTCGCTAGCGCCATCACTACAGATCGACTCACTAATAAATTAAATCGATTTGATGAAGATGATAGTACTGTTGAAACTGTCAGTGGTCAAAATAATAGATTGTCGCAAGATCCTACCTCGTGGAAAAATATGCAGAAACATCCTGACCGCAAACAGTTCATGATGGCTGCATGCGAGGAATTTGAAGGGCTGCAAGATCGCCAAGCTTGGGATGTTCTAGATATATGTGAAGTCCCTGAAAATATGCAAATATTCCCGATGAGATGGGTATTTGTCACAAAACGAGACAGTGATGGAAATATTGTTAAACACAAAGCTCGAATTGTTGTTCGAGGAGATTTGGATAAGACACAGTATAATCGTGACGAAATCTACTCACATACTTTAGCACTACAACATTTCAGATCTTTAATGTCGTATATTAATCATAAAGATCTAGACACTCTAAGTTTCGATGCAATACAAGCATTTGTTAATGCGAAAAGAGATCGCCCAATATATTGCTACATGCCTGAAGGTTTCCGACAAAGAGGCAAAGTACTGCGCGTATACCAAGCACTTTATGGCCATCGACAATCTCCAAAGGATTGGTTTGAATGCTACACTGACGCACTTAAATCTCTAAATTTCTCATCAATGGAAGAAGAAAAATGCTTCTGGATCCACAATTCTGGGATAATTTTATTTTTTTATGTCGACGATTCGATAATGGCATTTCCGAAATATTGCAAACCTTTGGCTATGAATATTCAAGATTCCCTGTGTCAAAAATTCCCGATGAAGAAGTTAGGAGAGGCTAAGTCATTTCTCGGTCTAAATATTTTCCGCAACCGTGAAAAAAAGAAAATGTGGATAGTCCAGAGTGGCTACATAGATCGTATTGGTAAATCGTACAACCTCCAGGCATCATTGACAAAAATATCTCCATTGGCTCCAGACTATGATATGAGTCCCAATACTGGTGCCAATCTAAGTGCAGAACTAATACAGACATATCAACGAAAAGTAGGATCGGCAATCTACGCCGCAATATGTACTAGACCAGATGTATCACTTTCTGTGTCTATGTGTGCAGATCATTTGGTAAATCCTGCAATGCAACATCTCCACGCAATTACTCACATCCTACAATATCTAGTCAACACTAAGCATTTTGCTCTACTTTACGATGATTGTCTCTCTAATACTTCTAGGATTCATCCTGATGTGTTATTCATGGCTTCAGATGCATCTTTTGGTGATAATGAAGGCCGAAAATCATCTCAAGGATTTGTCGCTTTTCTTTATGGAGGGCCGGTTTTATGGCATGCAAACAAACAAAGGTCGGTAACAACCTCGACAACCGAAGCAGAATTAGTAGCACTCTCAGCTGCTGCGCGAGAGCTCATAGCTTTGGAACGGTTCTTAGCCTACGTGACCAAAGACCATGACCTAAAAATGACACTTCTGTGCGATAATCAGCAAACAGTAAAAATACTCACCCAAAAAGCTCCTTTGCTTACAACAAAGTTACGGCATATTGATATCCACCAACACTGGTTGAGAGAAAAATTAATCAATGATAAAAACAACAAAATGGAATTAATCTGGGTCCCAACTTTGCAGATGCCGGCTGATGGTCTTACGAAGAGATTACACATCGCGAAACATCGTGATTTTGTCAAACAAATCGGCATAGAAGATACAGCTTATCATGATCTTTGTTGATTTTCTTCGACAGCTAGCCTGAGGGGGTGTGTTTGACTTGGATGTCATCCAATATTCTTATTCTGTTTCATTGTCAGGCTACTGTTGTTTTATGGTGTTTAGTTTTTTGTTGTATCAAACGGTGTTTTAGAATACATTTTTAGGTGTGAAATTATTTTGTTATTTTATAGTGTTTCACTCGGGTCTGGAAAGGGAGCATCGGTTTGAAGGTTGTTGTTAATGACTCTGGGATGGAAAACTGTTTTGGAAGAGATCTACGGAAAGACATAGAACTGTCATTTATATAAACCTTTAGGATGTAACTTATTATAGAGTAGAGTTTTTCGACTGAAAATATCGATATCTATTTTTCTCAAACCCATTTCTGTATCTCACTTATATTTATTCTATCTGTTACTACAGACATATCTTTCACGACTCAAATTTGCTATATGTGTCTATCTATAACAAATATTTAAAGTTAATAACACCGACTAGAAAGCGTTCTGGCTGCCGGCGAACTCGGTTGGCATTATTTTCATATCGTTGCTGGGCAGACGCCATTGCTGCTTGTGCGAAGTCTTGTGCTTCTCGCAAACGCTGCACATACTTTTGACCTGCTATTGATCCTGGATGCCGTATTTCGTTTTTCTCTGGTGTCGGCTCCCCGAGTGGTTCTAAGTTGTAGCCATTGCGCAGGTAAAATGGACTGAGACCTCCAATTGCAGAATTAGGCCGAGAGTTTAGGGCTAATTGAGCCATAGGAAGCAATTTCATCAAATCATTCTGAGCGTAACAACTGAAAGCCCGCAAATATTTATACAGCTCTTGGTTTGCTCTCTCACTCGCTTTTGCTTGAGGGTGATATGCTGTCGTAAGTCGCTGTTTAATGCCTGATAATTTACAGAATGACTTCCAGAAGTAGCTTAACCAGTCGCTACCCCTATTGCTTGTTAAATTATTAGGAAATCCGTGATATCGGCAGTACCTATCGATAAATGTTTCAGCACACGTTTCTGCCTTCATTGAGTTGGTCCCAAATAGAAATACATCCTTTGAAAGCCTATCTGTAATGACCATTACGTTAGTGCAACCCTGCGATTCTGGCAGGTCCGTAATAAAATCAATCGTTAATTCACTGCCCATTTGCTCTGGAATTGGCAGGGATTTTAGGAACCCTGCCTTTGCTTCACGCCACACGGTTGTCCTTCCACAGATGTCACAGTTTCGGATGAAGCGTCTGACTGACTCCCTCATTTTCGGCCAAAACCATCGTCGTAAAAGTATCCCAACCATTGTATCTCTTCCGGGATGACCTGTGAGGAAACTGTCGTGGGTCTTTTGCATTATGGCAGTGCGTAAAGGCTCATAGTCTGGAACCCAAATCCGGCTTTCTCTTCCACGAAGTACCCCATCTGCTGTGACTGAACATTCAGCGATGTTGGCTGACAACTTTAGTGATAAATCCGGCGGAAAGCTTCTTTCTCCCGATTGTACTGCATTTCGAGCTCGTCGCAAATCTTCATCATTTTCCACTCCCTGGTTCCATAAAGCTTGTAGCTGATCATCTACAAATAAATTGGAATGTGATGGTGCATCCGTTGATGGTGCTGTATTCTTTGCGACAGACTCTTCTTCTTCCGTGTTATCTGTTGGCACTGATATCTGGTCCTGGATGTGAACTGGGTATAAGGGAACTGTTGGGAGAAGCTGCAATATCCGTCCAGCCGTTCTCTCGTCTGTTATTCCACGAGGCCTGTCCTGTTCTCGTCTTGACAGTGCATCAGGTCG
Organism: Podosphaera xanthii; assembly: GCA_028751805.1. NCBI lineage: Eukaryota > Fungi > Ascomycota > Leotiomycetes > Helotiales > Erysiphaceae > Podosphaera > Podosphaera xanthii. The sequence continues at coordinate 10,584,816 of JAPWIX010000004.1, forward strand.
AATGCAAGCTTTACCCGGACGCCACTTAAGATTGAATCTGAATTCTTGCAAAATATTGTTGTAACGTACCTGCCTTTTGTTCAACAATCGCTTTGTCGTAAAAAAGCTTAAGTTTCAATGATTGCTTAGGATGGTAAAAGGCTTGGAGACCGAAGTTAGCTCAGGCTTCCATTCTTGCAGACAAGTTATGATTGACAGCATTTCTTTGTCGTGGATGGGATAGTTCGATTCGGCACTATTTAGTCGTCTGGAAAGGTATGCAACTGGCCTCAACCTCCCCTGCCTATCCACCTGAGAAAGACATCCTCCAATTGCGTATCCCGAGCTATCTGCCTCTAGAAATGTCTCACGATCAGGATCCCATTGCGACAATACCGGCTCAGAAGCAAAAACTTTCTTCAATGTCTCAAAAGCTTCATTTTCTACATTTCCCCACACCCAAGGCACATCTTTCTTTGTTAAATTTATAAGTGGCGCTGCAATCTCGGAAAATTTATCAATGAAGCATCGATAGAAGTTAGCAAACCCGAGAAACAACCGCACTCCCCTTACTGATGTTGGCGCTTTCCATTCCAAAATCGCCTTTACTTTTGCTGGATCAACTGTGATACCTTGTCCTGCCTTTATAATAAATCCAAGATACTTTACTTGTTGGCAGAGAAAGTCGCATTTGTCGATATCCAGGTATAAGCCTGCCTTGTCCAATTTATTTAAAACACTTCTCACTGTTTTCCAGTGGCCTTCCTCGGTGACATCTGTGTAAGCTAGGACATCATCCATATACGCTGTTGCGTCAAGATCTAAATGCTCTCTGAGGTGCTCGTTAATATATCTCTGAAATGTTGCAGGAGCGTTGATCAGTCCAAACGGAGTTACAAGCCATTCAAAGAGTCCTAATCTGCATCGGAATGCTGTTAACCACTCATCACCCTCTCGTACCCTGACTCGATGGAATGCTGATTTAACATCTAACTTGCTGAACCATCTTGCTTTTGAAAGTTGCCGGAGAGTCTCTCTGAACAATGGTAAAGGATATCGATCGGGAATCGTAATTGCGTTTAGCCCGCGATAGTCAACGCAAAATCGCAATCCTCCACTAGGCTTTTTTGCAAACAATACCGTTGATGCTGCTGATGAATTGCTAGGTCTAATCCATCCTTTGCCCAAAAGATCTGTCAAAGTCTTACGCAGCACTAGTAACTCTTCCCGGGACATGTTGTAAAGAGGTCCCCATGGTGGTATTAATGGTTTTCCCCGTTCTTTTCGTAGGTTGATTGCATGGTCCAGCTCTCCCCGTAACGTTGGCAGAATGTCGGCTCCACTGTCGTCTGCAAATAGATGGGCAAAATCTTTAATTTGAACAGGTAGGCGATTGCGTGCCTCCTCTAGCGTCAGTTTTGGTTTTCCACGCAGAGCTTTCCCTATATCTTCAATAGATGCCTTACAAACTGGAACATTTTGTATCAGTGATGCCATTTCTTTTACCGAAGAATTCTTTGGACTAGCCACGTTTCGAAAGCTTTGTCGCCATTTTTTTACGCTGTAGACCGAACCTTTCTGTTTCCGAAGCTCTAAGCGTTGTTCTTTTGAATGTATAACTGCATCTTGGTCTTCCAGCCATTTCTTACCAAGTATCATAGGATGGCTGCTTTGAGGAACAACATACAACCATAACTTCTCTGTGAAATATCCGTCCAGATCAAATGAGATGAAGGTGATATATTCTACGACTGGCTTATTTTTTGTCGAAATCTCGGCTGTTTCGAGATATCTGGGGGTTATCGATATGCGCGGCAGGTCACGTTTAGTTGTCAGGGCATCATCAATAATTCCAAAACACAAACATCTATTATCTATCAGTGCTTGAATCATTAATTTATCATTCAATAATGCATTCACTAAAAATGGCAAAGTATTCAAACTAACAACTTGTCCAATTCCTGCAACTGGCTCCCAGGAGCGTCTATTCTCGGGAGCGTCTAGTTTTCCGACGTTTCTGACTTATCTGAATTTTCCAACGGGTAAAAAACCAAAGGATCGATATCTGGGAGGTCCACCGCATTTACCCTTGGGCCCATTCCATTAGGTCTCCGCGCAGGTAGAAGGGGGCACGATCGGCCAGTACACCCCTGCCTCTCGCACCGAAAACACTTGCCCTCTTCCCTTAGCCGATCTATCTAGGCCCTGGTCTTCCACTTTGCTCGACCTTTAACTTTTCCGGCTACCTTGGTCGTATTAATTCCTCCCATAATAATGTCTCCGTCGGCATCCCTGGAATTCACCAAATCTAATCCGAATTGGCTCCCAGACACCCTTTCCCTCTCACCAGCGGCGATCGAAATTTCAACGTTACTATCACCAGGCATATTCCTCCTTGGGCCTAGACTCGGTGCCTGCTCAAGTTCTCCGTTGTTTGGAGTCCACCCTATCCTTTTTTCTGCTCTTTCAACCCTCTGGGCCACTTTGTTAACAATTCGTATCCATTCAGCTAGGTCGTCGTCGGGAAGTAGATGATTGGAGACCAAAGCTCTAGTCAGCTTCCTATTTATGGCATTTTGAAGCATCGAGATTTTATTTTCGTCCGGCCAGAAATCACCACGGGCTTCCGTCAATTTATTGGACCAAGCCGCAAGAAAATCAGCCCATCGCTCATTCTCTCTCATTTTCATAGCATGGAGATCTAAATTAGCTTGGGAGACTCGGGTTGCATCTAAGTAAAGCCTATCCAAAAACTCAATAAAATCCTCCGGATCTCTGGTCTTATTGATCCCCCCTGCCTCATAAAAGGGGCCAGCTTTTTCTAGAGCCCCAACCTTTAATGCGTTATAGATCATTAGGAAGGCTCGAGAGTTATCGTATCCGAACATATTCCAGTCCATTCGAAAGGTATCAAGGATGGCTGTCCGCCAGGCTGGGTATTGGATTCTACTACCGCGAAAATCTGGGAGATTCGTAGGCTTGATTTTCCTTGCAAACTCATTGGGGGGGTCTTTTTCTATCTTTACTCTTGTACTGGAAGGGTTGCTTGCCGCCGACTTCTTTGAAGCCAACTCGTTGAGCTGACGCTTTAACTCAAGGAATTCAGTCATCGAAACCGTTTTTGCTGATGATTCCGGTGCTGACATGTTGGCAGGGCGAAAATCTGATCAAGTAAAAGTAAGTATAAGTAAATCTGAAGGTCTGAAAGTCTGGAGTCTGAAGTCTGGAGTCTGAAGTCTGAAGTCTGAAGTCTGGAGTCTGAAGTCTGAAGTCTGAAGTCTGAAGATCTGAAGTCTGAAGTCTGAAGTCTGAAAGTCTGAAAGTCTGAAGTCTGAAAGTCTGATGAGATAGAATTAATTATATGTCACAGTCTAGACAAGAGCGTCTGCGCAGCTAAATGTGTAGAGGTAGTTAATAATTAATTCTATGATCTAGATAACTAACTCGCAATTTACAAGTACATGTAGATATATACATTTCCCTCGAACTGAACTACTCGCCCCACCTTGACACTAATCATGGATCGTAATATTCTCATGAAACAGAAGGTCTTCTCGTGCCACACAACCTCCCTGTATTGTGAAGCCGCCACGTAATAGCAAGTCTCCGAATAGAAGTCGGTCCGCTTGTATTAGCAAGTTTCAGTATAATTGAAACACCCTGCAGGACCAGGTTGTGCACAATTCACTATCTATGTAAAGTCTGTGCACGCCTATGCACAACATAGGCTACAGGCATAAACCAGCTCACCAGCTGCTACAGGAACGTTGAGCTCTACCGTGAGCGCATCTAGAACTGCTATGACTTCGTACTTGGCGTGTTGCCAGGTAAGTTTCTTCGACAATTGAGGAGTCTTTATGTTTCGTAAACTGAGCCATACTTTATCTCCTACTTTAAATTTCTCTGGTTGACGTCGCAGACGGTTGGAATTATTCTCCATTTGCTGCTGGGCAGACGCTATTGCAGCTTGCGCGAAATCTTGGACCTGTTTAATTCTACTTACATACTAAGTTGCAGAGAGTCTTCCTTGGATGTCTTAATTTCCCATTTTTAGCTGGTGCAGGCTCTATCAAGGGATTATATTCATAACCATGCCGAGGGAAAAAAGGGCTTATACCACCAATCGCCGAATTGGTCGAGAATTCGGTGCTAGCTGTGCAATAGGGAGCAGCCCTACCCAGTCATAATGAGCATAACAGGTAAATACACGTAAATATTTATATATCTCTTGTTTTGCCTGTTCACTTGCATTGGATAGCAGGTGGTAGGACGTTGTTAATCGCCGCGTGATACCTGTCAACTCACAAAAGGTATTCCAAAAATGACTCGTCCAGTCACTTCCCCTATCACTTACAAGGTACCTTGGGAATCCAAAATATTGGTAGTAACAATCAATAAATACCTTGGCGCATTTTTCTGCTGTCATGAAATCTGTCCCAAATATGAAAATATATTTAGAGAGACAGTCTGTTATAACCATGATATTGGTACAGCCTTCCGAGGGAGGTAGATCAGTAATAAAGTCAATTGCTAAGTCGCTGCTAATACGATCAGGAATTGGGAGTGACCAAAGAAATCCAGCTTTTGCTTCACGCCAGACAGACGTTCTCCCACAAGCATCACAGTTTCGGATGAATTTTCGGACTGCTTCCATGAGTTTTGGCCAAAACCAGCGTCGTAAAATCATACCAACCATGGTATCTCTCCCAGGGTGACCCGCTAGGTGGCTGTCATGAATTCGCTGCATAATAGCCGTGCGTAGAGGCTCATAATCGGGAACCCAAATACTATTTTCTCAGCCCCGTAGGACACTGTCTACCGCAACTGTGAAATCGGCTATATTTGCCTTGAAATTTTGATCTAAATCCGGTGGAAACCGTCGCTCACCAGCCAAAACAGTATCGCGAGCTCGTCTCGACTCATCATCAATTTCTACTCTTTTCCAAAGCTTCTGTACCTCGTCATCTTCAAAAAGTCTAGCTAGGGCAGCCGGATCTGTTATGGGCTCTGAATTATCATCGCTTGGTTGAACTATAGCTGGATGTACTTCTACGGAAGGTACTAACTGCATTACTTGTCCAACTGTAAGTTCGTCGTCCGGCCCTTTAGGTCTATCCTGATCTCGTCTTGATAAGGCGTCCGGGCGCTCGCAGGAATTACCAGGTCGCCAATTAAATTTGTAACAGAACTGTTGTAAAATGCCATTGTATTGTACTTGTCGTTTGTTTAAGAGACGTTTGGTGGTGAAAATCTCAAGATTCTTATGATTGCTGAGTATTGTTTTAGTAGGTATATGATGGGGTACGTACACTTGCGCTGAGTCACTAGTATAGTATTGAGATGCTGGAGTATATCAAGCAGGTGTGCAGATGACTTGAATATGAGATTGAATTAGAACATGATGAAAAGATAATCTGTTACAAAATGTTGAATCTAAGCCTATTTATACTTCCAAAATCATCCGTGCGCCAACGGAGCAAACAATGCAAACATCAAGACCCGTGAGACCCACACCTCGCCTAGCTAGTCCCAACACTTCATCCTAGCCTCGGTGGTATCACCTCATCTACTGCTTATGCAGCCTTGCCATGTCCACTACGTTCCTAGGCACAACAAGTATTGTGAATGGTTTTGCACCAGACATTAACTCAGATTTCCATTCCTGCAGATATGCCACAATTGAACGCATCTCCTTATTGTTAATTGGATAATTTACTTCAGCACTGTTCAGCCGTTTAGAAAAATATGCTACCGGTCGTATATGCCCTTGCTGATCAACTTGTGAAAGGCACCCCCCTATTGCATATCCAGAACTGTCAGCTTCCAAAATAGTATCAAGCTCCGGATCCCACTGCACTAGGACAGGCTCTGAGGCAAATATCTCCCTCAATTGTTCAAACGCTTTATTCTCTTCATGTCCCCAATGCCATTGAGCATTCTTGCTTGTTAAATTGGTTAACAGCACTGCAATATTGGAAAACCCTTCTACAAAGCCCTGAAAAAAATTTGCGAACCCGAGAAATGACCTCACCCCTTTCACAGTTGTCGGCGCTTTCCATTGCTAGATCGATTTAACTTTAGCTGGATCAACAGTTAAACCATCTCCAGCCTTTACGATAATCCCCAAGTATTTAACCTTTTTACAGAGAAACTCGCATTTGTCAATGTCAAGGTACAATCCTGCCTTTCCAAGCTTATCGAGAATACTCCGGACTGTTTTCCAATGATCTTCCTCGCTGTCATATATATACATAAGAATATCATCGACGTAAGCCGTTGCATTGAGATCTAGATGCTCTTTGAGCTGCTTGTTGATATACCTTTGGAATGATGCTGGCGCGTTAACAAGACCAAATGGCGTAACCAACCACTCAAACAGCCCTAATCGACAACGAAATGCTGTTATCCACTCGTCACCCTCTCGAATTCTCACTCGATGAAAAGCTGATTTGACATCTAGTTTGGTAAACCAGCGTGCCTTCGATAGCTGCCGTAAGGTTTCCTTAAAAAGTGGCAATGGATATCTATTCGGCACTGTGATTGCATTCAGTCCACGGTAATTGACACAAAAGCGTAATCTTCCGGTTGGTTTTCTCACAAATAAAACTGGTGATGCGGCTGCTGAACTGCTTGGTCAAATCCATCCCTTAGCAAGGAGTTCTGTCAATGTTTTACGCAAAACCAATAGCTCCTCTCTCGACATATTGTACAATGGCCCTCAGGGTGGTTGTAGAGGTTTCCTATTTTCATGGCGTAAATTTATAGCGTGATCTAGAGAATTTCGTGATGGCGGTAAGTTATTAGCACCATTATTGTCAGCAAAGAGGTGTGCAAATTCTTTAACAGGATCCGGCAAACGTGCTCTAGCTTCTTCCACCGTTAAATAAGGCTTTGTGCACAGTGCTTTATTGATAACTTTTAATTTTAACTTGCAGACAGGAAGTGTTTTAGCCATTTATGACATAACCTCTACTGAAGCAACTTTAGGTTCTTTAACACCCACAAATTTTGTCGCCAACGCTTTACGCTAACACTGACGTACCAAAATTTCGTAATTCGAAACGTTGTTCTTTTGAATGAATCACGGCGTCCTGATCTTCCAACTATTTTGTTCCTAAGATCATTGGATGCGTACTGAAGGGTACAACATATAACCATAGTTTCCTGGTAACGTTTCCGTCGAGATCAATTGAAACATAGGTTATGTCTTTCACTGTTGGTCTTTCTGTTGAAGACTTTTCCGACGTCTCTGGAGGTTGTTGAGGGATTGATTTGCAAGGTAAACATAACTGGGTAGCTAATGCATCATCAATGATTCCTGAGCAAAGGCAACCACTATCTACTAAGACTTGAAACATTGTCAAATCATTAATCAACATATTAACCAAAAAAAGGCTAGTATTCATCCTATCCTCTTGGCTAGCCAAGAGGGTTAGAACCCTTATTGGTGACTTGGGCTAAACGCCCTTGTCTGCTATATCGCGTTAAGCTATTGTTAATGGCTTTTAGTTGTAATGTGGCGTTCTGAGGAGTTCTATTGTGTTCAACTAATTACAAGGGTTAAATTAGTTACTATCCACACGAGGCTAGGAGATTTTGCTTAACTCGACAAATTGGGATGCCATTGTAAGGGGATCGCTTAGAAGGTCGTTATTCACGAACAAATCAGATACCAAATAAAGATAGTAAATTCTCTCGGATTCTACATACTGGCCACTCCTCTTACTAAATACTACAGTGGTTCCCCTAGTATGACGCAACTCTCAGTCCCCATCGCAACCCTCGTAACGCCCCCAAACTCCTTTCCCCGTAGCCCTGAGTTCCTCCACTAGACCTAGTCGCGAATCCCCCAACACCCCCGGTTCCTGAGAGCGGTGTCGGAGCGCATCCATTACCTCCCGACCTTCGAGGGCGGCAATCCTCTTTTCTGGTGGTCCGTGGATACCCTCCGCACCTGAACGCCGATACGTACCCGGACGCCGACATGCACCCGAATGCCGATACGCACCCATGCTCAAGTTTAGGCTGGGATGGTCCTCGTGACCAGCTCCTAGATGGGCACAGCTCGTAACATTACCCCCCTGTTACCTCTCCTAGGTTTCTTGCCTTGCCTAGACCCTTCCTTTTCCCCCACTCCGTCTCCTGTTCCAAATTTCGACTCGAATCGGTCCAAGGCTTCCACGTCCTCCATATCGGATCTATTTTCCCACGTTGGTTTGGCGAAACCCTTCCATTTTACCAACACCCTTCGTACCCACCCCCGTCCTCTGCGTATCCGCTTGGCTCTTGGTATCCGCTCAACCACTTGTTCTTGAACTGCCTCAGGATTATTGGGATCGATCAGCGGAGCTGGTTGCACATCGTTGTTATACTGTGACGGCAATGGGTCTTCACTGGCCTTTCACAACACGTCAAAATTAAACCTAGGATAAATCCTTGTTGGCACGTCTAACTCCACTACGTGTGGGGAGATCACTCTTGTTATGGAGTATTTGGCATTAACCCAGGCTAACTTTTTCTTTAATTGTGGTGCTGCAATATTCTTTAAACATAATCACACTTTGTCCCCGACCCTGAATGTTGTCGCTGGGGATCTCTTTTTGTTAGCATGCTCCTCCATGTTTTGTTGGGCTGCGGCCATAGCCGCCGATGCGAATTCCTATGCATCTACCAATCTGTTTACAAATCTCTTCGCTCTTTTAGCTGGGGCAGACGTCGCTATATATTCGGTTTCGAGTTTTAACCGAACTGGCTCCACATGATAGCCGTGCGTGAGGAAAAAGGGACTCAGTTGAGAAGTAGAACTATCTCTATTATTTAGAGTCAATTGTGCCATTGTTAGCATGGCCGCCCACTCCAGTTGCAAAAAAGAAATGAATGCCCTCAAGTAGGCCAATACCTCCTGGTTCATTCTTTCTGTAGCTCCGTCGGTCTCAGGATGAAACGCTGTTGATAGCCTTCTGTCGATTTTTGTTAATCTGCACAATTCTGTCCAAAAATCTCCTACCCAGTTCGAGCCCCTATCCGAAGTTAACGCATTTGGGAATCCATGGAAACGGTAATGACATTGGAGAAATTGTTCCGCGCATTCCTCGGCATTCATTGACTGCATTGCCTCTAAAGTTACACTCTTTAGCAACCTATCCGTAATCACCATCAATTACTTTGGATCTTTCTCACTCTCGGCCGGGAGATCCGTCATAAAATCTACAGACAGTTCGCTGTAGAAACGCTCTGGCACCGGTAAAGGCAACAATAAACCCTGTCTCATTGATCTCCAAACCTTGGTTCGACCACAGACGTCGCAATTCTTACAAAACCGGAGTATCATTTTTGTCATACCTGGCCAAAAAAATGTCCGGGCCATTATCGCGATCGTACTATTCCGACCCGGATGACCCGTCACGTGGGAGTCGTGAGTTCTTTGTATTAATGCTGTTTGCAAAGGCTCCCACCCTGGTCTCCATAGTCTTTTCCGAAAACACAAAGCCCCCCGGGCATTGATTTCACACTCCGACCTAGAGACTTTTAACTCCAGCCTTGACTCAAATTGAGGCTCATCCATCCATACTGTCTTGTACACGCTCGCCAAGTTAGTGTCTTGAATTACAGCTTTGTCCCAAAGGCATTGCATTTCTTTATCCTCAAACAAGACAATTCCAGGAGGAATAACCATTTCTCTGTGGGCGGATAACACCTCTTGAACATTCTGTACTTCCACATGACCATTTATCCAAATATCTTTCAGCAGTGTAAATTCTCTCTCCTTTAAGCGCGGATCTTCCCATGATGTCGGCGCATCCTGCTCCCTTCGCGAAAGAGCATTTGGCCTCTCTGCTAATTTCCCTGCCCTGAATTCCAATCTAAAATTGAGCTGAGACAGTATTTGAGACCATCTCACTTGGCGCTCGGAGAGGCGGCGTGATGTCATAAAGTATTTTAAATTTTTATGGTCGGTTAGTATCAAAAAATGACTCTTTAGACCAATTAGTTCGCTTCTCCATTCATTCAAACATCTTATTATCGCCAGCAGCTCCTTGTCATGAATGTCCTAATTACACACTGCTGGGGACTGTTGTTTGGAAGTAGTGGTAGCAGCAAGTGGTAAGACTTGAGAGAGATAATTTCACAGAGAAGACAGATTGGCACAAGAAGGAGTCTGTTAATCGTAAGTGAGGAGTTGTTTTTTTGCGTATTTTACCAACCTCGCAACTTATAGGAAGATTAGTATGTGTAGATCTCGTTGAGTGCACACAGCTATCTTATCCAAAGTTGGATGTACCAATTTCAACTGGGACAACTTTTTCGAATAATAGGCAACTGGCTTGACTTCCCCTCTAGGTTGTCTTTGCAGCATACACCCCCCTGTTGCTCACCCCGACGCATCTGTCTCCAATATTGTTGGATAATCTCCGTTCTACATAGCTAATATTGGAGCCTTAGTAAAGATCGATTTCATATTGTCGAAGGCCCTTTGCTGTTCTGCTTTCCATACAAAAATGGCCCCCTTTTTAGTCATCTCCTGCAACGGGGCTGATATCTGGGCAAAGTCTGCAATAAATGCCCGGTAGAAATTTGCGAAGCTCAGAAAACTTCTTACCCCTTTCGTACTGTTTGGTGCCGCCCAAGTTTCTATCGCCTCTATTTTCTCAGGATCAACCTTTATACCCTCTTCCACACTAATGAGAAAGCCTAGGTATTTGATTTCCTTCCTCGCAAATTCACACTTTTTCGGATCAAGTTTCAATCCTGCCCTAAATAATCTTTCTATTACGTCTCTTACTTTATTCCAATGGTCATTGAGGTCTCCATCAGAAAAAATGACCACGTCATCGACGTAAGCCGAGCACGTTACTCCTAGTAGGTCTCCTAACTCATTGTTGATCCAACGCTGGAAAGCTGATGGCGCCCCCGCTAATCCAAATGGGGTCACCAACCATTCAAATAACCCAAATCTAGTCCGGAACGCTGTCTTCCACTCATCCCCCTCCGAGATCCTCAGTCTATGGAAGGCCGACCTCACATCCACTTTGGTTAAAAACGTTGCTCCCGGCAGCATCCGCATTGTTTCCCGAATCAATGGTAAAGGGTATCTATCCCGCTCCGAAACAGCATTCAAGGCTCTGTAGTTCACGCAGAATCTTAGTCCACCTCCCGGTTTCTTTATAAATAGGACCGGAGCCCCTCCCGGAGAACTGCTTGCGCGGATCCACTTCTTATTCAGCAGCTCGGTCAGTGTCTTCCTCAATACCAAAAGCTCTTCCTTGGACATATTATACAACGGCCCCCATGGGACCTGTTTGTCCTGACCCTGCTCATCCTTCAACATACGAATTTGGGTATCAACTCCCGGACGGTTAGGCGGCAATGCGACATCTCCATCGACCCCGTCCTCAAGAAACAAACTCGTAAACCTTCGAATTGCCTTGGGTAAATATTTTTTCACCTCTTCCCGCGTGGACGCCTCTTTTCTCTCTAATGCTTTATTAAGATCATTTGCTGAAATAGCTCCTAACAGCCCCCTTTTCATTTTTGAGCTCCTCCCCACACTTTTACGGAAAAATACCACTTCAGACTTCGATAACCCATTTATTCCTAATCTTCTCGGCTCTTTTATTTCCTCGGGCTCCCCTGACATTACATCACCCCGCCCGCTTGTCTCAATCAGCACTCCTTTACTTCCATTTCCTATTATCAGGGTTCGATCTCCCGCAGAGTATACGACCTCATTCTTTTCCATCCAAGGTTTACCCAATATCAGCGGGTACGCAAGATTCGGCATGATATAACCCCAAATCCATTCCTGTCGCCCACAGATATTAAGTTCCAGTCCTGCAACCTTAGTAATCAATGACGCCTTACTGTTATCTGCTAGTTTCAACTGTCGAGGCGTGATAAGTTTTGCATAAATATTATGTTTGCGCTCGAGGTTTTCATCTATCACGGAAAAGCACAAGCACCCAATGTCAATCATTGCTTTGATGTGAAATAAATTATTAATTTGACAACTTATGAGTAAAGGCTGAGCACAAAAATATTTAAAGTCCGTATTCTTTTCCGATGAAAACTTGTTTATTCCCCCAAGAGCGTCTTTTCCTAGGGGTTGACATTTCCTGCCTGCTCTTCTGCACCTTCATTTTTTGTCAAAGCGGTCCCTATCTGCACCCGAGGTGGTTTCGCTCTCCGGAACCTAGGACAATTTCTCGCTATGTGCCCATTCCTTGCACAACAGACACAAAGCCCTTCCGTCATTAACCTGCGATATTCCTGAGGAGATCTCCACGGCGTCCTTGGTAAGACTCCCCCTCTATCACCTCTACTGGCAAAATTGAGTTCATCTTACCGTACGTCCACCTCCTCGTGATTCCGCTCTTGCCCATCCTGTCCCGCCACCAGTCTCTGCAACGCTGCCAACAGCGCATTTGTGCCTCCCATTCCAATGTCACCATCCGCATCCGTTTCTAAGCGTCCAGAAATTCCTTGTGCCGTTCCACTCTTGGGTGCTCCAAATTGATGAAATTAGTTCTTCTAATTGAGATGGCTGAGGAAGATCGTGCAAGGTTGAATCCCCTAATCGCACACGCATTGACCTTAAGCCTAAAGTGTATTATGAGCATCAATACGCTAATCCTTATTAGTAAGATCACTCAATCACTGTTAGTTAGTTTTATTAGTAGATAGCACTCTGTTTGAAGTGGGAGAAATAAACATCTCCAGACACTACGTTAACAGACTCTTACTTGTTCCAAGTTTACCCTACGATTGATAAGTGATCCTATCCAGTCTAACAACTGAACTTTAAATCTTCCATTTCAATAGGTTCTGAGCCCGGTGCTTAAAGCACAAATTCACTTAATTAAAATTTTGGAGACAGCAAAGCTAATCTTCCATTTCAATAGAAACCTCACGATGTCTGAACCCACTACTCAAGTCGAATCATTCTTCACGAACCTCTGCAAAGAGTACACTATTCGTAGTATGAATTTAACAACGATTACTCCCCTAAATGGACAGGCAAATTACGATTCATGGGCTACAACCATGACTGCAATATGGCGCAATATGGCGCAGTTTGGGACTGTATGAGCTGGTAGTCGAAGGGGTGAAACCCATGGCTAGTGTTGGTCTTGAGGAGCAGAAGTCGTACAAAGTGTTGTATAATCAGGCAGTAGCTGCTTAGATTCATGTGGTCAACCCTGAGATCATCCAAAGTGTTCTCGATAAGGAAGACCCACACTTGATGTGGACGCACTTGGTTGCCCAATACAAAAGAGACACAGCGTACGCGCTAGTCTATCAAGTTGGCAACCTGTGTGAGCTAAAAACCTCTTTCAACACGTCGACCTCTCTAACTACCTTTGTTCAGTCTTTCGAGACTGAATGGTCTAAACTTCACAAACTGGCCAGAGATTCTACGGATTCTTATTGGCACAAGTTTGCAAGTTTCCTTGAAGAAGATTGTGCCAAGCGCGATTTTCTACTTGGATTTTTGAGTTGCCACAAGAGAATTGTGGTTGATAACTTGACTACAAAGAGCGATCTTACATTCACTGAAGTCAAGCAACGACTCATAGACCTCGACAATGAAGAGTCTACTGAAACAGCTTTTTTTTACAGCTGTCAAAGGATTCAAAAAGCTTAGAACCATGAAACCAGCCATCTCCCAGAAAAAGTCATGCAGTTTCTGTAAGAAGCACCATCCAACCTAAGCATCTGGCCATACGTGGTTTAAATGCCCCAAAATAAAGGAGAGAAATATACAAAAAGCTAAACAACTAATTGCCTCTACCAATGAAGCCCACATGACGTTAGTCGGGCCTATCAACAAAAACAGAGATTCGAATGTATTTCTGACTGTTCCGGACTTGTAATGTCCAGTTCGGGTCAAAACATGAAAGTCTTGGGAAGGGGGACAGTGGTTTATATTGCATGTTATCTGATAAAACTGTTTTGCAATTCAAGTTGAGCAATGTTTTGTACGTACCTGGGTTACAGCATCCTCTGTTTTCTTGGAGACAAGAAAGACATAAAGGCAATACGTTAGTTGATGATGGAAAAGTGATGAAGCTCACAAAACATAATAAAACGTACCTTGAAGCTACATTTAATGGACCACTTCCGCTGATTTCAGAATCTGCTCCAAAAGTTCAAGATTATGCATGCTTAACATATGACTTTTGGCATGATGCACTGTGTCATGCAGCTCCATCTTCTATATCCAACTCCCTAAAAATTATTCAGAACCCTAATGTGATAACTGAACGTCCCAAAAGTTTTCATTGCGAAGCTTGTGCCTTGTCAAAATCAATTCACAACAAGCCTAGATCCGCAATCCGGAAAACCTATGAAAAAGGTTGTCAGAATTTTCCGAGATCTGGATTAGGATTCTTAGGATTGGGATTGGGATTGGGATTGGGATTGGGATTGGGATTAGGATTGCGAGAACATTAGACAAATCTCGCTTAAGGATTCACGGATTTGTTTACTTTGGGCTATTTTTTCAATGCATGCTTAGGAAACATTTGTTAATATTGTTTACTTGGATTACTCTGCTTGTCGGTCATAGGGCAAGACATGTGTATATATAGCTAACAAGAACTGCATAGTTCTTGTTCTTTACGTTTAGTTCTTTGTCCAATTATTCATACCATACCTTCAGTCTTCGTGCCTCAGAGCCCACCAGTCCTATTGCTTTCGAGCCCTTTAGTCTTATTGCTTTCGAGCCCTTCAGCTTTCCTTTAGCTCATCTACCCAGTCATCATCGCCTCCGTGCCTTCAGCATACTGACAAATTTGAATACTTACATTCTGACTTCAGTGGTCCATTTCCAGTATTATCTTTAGGAAATTCCCTCTACTACATCAGTTTCGTTGATGATGCTACCAGGTATACAAATGTTCAATTCTTAAAGTCAAAATCTGACGCTGCACAAGTTATTGTGAATATAATTGCAGAGATTGAAACACAATTTAACTATAAGGTTAAAGCATTACGAACTGACAACGGTGGTGAATACATCAATAAAAGCTTAAGTAGTTACTTAACTCAAAAGGGAATATGTCATGATTTAACACCCCCTTATATTCCTGAGTCTAATGGCGTCGCCGAAAGGTTAAATCGCTCCATCGGTGAAGGAATTCGCGCAATGCTTTTACCCATCACTGAAAAACGTTTGTGGGCCGAAGCAGTACATGCTTTCACGTACACCAAAAACCGTTTATATCATACATCTGTTTGTGGGCAGACACCTTATGAAGCCTTCCATGGCGAAAAACCCACAATAGAACACCTACAACCCTTTGGGCGAGAATGCTATGTACACATACACAAGGCTAAGCGTCCTTCGGGCAGTAAGATTCTTCCACGAGCGGTAAAAGGTTTGTTTGTAGGTTACACCAAAGTGCCCCACCACTATCGAATTTTTATTCCTGCACCAAATCATGTTGTTGTCTCAACTGATGTTATATTTGCTCCATATTTTGCAAAACGTATCGAAAATATCATCAATGTGCCAACACCAAATGATAACACTTCAAAGAAAATTTCAGATAACCATCAAGTTGAAATAAACATAGTTTCTCAGCCAACTGATAAAACATGCCCACCAGACGAACACATTACAGCCCCTGAAACTGCTCCACAAGTCCAAATATCCAACAATCCTTCCAATGCCCAGTCACAAACCAGATCTAATCGCCTTGTCCGCCCTCGCGTGTTCGATAACACGATTACGGGGGACTGGTGGAAAAGTTCTCGTGTGCATCCTTCAAATAGTCCGCTCGCACCAAATAATATGGTCAACAATGACGAATGCGAAAGGGCATTGATAAGTATCTTGGAAGTTCCAGAACCAAGAACCTATAAGGAAGGGGAACACTCAGCATATTGGCCTGAATGGAAAAAAGCTTTCGAAGATGAAATGTCATCTTTTCACGAAAACAATGTGTGGCAAGTTGTGCCGCGACCCAAAGGACGCAAAATCGTCAGTGGTAAATGGGTTTGTAAAGTCAAAGGCAATGCGCAAGGCGAGCTCGAAAGATTTAAGGCCAGATATGTTGCAAAAGGATACTCACAAATCCAAGGAATTGACTATAATGAAACCTTTGCACCTGTCGTTTAGCTCAAATCTCTAAGATTGCTACTCGCTATATCTGCAAGTAAGGGGTGGAAAACTCGTCAACTTGACATCAAAACCGCCTTTTTATATGGTATTCTGAATGAAGAGACTTACATGGAATTTCCTGATGGGTACAGGATAGATAACCATGTGGCACGCCTCAATAGGTGTATCTACGGACTAAAGCAATCGCCCCGAGAATGGTATTTCAGATTGGTAGAATATATCCATCCGCGCAGCTTTGCTTCTTCCCATTTTGACTCTTGTGTTTTACTCCACAACTCTGGCAAATTAATAATTGCTATCTACGTGGATGATATAGTACTTTTTGGTGAACAAGGAAAAGTCATGGACGACACAATCAACCTTCTTAAGAAAGAATTTAAGGTTAATGATTTAGGTACGCTCAACTGGCTCCTTGGTATACAAATTGAGTACTCAGATGCAGGTATCATCTTGTCACAGAATGCATACATTAACAAAATCTTGAATCAATTCTCTATGCAAAACTGCAACCCGGTCTCTACGCCCATTGACTCTCACCAAAAGATCATTGCGGCGGCCAATGGAGAACCTAGGGCTAATGCACAACTGTATCAGCAGATTGTCGGATCATTGATGTATGTGGTATCTGGCACTCGCCCTGACCTTGCATACACCATCACGCTCCTCTTACAGTATAATACTGAACCCTCTGTTACTCATCTTAGTATGGCAAAACGAGTACTACGCTACCTTAAGGGTACAAGCGAACTCAAGCTAACCTACAAGATAAATTCACCTCTAATTTTAACTGGATACTGTGATGCATCTTACGGAAATTGTCTTGACACGTGTCGAAGCTTTGCTGGATACATATTTCAACTTGGCAACTCCACGTTCAGTTGGAGAGCACGCAAACAGCGAACTGTAGCCCATTCCACCCGTGAAGCGGAATATATGGCATTTTCGACGGCTACTAGACAGTTTGTCTGGATTGTACGTGGCTTGCATCAATTAGTTGACAAAGATATCCCAAAAGCATTGATGACCAACAACCAAGCTGCTATTGATGTTGCTCACAATCCAAGGCTTAACGATGCAACAAAACACATAGACATAGCCTATCACTTTACAAGAGAAAAAGTAACAGACGGATCTTTAACTTTACTACATTGTCCATCTGAAGAGAATCTTGCAGACATATGTACGAAAGCATTACCAAAGCCAAGGTTAAGTCACTTGTGCACCAGTATATTTGGTCCAAAGTGAGGCGGGATGATGAAATTAGTGCTTCTAATTGAGATGGCTGAGGAAGATTGTGCAAGGTTGAATCCCCTAATCGCACACGCATTGACCTTAAGCCTAAAGTGTATTATGAGCATCAATACGCTAATCCTTATTAGTAAGATCACTCAATCACTGTTAGTTAGTTTTATTAGTAGATAGCACTCTGTTTGAAGTGGGAGAAATAAACATCTCCAGACACTACGTTAACAGACTCTTACTTGTTCCAAGTTTACCCTACGACTGATAAGTGATCCTATCCAGTCTAACAACTGAACTTTAAATCTTCCATTTCAATACAAATTGGGTTGTCGTCTGGTTGGCTCCTCTTGCTCGGTAGTCTGCAAGGCTTTCTAAGTCTAACACCACCTCTCTCACCTCCGATACCCACTCATCGTAATTTTCCACGGGCGGAAGTTTCACACCAATCAATGCCTGTCGTAGTTTGCCGTTAATCGACGCCTTCAACTGCATAGTTTTTCCCGTGATCGTGTAAACTTCGTCGCATTGAGCTAGCCTGTGCTCAAAGTCCTGGAGGAAGTCCGCGAAGTACTGGTTAGCGCCTTGCTCCATTCTACTCACAGTTTCCGACGCGGTTTGTCTAGCCTGCTGATCCGCGAAAATTATTTTAAAATGTTCGAGGAAGTCCTTACAGTTGAATTCCCCTGCAACCCTCCTGGCCTCAAACCACGATGCGGCCCTAGACTTGAACATTTCTGGCAGCGTGTCTACCATGTCTAGGCAAATTGAGCAATTATCAAAGTATGGGGCGTATTCTGTTTCGATACGGGCTTCGAGGCGACTTATGAAAAAAGGAAAATCTAGTTCAGTGCCGCTCCACTTAGGCATCGCCGCTTCTCTTTGATGGTGAGGCACTGGTTGTTCCTGGGCTTCTCTATGCCCTCGAGCTCTTTGTTCATTTAGGAGCTGCATTAATTCTTCAATTACATCTGCTCCTAAACCTAAATTTCCTCCCTGTCTCTCTGGCTCTCCCATCACGATCTCAGGTGATTGATTGGCTTGCGACATGCTGGAAATGCTGAAGAATGTTGTAGTCGAATCGGTGTCAGAGTCTGGGACTCTATATGACATACAATAGCCGCTAAACGACGAGTAAAGTAAGTGAAGAGAATTTATATGTAAGGGGATTGCTTAGAAGGTTGTTATTCACGAACAAATTGGATACCAAATAAAGATAATAAATTCTCTCGGGGTCTACATACTGGCCACTCCTCTTACTAAATACTACAGTGGTTCCCCTAGTATGACGTAACTCTCAGTCCCCATCGCAACCCTCGTAACGCCCCCAAACTCCTTTCCCCGTAGCCCTGAGTTCCTCCACTAGACCTAGTCGCGAATCCCCCAACACCCTCGGTTCCTGAGAGCGGTGTCGGAGCGCATCCATTACCGTCTGACCTTCGAGGGCGGCAATCCTCTTTTCCGGTGGTCCGTGGATACCCTCCGCACCTGAACGCCAATACGTACCCGGACGCCGATACGCACCCATGCTCAAGTTTATGCTGGGATGGTCCTTGTGACCAACCCCTAGATGGGCACAGCCCGTAACATTACATCCTTGAATCTCGCATCAATAACATTGTCATTCCATTTGCAGTCTTGTAATTTTTCCAGGTGTCTTCCATTTGGCTTGAAGTGGTTTACCGTGAGGTCCTAAAAATACCTTTGTTGGAGTGGTACATTATTCTGCTTTTTTACCCCTTCGGCAGGTAAAAGAGGACAGATTCATTACTAACAACCTTTACTCTCACATCAAATACAGCGATTCTCTGCACGCAGCTTTCTCATTTCTTCTACTGATTTCCACAAAGCTCGCTTAACCCTCACTGAATATGGTATTAAACCCATTTCCTTATCTTTTATCATCTTCATGGCAATTTTTTTTTTTTGATATTTTATTGTAGGATGCCTTTCTCTCCCTTTCATTGTCACACACTCTCTTTTGTCGTCACCTCTTTTCCTTTGTTGTCATACGCTTCTATGTTTGTCACAGTTGTAAATCTCAGGTGATAGTAAAATTATATGTAACAAATCAAGTATAAGAAGCAGTGGGCATTTAGATAGATGATGGTAATCTATAATTTTACTATGGGAAAGAAAACTACTCCCAAGGTATCTGATATCTACAAATACAAATCAGCACGCCCCTACTCCCTTCCCAAAGAATCTAAAAATACCGCTACATCTGTGCATAGCATGCCCTTAAAATAAAACACAGCTCATAGAGCATGGCCTGTTTGCTAGATCTTAAGTAAGGCATTTTTGCCCGTGAGAATTGCCTGCAATAAAAATAGCAGGCTACACGCATACATCAGATTACCAACAGTCACACCAGTGGCGTTTGCAAGTTCTGGGGGTACCCCATCTAATTAGGACTTTGTTTTAACAGACGCTCCCGCGTTACCTCAGTTATGAAATTTGTCTCTATAGTGCAATACAACTGCAGGTCAAGCAATAATAGTATTCTTAAACCTTTTATGGACGGATTTGTTGAAATGATTGCTATCATGAAACAAGTAACATCCAACTTTGGATATGATAGTTGTTTGCACTCACGTAGATCTGCACGTACTAATCTTTCCATAAAGTTGTGAGGCTGGTAAATACGCTAAACCGTATTAACACAAATCACAAGATTTCTGTTTCTTTAAATAGATATTATATATATAGCGATCTGTTTTCTAAGCTGGAGTAATAATAGAACTCCACAGCTTACGATTAACAGCCTCTTACATTCCAAAATCTGCAAGATCGTGATAAGTGCCTAATCAGTCTTAACAAACTGTTGCTAATCCCTTCCAAATTTCTACAGGTTCTGAGCCTGGTGTACTAGCATAAGCACTTATTGTAAAGGTGAACCCTAAGCGCTAACATATTGTTTCTACAGATTTGATACCTCAAAGATGTCTAATTCATCTACTTCTCCGCTCCCTCAGACTAGCTCGTTGCAAAGTTCGGAAACTGTCGTTTCTAAAGATTTCTTCACAATAATTGCCAAAGAATACGGTGGTTGTTCCATGAACTTAGCCCACGTCGAGCCCCTCGACGGGCAATCAAACTACGATTCATGGGCCTCGACCATGATTGCTGTGTGGAGTACGCTTGGGTTACACGAATTAGTTATTGGAGGTTTAAAACCAGTGGATGACGCCGACACTGAAGAGAAAAGGTCGTATAAGTCATTATACACATTAGCTGTAGGTGTCTACATTCAAGTTGTTAAATCTGAGATACGACATAGTATCCTCAACAAGATTGACCCTCACTTGATGTGGACGCACCTAAAGATGATGTACAGGAGAGATACTGCGTATTCTCTTGTTTATCAATTAGGGAACCTATATGAGCTTAAATCAGTGTATAATGTTTCTCAGACTCTCTCTTCTTTCATTGAGCAGTTTGAAACACAATGGTTTAAACTTCACAAATTGTCACAAGAATCTACAAATCCTGATCGTCGTGAGATTGCATCCTTCTTTGAGAAAGATACTATTAAGCGTGATTTCCTTCTTGGATTCTTGGCCCGTCATAAAAAGAACGTTGTTGATAATCTCACAACTAAGAGTAATCTATCTTTTTCTGAGGTCAAGCAAAGACTCGTTGATACGGATGAGGTGGAAACTCCTCATTCCGCGTTTTTAACTACTGTGGAAAAAAGGCCGAAACCTCTAACCAGGCCCGCAAATATCTCCAAGAGAAAGGAATGCAATTTTTGTCGGAAACATCATCCGAACAAGGCATCCAGTCACACGTGGAATAATTGTCGGATGTTGAAGGAGATGAAAAAGCATAAGGCGAAGGAAACTCCTCATGTTAGTGAAGAAGCTCTCATGACTCTCTCATCTATAGACAAGATCGTTTCGAGCTCCTCTCAATATGTACCGGATTTGTGACGTCAAGTTCGGGGGAGGAGATGAAAATCTTGGAGAAAGGATCTATTGTGTTGAATTGTGTATTATCAGATAAATCTATTTCTTCATTTCGTCTCAGAGATGTCTTGTATGTGCCATCACTTAAACACCCTCTTTTTTCATGGAAAAAAGAAAGAGCTAAAGGTTGTAAACTTTATGATGATGGTAACGTAATGCGTGTCATTAAAGACAAAAAGGTCTGGCTTGAAGCAATCTTCTGTGGCTCTCTACCGGTTATACCGGAGTTGAATCTACCAATTAAAGAAATTGCACATCTTACCTACTCTTTTTGGCACCAAGCATTATGCCACTCTGCCCCTTCAACTATATCTAAAACAGATAAGTTAATTTAGGATTCCAATAATATTCCTGATTTTCCTAAAGACTTTCACTGCGAGGCCTGTGCTCTGTCTAAGTCAACTCACAGTAAACCTCATGCAGCTACTTCGAGATCAATTACACCAGGAGAATATCTGCATTCCGACCTTTGTGGTCCGTTCCCAATAGTATCTCTGTGTAATTCTCTTTATTATATTTCATTCATTGATGATGCAACTCGTTATTCTTGGGTCCACCTCTTAAAATCTAAATCTGATGCTGTTCAAGCAACAATTGATATGATCACCAAGATTGGAACCCAAAATAACTGTCGAGTAAAATCGTTGAGAACCGATAATGGTGGTGAATATGTAAATGAAAAATTTTCAAAATACCTAGATCTGAAGGGGATAAATCATGACTTGACTCCTCCCTATTCTCCTGAATCTAATGGCGTCGCCGAAAGGTTAAATCGTTCCATCGGCGAGAGTATACGCGCCATGCTAACAAGCACTACCAATAAACGGTTATGGGCTGAAGCTGTCGAAACTTTCATATACACCAAAAACCGAATAGCTCATAGTTCCGTTAGTGGGCGGACACCTTTTGAGGCCTTCAATGGCGTAAAACCCACTATTAAACATCTTCAGCCATTTGGCAGAGCATGCTTTGTTCACATACCGGAAGCTAAGCGTACTTCGGGTTGTAAGCTGCTACCAAGGGCTGTAAGAGGTATATTCTTAGGATACACCAAGGTGCCACATCATTACTGTGTTTTCGTTCATGAATATGGTAGAGTAGTTGTCTCAGCTGATGTCAAATTTCCGCCACATGTGGATGAAAAAAATAGCACCAATTCTGGTGTCAATTATTCAAACCAGCGACTTCCCATCACTACTTCGTTACCACCACAATCAGTTGTTCTGGATAAAGTGTTTACTTCAAATGAATGTCCAAATACAAATTGTGCAAGTAATATAATTCATACGATTGAGCATAATCCATACCAACAAGTGTCAGAAGCCGCACCTTCAAATGACAATCCCTTAAATGTTGCGGAAATTACTCCACATTCCCATTCATCTGATTTTAACTGCAATGCTGAAACGCTCAGAAGATCCAACCGCACTGTACGACCTCGTGTGTTTGATGACACGATTACGGGGGAGTGGTGGAAAAGATCTCGTGTACATTCTTCACCTCGTCTACCTGAATCAATCAATATGGTTGATGGTATCGAAGAAGAAAGCGCATTGATTAGTATTTCAGATGTCAGAGAACCAAAGAGTTACAGTGAAGCAAAAAGCTCATCTCAATGGTCTGATTGGGAGAAAGCCTTTTAGGATGAAATGGCATCTCTACAAGAGAACAATGTGTGGGATATAGTTCCAAGACCAAAAGGGCGGAAAGTTGTTAATGGTAATTGGGTTTGCAAAGTCAAGGGAGATGCTGAAGGTGAAATCGAACAATTTAAAGCTAGATATGTTGCAAAAGGATTTTCCCAAGTTCAGGGACTCGATTATGATAAAACCTTTGCTCCAGTTGTTCGGCTTGAGTCTTTACGATAGCTCCTAGCTATATCCGCAAATAAAGGATGGAAACCTAGACAACTCGATATTAAAACCGCATTTTTATACGGTATATTAAAAGAAGAAATTTAGATGGAACTTCCTGATGGGTACAGGATAGATAACTATGTGGCTCGCCTTAATCGGTGTATCTACGGACTGAAGCAATCACCCCGAGAATGGTATTTCAGATTGGTTGATTTTATCAATCCGCACGGTTTTGTCTCTACCTTTTTTGACCCATGTGTCTTAATCCATAATACTGGCAAACTCATAATTGCTATATACGTGGATGATTTAGTACTATTTGGTGATCAAGGAAAACTCATGGATGACATGGTCAACCTTCTCAAATCTGAATTCAAGGTCAATGACATGGGCACACTCCATTGGATACTTGGCATTCAAATTGAGAACTCAAATGTAGGTATCAACTTGTCTCAGACCGCATACATTGATAAAGTCCTGAATAGATTTTCTATGCAAGATTGCAACCCAGTCTCCACGCCCATGGAGTCAAACCAAAGACTCATGGTAGCGGCAAATGGAGAGCCTAGGGTCAATGCCACTCTGTATCAGCAAATAATCGGATCTATAATGTACATCAAGACTGGAACTCGCCCTGATCTTGCGTATACAGTCACTCATCTCTCACAATATAATTCGGACCCATAATCCACTCATCTAGGAGCAGCAAAACGAGTACTTCGATATTTAAAGGGAACCAGAGATCTTAAGCTAACATACAAGTTTCAATCTCCCCTGGTACTCAATGGTTTTTGTGATGCATCATACGGAAATTGTCTTGACACTCGACGAAGTTTTGCTGGCTATCTCTTTCAGCTAGGAAATTCTACGTTTAGCTGGAGGTCTAGAAAGCAGCGTACTGTAGCTCACTCAACTTGTGAAGCGGAGTATATGGCTATCTCTCTTGCTACTAAACAATTCATTTGGATTGTGCGTGGTCTTCATCAGCTTGTTGACAAAGATATACCAGCAGCTTTGTTTACGGACAATAATTCAGCTATTGATATTGCTCACAATCCAAGATTGAGTGATGCTACAAAGCATATTGACATTGCTTATCACTTTACTAGAGAACGGATCGATGATGGATTGCTTATCTTGTTACATGTTCCATCAGCTGAAAATTTGACTGATATATGTACAAAGGCATCACCGAAACCAAGATTAAATTACTTGTGCACCCATATCTTTGGTACAAAGTGAGGAGGAGTGTTGAAATGATTGCTATCATGAAACAAGTAACGTCCAACTCTGGATGTGATAGTTGTTTGCACTCACGTAGATCTGCATGTACTAATCTTTCCATAAAGTTGTGAGGCTGGTAAATACGCTAAACCGTATTAACACAAATCACTAAATTTCTGTTTCTTTAGATAGATATTATATATATAGTGATCTGTTTTCTAAGCTGGAGTAATAAAGAACTCCACAGCTTACAATTAACAGCCTCTTACATTCCAAAATCTGCAAGATCGTGATAAGTGCCTAATCAGTCTTAACAAACTGTTGCTAATCCCTTCCAAATTTCTACAGGAAATCAGGTTAGAAACTGATTCCTCAGACGGCGTGGTGGCTGGAATCCTTTCGCAAAAACAGATAGATGGATTATGGCATCCGATGGGCTACTTTTCAAAAACAATGACGAGTGCAGAACTCAATTACCCTATATATGATAAAGAAATGCTAGCGATCTTTCGCTCGTTTCAACATTTTAAAACGGAACTAACTGGCTCCCGTCACAAGGTTTTCGTTTATACAGACCATAAAGCGTTAGAATATTTCATGACAACTAAAGACCTGAACGCTAGACAGGCTCGTTGGGCACAATTTTTTTCTGAATTCTACTTCACTATAACTTACCAATCAGGGGATTCAAATACAATCACTGACGCTCTTTCCAGAAGAGAACAAGACCTTTCATTACAGGAAGCTAAAAAAAGGGAAATCCGTAAACAAACATTTCTATCAGCTAATCAAGTGGACCCTAAAATTTGGGAAAATACAAGCAAATTCGCCAATAGTTCCTTGAAAGAGAAATCAAATTTTCTCCAAGACAAACATCTGTGTTTTAGCCTTGATGCTATGCTCCATCCCAAAAACCAGCCAGTGGAGAGCACAAACAGTGACCTTCACAAACTACAATCTATTAATGTCGTTAGTCTAAATAGGAAGTCACCTGACGCTCTAAATAGACCACAAAGCTCAGGCTCAACAGTAGCATTTGATATCGAAGAGTTTGACATTATTGACCAAATTTTGGAAGCAAACAAAACCTCTCAAGAATTGCAGAAATATCGAGTTATGGCTAAGGAAGAGCATCCTGACTGGTATCTAAAAAATGAAGTTCTTTTCTACCAAAGACGCTTAGAAGTACCATTACAACCACCAGAGCTACGTACTAAACTAATTCATCATATTCATGTCCAACCTTGTGTAGCTCATGCTGGTGTTGGCAAAATGAAAATGCTCATTAGTCATAAGTATCACTGGAAAAGTCTCGGAAAGGACGTTAATACCTTTGTAGCAAATTGCGAATGTGTTCGCATGAAACCCAAGCATGACAAGACTCCAGGATACTTGAATCCTTTAGAAATTCCGAAACGCCCGTTCCAACACATCACTATGGATTTTACCGAATTACCAAAAGATAAATTAGGTTACGATATGGTACTTGTTATAATGGATAGATTATCAAAGAAGTCCAAGTCTATCCCAACAAACAAAAACGTGGATGCCAAAAAACTCATCCAGTTGTTCTTGGAACATTGGGTCTCTAATTGGGGCTGGCCAGATTCTATCGTTTCTGACAGAGGACCACAATTTGTTTCCTCATTATGGAGAGAAATTTGTCGACTGTCGGGGACCCAAATAAAATTATTGACGGCCTTCAATCCACA
Organism: Podosphaera xanthii; assembly: GCA_028751805.1. Taxonomy (NCBI): domain Eukaryota; kingdom Fungi; phylum Ascomycota; class Leotiomycetes; order Helotiales; family Erysiphaceae; genus Podosphaera; species Podosphaera xanthii. The sequence goes on from JAPWIX010000004.1 coordinate 10,610,917, forward strand.
TGTGGATGGCCAAACTGAAATTATGAACCAATATATGAAACAAAGACTCCGACCATTTGTTAACTTTTATCAGGACAATTGGATCGAGATGCTACTGTTACTAGATCTCGCACAACTATTACTGCCTCATGATACAACAAAACTTACACCTTTCCAAGTTTGCAATGGTTTCGAGCTGCGCACTTCATGGGACTTAAGGGACCCAGAGCCAGCCATGAATCATAATGAGATGATTAATCAAGAGGAAGCTCTTAGGATCTCCAATCGAATGAATGAAGCCATCGAATTTGCCCGCCGGGGAATGCAATCTGCGCAAGATAAGATGCGCCACATTGTTAATTTGCGACGACGGCCTGTCGATTGGAATGTAGGTGATTTAGTTTTGATTTCTACTAAACATTAGAATTTGGATAGACTATCCAAAAAGTTGAGCGAAAAATGGTATGGTCCAGTTAAGATCATCGAAAAATGTGGGGAGTCATGGAAATTGGATCTTCCGGGTAACATTAGAGTCCATCCAGTCTTTCACAGTAACTCGCTTCGGAAATACCTGGACAACCCTCTACCGGGTCAGAGAAAACTCGAGCCTGCTCCAATAAAAGTGACGCCATATGAGGAAGAATGGGAATTGGAAAAAATTATCGGCGCTAGAATGAATGGTAGAAGGTTGGAATACAGGTTTAAATTTTTAAGAGCAGACGATGATTACACTTGGTACCCCTGCTCGGATGCTATGACAGTCCCTCACTTAGTTCGAGAATTTCACCTTAACTATCCAAATGTACCAGGTCTGCCCAAACTTTTTGTGTAACAACATGGGCTTCTCAAGTAGCCACTATCGGAATGTTTAAACAGGTTGCCTTGTTTTTTTGTGCGTTTCACGTGGCTTCTTATTTCTATTTTCATGTTTTGTCTCAAGAGTAGCGAATTGTTCATTTTAATGTTTCAGAGTCTTTCAATGACAACTCCATGCTTGGAAATTTCTTGAAACAATTATCTTAAGACGTTTGGTTTAATATTGTATCATGATACAGATGAACATGGATCGGAGGAGATTTTGGTTCTTGGGAAACGGAGCACTGGGAGGACAAAACGGGAAGCATTTTGATTTTTTATTGGATTAAATAGAACAGACAGAGCTGGAGAGATTTTTTCTGGCAGATCAGACCTAATATATTCATTTTTCATTACGTGATTCTATTACAGAGTTCATTTTTATTCTCGCTGTATCATACATAGCATCTTCTGGAAGTCCTACACTTCACATTTTTTATAGCTGGATTATACACAGCATCTTTTACCGTGATTATTGTTTTCATAGGCACATACTTTTACCAGATTGGATCGAAGCTTACAATAAAGGCATTGACAATTATTCTTATTTAAGAGCAAATAGTTGCATGAATCAAAGCTCGAGGATGCGCTTTTATGCAAGAGGGGGATAGTGTTACAATTCAGGTACAAGGCTGAACGGTGTTGCACCGAGGAGCAGTGCGAGGCTGAAGCACGGGCCATCTGGTGCACCCAGCATAACGATGGGTGACAATACCTTTGCGCTCCTGTAATAGTAGATTCCTTCTTCAGCTTTTAGATACTCGTATGAAGCATTCTCTTAAGCCCATGTCCATTCGTTGATCAGCTGAGAAGAGCTGTGACATGAGTACTAGGTCAAGGACACGGCCAGCCTGATGCGTGGGAGCTTCATAGGGCAAAGCTGACCTCAGAGAATAGTTTCCAATCCATTCAACAAAGCTGCTGACGCTAGAGGAGCGGGAAACGTTGGGCTCCCATAGTTCGTGGTCAAGGTTAAAATCCCCCTCAATAATGGTATTTGGTTTAACTGGCCAACTGAAGAGTGCACCGAGGCTCTCAGGCATTTGAGCTTGAGGTTGTCAGTATACATTTATGGCCTCTAGAGAAGGAGAGCACTGGAGGCGGAGAACAATGATATAAGATGAGAAACCACAGTCTAGCTGGATAGGTCGGAGGTTAGATTTCTTTCGGACATAAGTGAGAACACGCGGGCGCGAGTTGGTCCAGTCCCGATTCGGGGGAGTGAAGGTAAAGTAGGCCGGATGGGACTTGGTTACATTCTTTAGGTTAATTGTTTTTGTCCAGGGCTCTTGGACAAAGATCACATCATACTTACCCTGAAATGCGGCTTGTAGAAGAATAAGGTGAGAGGATCCACCACGTCCAATGTTTGCTTGGAGAAAACAAAGGCGAGGCCGGAAGGTGCTCCTAAAATAGCCTCTATTGCTCATGGGAAGTTCTGTGGGAGGTATTGTTGGAGACTTGCTTGTCTTGGTCTACTTCCATAGACCCGTCCAAAGCAGAAGTAAGAGCTGAGAACCTGTTCTGGCTGGCAGAAGGCGTGCGTTGAGTAGGGACGGGGGGACTCCGTCGAGAGAGTTGGTGCGCTGGAGCTTCCGGGAGAGGTGGAAGTTGCGGAGTTGGCGGCAGCAGCAGCAGCCCCTGCGCGACGCTGTTTCCAGAGATTAATACGGTTAGGTGCATGGAGTTCTGTAACCGCTTTTTCTGGGGGATGGATAAGTTTGCCCTTGGAAGGGCGAGGGCGGAGAGGGCAGTTAAGGTTGTCTGCAGAATGTGGCCCCAGGCTGTTAATGCAGCAACAAAGTTGGCGGCAATCTCCATGGTGGCGGAGGGCACAGCAACGAGCGCACAACGCCTGAGTGCGGCAGCGGAAGGAATAGTGAAACCCAAAGCAAGCATCACACAGGACTACCTTTGAATTAGGGATATGCTGTCGAGAAAGGGCGCTGTCAACAACTCGAAAAGTTGACACCTCTTTGAGGAAAAAAATAACAGCCGTATGCAGAGGATTGTGGCAATCTTCATGTATAGACCATTGAGCACTGGATGGAGTGACGCCTGTCTGCGCTTGGGCAATGCTCTTGACATTATCAAGCGTAGTGGGAACCAAATTGGAGACCAGATACCAGATAGTGCGTGGGATACGCTTAACAAAGTATCTGTCAGAAAAGCCTCTACTGTATAATATAAATATGGAGATTGCCAGATCAAAGTGTTCTATGATACTGGTCTAGCCTTTTAGCCGAGTAGTGATGCATCTATCTCGTGTATCATGTAGGATGGCAACCTTTAGCCTAACACCCACCTCTTGACACCTCTCTCTCCCCACGCTGTCTACATGCTGCTTATGACAGTATCCAATGCGGTCCTCAATTTGAATTAGAGAACCCGAAAGAGACGCCTTTATGGTTTCAGCATTGTCCATCGCAATTTTCAGTGATGCGTCAGACGAGAAAGCGACGGCAAAACTATTGGAGCAGCAAGAAACAAAGGCAATTCCATCCTTAAGACCGGGAACAATGTGGATGAAAGCAGACTTAACTGCAGTTGCGTGTGCTTTGAGGAGTGGAGCTTCCTCAGAGAGGCGGAAGATAGCTTTAGGGCCCTTGGTGATAGCAGCTGGTTTTGGAACAGGCGTGCAGGAGGGGCGGGATGTTGTTTTCGGTCGGGATGAAGCCGGCGCCGGAGGGACGGTGGCGGGAGAGCCTGCGGCGGTCGCTGCCCAACTCTGTGGTTGCTTAGCTGCAGGAATAGATGGACGTGCTTGTATGTTTAGGCTAGGCTTTGGTAAGGAGCCTGATGGCTTTGGTTGTTTTGGGCTGTTGTGTTGCACAGGGTGCCCGGAAGCAACCGCAAAGAGAAACGCATCCATTTGCTCGCGCACAAAGGACTAAATAAGAGGGTCAGCTTCTTTAACGGCTAACCAAAACTTGATATGAAAGGATTGGACCCAAGTAGCTTGACCCTTCGCAATGCGCTGGACAAGCTCAAGCTCTTCAGCAACGTGCTGGGCCAGAGGAGGTGGTTGTTATGATTTGGCCATCACAAGCGCAATGACCAAATTAAGGTGCACTTGCTAGGTATCGAAAGAGAGGAATCAAATCAGAGGGATCGGCTGGAGAGGAGTAGGGAGACGTGATGGTATGTAAAAATTGTGTGTGTGATGTGAGTAGCTCTTGTAACCATCATCGAACCAATTATAGCAACAGCTAAGATCACATGATATGTGATTAGTAATTCATAACACATGATGAACAGTTGAGACTAAGGTGCAGCCTGTAGCAATATAGGGTCCATTTTTTGTATGCAACTCATCAGACGTTAAATAAAGACAATAACATACACCACTGTCCAATACAACAACATGAGAAACATTCCCCAAATGCACACATCCAGCCCTATTTACCATTAAAATTGCTGCTACGCCATTGTTTACTCGTCAGTTGTCATCAGCAGACTCTAGAATGCCTCTGATGAGAAAAAATTGACCACCGACTACTGCCATTGGCAAAGAGCGGGCGCAAAGTGTCCAAAAATTTCCGGCCTCGCGCAAAATTCAAAAAGCTTAGATGCGTTACAGGCCTATCTCTAAGGGAAGTCCTTAACCCTTCCTGATACCGAGATTATGGATGCTGAACCCCTCAGTTCAATCAACCATGGTCATGAGACCACACAAAGCACCAAGCAGGCCACAGATGGTACTAGCTCAAGTAAAGGAAAATGTCAGAGTAGTGACCTGCACGTGACTCGATGGCGAAAGGCTGAAGACGGAAGGCTGAAGACGGAAGGCTGAAGACTGAAGGCTGAAGACGGAAGGCTGAAGACTGAAGGCTGAAGACGGAAGGCTGAAGACTGAAGGCTGAAGACGGAAGGCTGAAGACTGAAGGCTGAAGACTCAAGGCTGAAGATCGGAAGCGCGGAAGCGCAAGGCTGAGGTATGGAAACTTAAGGGCCGAAAAGGTAGCTCTAGACTAATGCTGAACGTCCAATAAAGGAGTAAGGGAGCGGAGGTAAAGACAAGAGATTAGGAACTGAAGAAGTCTGAGAGCTGAAAGACACTGAAGACTGAGAAATACTGTAGGCTAAGAGACACCAAAGGCTGAAAAACACTGAAGACTGAAGGTGACTAACTTGAATTCTATAGTCTCGAGATGACGGAAAACTAAGCGTAAGGAGCTCATCTAGCAATCAGTGCCCTACTATATATCCAGAATAACATCTCAAACTACTAAAAACATCTTGTCACACTAAAGGAGAATATCGGGAGAACTCCTAAAACACCGGAGTTCCTCCGATACCAAATACAACACCGGAATACATGAAGTCAAACTATTAAAAACATCCGACGCTATTCCCCTGACCTAAAACACAACTTAAACAAAAGTCGAATCGGTGTACGAACTCTAACAGAAAAGAAGCTGTTCAGGACAAGACAACACAGTCTGAAAACCACCCAGCCAGAAAAAATGCTATGCCAGTTTCAAAACGCACAGCCACCACGGAAGCAACGGTTTACCCTCCAGAGCTACACGCCGTGATAGAAGCCGAAAAGCGACGAGCAGCGCAAATCACTGCTCATATTTTTATCTGCTCCACTACAATTAATAGTGTTGAGACAGCCCTCTCGCCACTCTCGACAGGTGAGAACAAATCCTTTGTAGATGGTATCAAAGTCTACCTACAGGCTGCCATCGCGCAGTACGTGCACACCGGCCCAGGCCTAATACCACCGAGTCTCCCTGCCCGTCCTGCTCGCCCTATCCCACCGAGGTTCCCGGCAAGCAGGAAACAAACCACTGCGACGCTTCAAGCTCAGGCCATACAAAACACCTGGGTTACAGTAGCTCAGAACAGCCTACGTCACAACGCCCAACCGGTAACGAGTATTAAAGCACCACTGCTCAAAAACCAGGAAATTATGTCTTCAAGAAAAAAGTTGATAAGCGACCATTCCTTCGACTGGACAAAGCAGATGCATGGCGGAACGCATCCCCATCGTAAATTCAACAAAAGATATCTACCTTGGCCTCAATTCCCTTGGTAAATATCCCAATGGCACTACGAGTTAAAACTGGCTTTGCCATAATAGCAACAGATGAGACTAGCATTCAGAAGATACTGGGGCTCGTAACAAAGGAGGGTCGTAAGATCGAACTCGCTTCAAATTTGATAGCATACCTTATTCCCACAGTACCGGTAAAGGGCTACTCTTCAACGGATAGCATTCTATTAGCTGTCGAAACAGTTACTCAGGAAATCAAACAAGTGACCAATGCCGCTCCATCTCTAGTCCGGCCTCACGGGGTCAGCAGAATTAGATCGCCATACCAGAACTGGATAGCGCTCTTCCCCCAAGAATCCGCTCCACGGCCTAGTTTTAAAATTTTCTTTGAATCTGGAAGGGCAATAATATTTCGCCCTCGCCGTCCCGTCGAGCAGTGCAAATGCTGTCTCGGCTTCCACTCGACACGTGGTTGTTCTCGAACCCCAGCCTGCTGGAATTACGGATTGACGATGCACTCCGAAAGAAAGTGCCAGGCCCCCACAAGATGCCGAAACTGTGGTGGACCTCACCAATCAGACAGCCGGGATTGTCTGGCCTGACCCACTAGGACTGGATCGGCGACAAATGAATAGCTCGAGATCATCCGAAATTCTGTAAAGCGCGAGTACGCCGCAGTAGCCCGAGCCAAGGCTGCTACCCAAACGGTAAAATCGGTTCCTGACCTCACTTCTAGTGATATATCCACAGCGTAGGGAACAGTCTTTGAACTTCTAAACTTTGAAAATAAAATTTTAGAAGATGCGGCAATCTTTGACAAGATCACAATAAACGGCTCTATGAAAGATGCAAGGACCCAGCTGTTAAGGAAGGTTCTCTGATAGTCCATCTCTCGCTCTCAGCAGGGTTCAGGAAAATATTGTCATTAGGAAGACGTGACTGGGAAGGGAACAGACATGGAGTGTGACTTCCGGACCAAAAGAGTTATCTTCTAATGCTTGGAGCTACTGTCGGGAGGCGCTCTTAGCTTTGGTTATGTTTCATATTTTCTTTCTGCTCTCACTGGGAAATTGTTTAGAGAGTTTTGAGTTGAACCATTATTTTATCATGTAATTACTTCTTGAAGAAATGGAGTCTCACCTTTCTTTAATCTAGAGCCAGCTATGTTAATGCGCCCTAGTCTTTTCATTAGTTATTTTACGTTTAAGTCAGGGGCTTACTCCTCGGCGTCATATGTCCCGTCAGGGGATCTTTGGGCAAGTGCTTTGCACTTGTTCCGCTAGACGTAAAATAGTTCATAATAATACACCACCGTCCACCATCATTCTGACATTTTGATCTACTACTATTCCCGTGCGCACACATTAAGACGAACTCGAAAATGCGAGCGCTTAAAATACTTCTCAAGAACTGCTAGAATATTTTATTAGAATAAATTCCAGCGATACAACAAACAGTAAGATCAGATTCTCCATGTCAAGTCTGCACTCTAATTTAATTTCATCATTAGTTACGAATCTACTCAAGATCTACTGCACAAAATGTTGTTGCCAACTGAACGCAACCAATTCCAGATTTGATAAGCAGGGTGTGATGGACTATAAGCGATCGGAATAAAACACGACGAATATATGTCACGGAATACCGTTTATTTCTCCTATAACTATCTACGGAGGAGGGAAGTCAGGTGTATATACCAAGAGCAGTACAGCTACAGAGACGCGTACCAATCAACCCCCCAAAACACGTACATCCTAGAAATGGATCTTCGTCTACAGGGTATAAGATCTACATCTCTTACAGTGTTAGTACTTATATATGAACGGCTAGTCTCTGACTTAGCCAATTGATATCCAGTGCACAGCCCCTAACACAGGGTCGGAGAATGAAGACATGTATAAAGCATGGCAACAAGCATACTCTTCTGGAGATCGAGCATTAGGATAGCTTTATGTATGAAATTAAATCTTGGAGTCATCCTGTAAGCCTTTGCAGCCTTTACTCTTGTATTTGCTTTCATTCTAATAAATAGTCTCACAGGGGCAAACCAACCTGCTCATTATTCTGTATAAATTTGATCTTGACCAGCTGCCTATAAATTTCGGACAGCCGCTCGAGAGCAATTATAATAATGAATCTGAATTCGATCCACTCAGTAAATTCATTTGGCAGCTGTTTGATTTGATTCGAGAAGCTGAAGGCCATCGGTTCCGGCAGTCGAAAATCGTCAAATCCAACAACCCGACCTATATCTATTAATTCTGTCGGGATAGCTCGCGATATAGTAAGTCAAAGATAACAAGCATGCGCAACCGGCTCCAGATGGAAAGATTTCCTTGTGATGGCCGTTTGGAGGCAAGAGTTGATCTATTTAATCAGCAATTAATTTTGGCTCTGAAGCATAGTTATCACACACCTTATGTCAACACTCATCTCTCTGAAGTGGCGTTGGAGTTCATATTCAAGAAGTTTATTGATAATACTCCTACTCAGGTACATCGAAAACTCCTGGATTCTAATATTCCGAATAAAGGGCAATTTGCCCAACATCAAGTTCACTATCAATGGCAGCAAGCAAATTCATGCACTTGGAAGCGAGATCCAGACAAATTTTTGCCTGCCTCAAAATTTTTAAACGAAACCGGTAACGAATACCGGTATGAGATATTCTAGTCTGGCAATGTACGTGGCCTTGCAATATACGTGGCCTTGCAATATACGTGGCCTTGCAATATATGTTGGCGTATCTATTTCTGTGCTTGTATCAAAAGCCAGAGAATTAGTCATAGATGGCAGATATGGCACCAATAATTTAGGTAATTTTCGTACGCTCTCGTATTTGGACAAGCCAAGAATAACCATTGTACTGGCATGAATTTAACCGCAGTGTTGGCAGAGCTAAATAGTACCGCAGCTCCTTTATGTTACCCTTTCACAGGTACTGATAATCTCCCTGATGTTTCCAGAACTTCGAATGATGGCGCAACAACTAGAATCCTTGAACAATTCCTCCAACCACCAAAGGATGCTGGCTTTGCTCCAAGCTTTTTTGGTTGTGACAAAAATCAGTCAGAGATATCGGCGTTGCGGAAAATTTGACCCAGAACTACAGTGCAACTTTATTTCTGGCATGCAAAGAGAGCAATCCGGAAGAAACTTAGCGATACGTTAAAGACAAGAACCCAGAGAAATTACTTTCCTATGGTTGCCAAGGCCTTTGTCCCTGCTGTAGAGATATATTGGGGATCCACTCCCACGCATTGACCTAATGGAGATCACCGATATGCTCGATGTCAATGTGTATCCTCGAGCAACACATTTCCTGAACTGGGCAACCTCGAATGTGTCGACATTCCCGAAAGGAATACCGTTATGCAGATGTTCAGCCGCCATTATAACATGCACTATTTCATACCTGATCAAAATGGAACAAATCGCTCGGCCTAGCAGATTTATTCATCTTGTGTCAACGAGGTATACGAGTGGTGCTATTCCCGGAATATTTCCGTTTGTGGGCTTATCTTTTTGTTAACTGGTACGCTCCGGAAAACTGGAAGCTTTGGGAGCGCTCTGTAGACCCTGACAGAGTTCCAGTCCTGAAAATAACCTTGATTATAGAATCACATTGGCGGAAGATAAAACATGACTATCTCCATCAGTTCAATCGTCCGCGGATCGATCTGGTCACTTGGGTCATAGTTTCACGAGTGGCGCCTCAGGCGATAGAGCGGATTAAGGCACTTCTCAAAGATGATCGCTGCACTTGTAAGGCTGCTTAGAGGAAAGACTTTAAAAAACAGTGGAAACACTTGCAAAGTAGTATAGTCGATCCTCAAAGCTTGCTAAGATATCATACAAACCCATCCAAGTGGACGTGTTCGTGCCAAGCATTTTTGCTCAGTCGCTTCCTACTCTGCAAGCATATCCTCTGTTGCTACGAATTCGTTCCAGATCCTGCACGATTTTTCCGTCAGGTCCGTCGACAGAGATGCTGTTCGTTCTGGGTAGGGGAGCAGCTAAATCTCCGGCCTGAATACCGAGTTCAGGATATCGATTTGTTCCTACTGCCAGCGGACAAATCCCCAATGATAACACTTCTTTTGGCAGTGACTCTGTTGAATTTGAGGTTATCGCTAATTCGGAAGATGAAGATGAAGATGAAGATGAGCTGGTGGAAGGCGAAGATGAAGCTCCGCAATTTGATGCCAAGAAACTGATAGAAGCAACAAAATCTATTCTAATCCTTCTGGAAGAGCAAGAAAAAATTGGCAACATCAATTTTCTCGAGATCTACTATCGCCACAAAAATCAAAACTGTTCATACATGATTCTTCCGGAGGAAATTGGGCAGCAAAAGAGACAGCGAATCATGCCTAAAACTTGGACTAGTTATAGACATCCTGCTACAATGTACCACAAATAAGGTTAATAATTTTCTCTAAATACATGTATATCAAAGGTTTATCTGGAGTCAAGTAGGTGAAATCCCCATTCCAAAAGGCCCAACTAACAAACCTTGTAGCGGATTTTAGTTGATATGGACTAACGCAACCTCTTTATAATTATGAAGGCTTAGATTAGCTGTTAATTTGTATGTAAAAGTGGTAGTCTTTACAGTTATGGGACGGTCTGTGTATTTAATTGTTTAATGCCAAGAATAATCTTACTTATGACCGCTTTGTTGAGAATAATTGAAACAGGAGATGCATCTGAAAATATGATGGAAACCTCGGCATCACCGAGACAAAAATCAAATGTTGAGATACGAGAAACTACTTCAAACAGACGATTGGAGTTTATTAAAGAACATGACTGCTTTCCGTGGAATAAGATTTTGTAATATTTCATGTCCTTTAAAAATGATTCAGTTAGATCAAAGTTGAGGTTGTATTTTGCCCAAAACTATCACAGGGTAGTCCACATGTGTGGAAAATAACTTAGTAAAGTATAAAATCGATCTTAAACAAAATCGAGCAGCACAATTTTGTTTAAGATCGATTTTTTATTTTACCAAGTATCTATATTATTTTGAACCAATGGAGCAAATATTTGGTTAAATGACACTGTCGTCTGCGGAATGACGGCGACTACTACAAAACTACGCATGACAAGGGCTCATCAAAGATGTAGGTGATAAAGTCAAGCAGTCGCGTTACATCCCTTTTTAGAATCAAAGTTTATCGATCCACATTTAAAATCTGATGATTGATTGATTTTCATTTAACGCCAAGTAGGCACACGGGATAGGCCCGGCCTCTGAGCCCTTTGGAGAGCGCTTGGCCCGCCAGTGCTGCCTAAGGCCGCCAGGCGTTTCTTTCGTCTTATCTACAAATTTTAAATCTGACGCTTATCAATGTAAAAACGAGTGCGTAAATCGGTCATGTGGTCGCAATTTTACGGTCGTTTAAGGGACGTTGTCTGTAATCGTGAAATGGGAAGTCATTGATTACTTCCCATCATACACAGATTGTACAGTCGTCCCTCTCTAACTCGATAGTGGGTCCCGGTATAAGTGCTGAAAATATTCATTGAAATTCAACCATTTACATTTGCAACACTTAACCCTGCACGCAAAGTGACCTGTAAGGGTAAGTGTTGCAAATATAAGACTCCAAGTTACAATGAATATTTCCAATACTTATACCGGGACCCACTATCGAGTTAGAGAGGGACGACTGTAAACTAATTCTGCAATCAGGGATAAGCAGGAGAGTTTTTCACATTCGTCATAATCCAAGCGTCACCTTGTTCCAACAGACCAAACTCTGTTTTATCACTTGTAACTATGAATCCCTACCGGATACTTTAAACTAGGAACATTCATTTCAACTAGATTTTTTTTCTTTTTTTTTTAAATCGTTCTTTTGTTTGCAGCCTGATGCTTTGACGCGCATGATGACGGAAGATATGTATGTTTCGCAGAATTGCGCAGTTTGTCGTTTGGAATACTCATACTCAGATTTTAATTGCAGATACGACTACAAGAGTAACGTCTTGTGGCATGTTCCCTCTTCCGTGAAGACCCATCATGTGGAAAAGCGAGAATTGCCTGTGGTTATCTGAGCATGCCTTTGTTATCTCACGATAACAATATCACCGCGAGAAGGGTGGAGTGAGAGTTTTGCTGGATTCGCACCAGCTTACTCCTATTTCAAGTGGGGCATGTGTCTAAGCTACTCAGACTCCACTTCTGAGAACAGCCCGGAAAATGTACCACTGCACCATCCGACCCTCCCACATACTCTGACTGTATAAAATATATCCTTAACGATTTAATAGCCACTAATCTTCACTCAGTTGCTGCCGATATTGCTGCATGAGCCAGCGCAGGCATGCCAGGTCTATATGACCAGGTTATATTGATAAGTGAGGCATACTTGGCGTTTAGCCGCAGTTTCTGCATTTGCTTCCTCATTACCGGCTTTGGCCTCCTAGCAAGTTTATGTAAAACACCCGTGAAGCGTAGGTAGGAGGTTTAGGCGGTACTGTATGCTTGACCGGGGGTTAATACATGTGCATGGTCATCAATAAGCCGGTCATGGTAATAACATGAATTATATTCGCGAGAAACTTGTGAGGTTTTTAATCGTCGAACCTACATTTTAATAGCTTGATAAACGGAGATTGCTGTCGTCATGTTGGAAAACAGAATATGTCGCGATAAAATTTGGTTGAAAAGTGTTTAGACATTCAGATCATGAATAGAAGTTTTTTGAGCCGCAACAACGTGGTGACGTCTGTGATGCAAGTTAAGTGCTTAGACCTTCGGCTCCATGGGACGGACCGAGAGTCTCAAAGGATCTGCCCCGATAAAAGGATGCGCTTTATCTCTCGTCCCATACTAGTACAAATTTGTATTGGAGTATTAATACCGTTTGGCAAATGATATGTGGTAGCCGCCTAACCAAATATGGCAGGAGAGCTACAGACCCCTGTTCCTGCCCAACACTAGTACAGTATCTCAGCCTTAAATATTGTTACTTACTGACGTTAATTCTGTATATCATCAATTCACTTAATCCGTTTCTGACGTACAAAACTAGCATCAGCTACTAACAATCTAAATGGTTATGCTACTGTACATGTACTTTTTCTTTTTTTAAATTATCTTTTATTCAGCATATATTTGCTATGACAAAAGATCTAAGTACATTTTATTTTTGCGAAATATTCCATGCGCCTGAACTCCAGCAAACTCATGCCTCTTAAGCACTACAGTGGTCCCTCTCTAACTCGATAGTGGGTCCCGGTATAAGTATTGGAAATATTCATTGTAACTTGGAGTCTTATATTTGCAACACTTACCCTTACAGGTCACTTTGCGTGCAGGGTTAAGTGTTGCAAATGTAAATGGTTGAATTTCAATGAATATTTTCAGCACTTATACCGGGACCCACTATCGAGTTAGAGAGGGACGACTGTACTGTGTGCCAAGAACAACACCATCTTTATACGCTGGCGAAGCACAAAATTGGACCTGTTCTCGGCTTAAGATTACGTCTGTTGGAGGTTCTATCCCCTTCTATACTGTTACTTGTCTATTTGTGTGACTGATTATTGAAAAAGAGAGGCCTGTCCAGAGAATTTTCTGAAGTAGTTAAAATTCAACAGGAAATCAGTTCCTCGTCCTTAAAGAGACGGTGTAACTAACACGCTTTGGTATCGTTTGCGTCGTGATTTTAAGTACACTGCCATAGCTTTACTTGGGATCATCAATCCTCTCCAAGATCCACAAGCCACTAAGATACTCTTGTATCTCCCTTATTATCAGATAACCAGAATTTTTGCATGTTTGATTTAGTCGCAGCTTGTATGAATTTCAATCCTCGCAGAATTTCGGGATTTCTCATTATGACAATAAGTCAAGAACTTGGTCAGTCTACCCCCTTCCCTAACCGTACTATATACCAAGCTAGCTTGACATGTACTTGAGCAGCATTGAAGAGTATCTCTAGTGTATCCTCTTCCCCTTCAGGAATTAGAGACAACGATATAACACTAAGATTTTCACTAACTGCTTAAGCTCTCAAGTCACGACCAGTAAAGAAAAGAGAATAGTGAGCAAGAGAAGGAAGAAATAAGTTGGCCTCATCTGAAACGAATGGTCAAGACATGATAGAGATGGTAATGGAGATGATATTGCGACAGTAAAATGTGCAAAATTATACAATATTATCACTTGGTTATTGATAATGGTGTTCGTTTTGGAAAGACAATGAGTATTCGGCATATCCTAGACGCCGCCTGCCATATTATATCATTCATACCAGGGTTTGCAGCTCACTTGTCATATTGGACTAGGGATGCAGCGCATATCGTTTGTCCAACATTTTATTTTATTTTTCTTAACTTTACCCGCAGGTACCGGTACCGTTCAACTTTGGATGATTTGCTGACTGAAAAAAAGCTGAAGAATGCGCGTTGATGGTTTCCTCTCAGCAAACGTCCGACACCCACTGGCTCGGCCGCTCGCACAAGCAGGGCCTTGGTCGTTGCTACGGACATCTTGGTCTTGATGGACATGTACTCCGTTCATGATAGGTTATCACTGGTTCGAAATCCGGCAGACCCACAGGCCAATCATTCTCGTGGTGGTTTGGTGTCCGTAGGATAACCAACGTATACTCAAATATACAAAAAATTGTCATGGCACGTCCTATTAGCGATTAAATCTACCAAAGTATGAGTCGGGGGTAGGCAGTGTACTTAGCGGTACCGTTCTGTGCGTTTGATATCCATGTCAGCAGCTACCACGTCACTAACTGGTTCACAAAGCATCGTATCACTATCATCTGTGTCCTAGTAGAACTTTATTCAAAGCTACACTAATGGTATGGACGATATATAAATAAATTTATCGGCATATATTTATTTGAAAATTTCAAGAGTATTTAATGAGGGTCTTACATGTAATTGAATCTAATTCAACGAATAGGGGAATTGATGTTTTTTCCCGTGTCCGAGCCTGCATAAATGTCATTTTCTTGCCATGAGCTTTGTACATGTAATCTACTCCTTTTGTTAGCTTATAGATGAATATATACATGTAAAAAGTGAGCATTCCTTAGTATAAAAAAGAAATTACAAGTAGATTGGGGAAGCAAGATATGTTAATCTACAGTACAATCTCGCTATAACAATGTGGGGCGAAACTTAATCAAGGCTCCCGATTGGAGGATTCAATTGAATTGGCCAATCGGAAGTCTTGGTCAAGTTTTGCCCCACATTGTTATAGCGAGGTTGTACTGTACCACTGCTATCAGGCCTAATTATTAACTGTTTTCTAGCCTTAGAGATTTTTAAAAGCTGATGATAATTTTGTAAGCTTTTTGGGTGCAAATCCATGAGTAAACATACAAAATTGAAATCAGCTATCAACAATCTTTAGGGCTGAGACATTGTCTGGGCTGCCCCTCCCCCCCCCATGTTATTTTAGTGTCTTTTAATGATTTGATCAACCAAAAAATCACTAAAAGACGCTAATGTGTCATGGGTGGCAACCGGTACGTGTACAATATTATGGTCGGTCCTTGTACTATATTGCAGGGGTAAATAGTGAAGGAAACCCCTGAATGCCAAGATCTGACAGGGATTATACAATATGCCATTGGCTGCAATATTTTGACCATACCAAATCCGACAATAGCTGAACCTTATTTGTATGGTAAATTTTGCGTGATAAAAGAAGTGTAGGAGATCCCTGTAACTCGTTGAAATGATGATATTCTATTCAAAAGTGCTAGCTTTTATCAAGTATTAAATACATTTTTACCAATAATTAAGCATCATTAATAAGGAATCGAACCTCCTCTTGCTCTGATGACTGCCTGGCACCTTTCTGGCATGCTCTCTACAAGCGTAGCCAGTTGCTCCTGAGAAATTGACTCCCATGCCTCTAGGACTGCATTACGGAGCACTTCCTCAGATGGATTACCAGAATCAAATTCTGGGTGGTGCTCTTCAATATGGGATTTCATCATATCCCACACTGACTCAATTGGATTCAGGTCTGGGGAATATGACGGCCAGACTATGAAATCTACCCCCCCTTGATGACAGCTCTCTTTTCGTACGTTGAGCAGAATGGGCAGGAGCACCATCCTGCATAAAGAGAAGAGGGCCGTGAGAGTCAATTGGTTGTGTTGCCGCGTGGATTAAAGGAACAATCCTCTGGCAGTAACTCTCCGCTTTTATAGTCCCCCAATCCCTACTCCAGAAGAGGGCAGGGCCCTTCTGGTTCCCATAAAAGGAGCCCCAGAACATCCAACCACGCTTTCGAGGACCTTTTCGAACCAGGCAAGTGTGATAATATGTCTCCTCGGGCTAAACAATTAGATTAATGCAGTTGATACATGGCTGAGATCTGGACTCACCTTCCTCGAAACCCATACTCTTGTGTGACGTTCACCAGTGACCCAAGTCTCATCAGACCAAAGAATTTGGGACCACTGTTCAGGTGTCCAAGAAGAGTGTTCTTCCGCCCACTCTAATCTTTTCCTCATATGTGCAGGCGTTAGAGTAGGCTTCGCTTGAGCAATGCAACGCTTGAACCCTCTTCTCTCAAGAGCACTTTTGATTGCGATTTGGCCACAATTCCAGTGGGAAAACTTAGCAGCAAGTTCCAGGTGGCTCATCTGGCGGGCCTCACTTGAAGACGTGACAAACTCTTCAAGCTCAACTTCCTGCTGAGCGTTCAAGGCGTGGGGTTGGCCATTTCGCTTTTTGGGCGTCAGACATTGCCTTGCAAGGGCATATTGTACCCTTCTTTTGGTGATACCGAGTTGATTACCGATGGCGAGATGAGTAAAACCAAGGCCACGTAACGTGTATATCTGGACTCGCTGATCCCTAGAAAGCTGGCTCTGTGATCTTGGAGTAGTGGGAGATGCTGGGGTGCTCATTTTTCTTCGCAGTTTATCATGAGGATATAGGTTATTCGATATGTCGTGTCAACCGATTTAGTGTGGTACGAGGATGCTGTGCAACTATCAAACATAAGAGAGAAGGTTCAAGGAAGAAGGAATGCCTCGGTTGCCTTATTGCCTTAGTCTAGCCATTTTTGTAGCGCTAAAGTCGGAATGTCAGGGATAGCCCATGTAAATTACACAGAATGTGGGGCTACACTTCTTACCCCTGTAATAGAGTATACGTGGCACCTATACTACAGGGGCTCAGGGGTAAGTGAAGGCAGTATGTCTTTGTAGGGTTTTTAGTTGCCGACTATTATACCAATATGGCGGTTCCTTGGTTGATCTTTTCTAGGCAAGGCTATATTAGGATAAGCTCAAAACCTAAATATCAATTTAAGGTGAGAGATTTCTTGGCGACGAAAGTGAAGGCAGTATGTCACTCTTGGCTAAGTAAAGGGTCGTGGGGGTAAAACTTTGCCCGCATAGAGTGAGCTCTGTCACTTTATGGGGGCAAAGTATTACCCCCGCGACCCTGTATTGAATGGTGTCTTAAGAAATTCACATCAAGGATAATATCAAGGATTTCGATAGATCTATCTCAAGATTCTAATATACAAAGTGTTCCTAATATGAAGTTGAACCCCTTGAACTCTAACTAACTCTTCACATCTCTTGACATGCTTAGAATGAGTGATCGAAGCTTATCCTCTGTTGTACAGTTGTACCAGGCCTTTAGTATAATTCGGCGATTCTCTGCTTTACTCCGCTGCCTCCCCCGCTCAAACTCTGGATATACATTTTAAATGTATAGTTTCATCATACCCCAGACATTCTCAATTAGATTTAGATCTGGGGAGTATGCTAGCCATGAATTAGGTTAAATTCCATGTGCCATGAGATAATCTCTTGCAGGAGGTGCTTTGTGTACAGGCGCATTGTCGTGCATAAATAAATATGTATGACCTGTCTCTTGCCGTCTGTTTCTGTGCCAGTTCAAAACAAGGGGAAGGATGCGTTGGCGATAGCCTTCTGAGGTCATCTTGCCCCAGTCGGCTTCCCAGAAAACACAAGGGCCTCTCTCGATTCCGGCGAAGCTACCCCAAAACATCCAAGAATTATTCTTATGGTATCGATCATCGACACACGTATTATCATAAACCTCTGCTTTCTTCTTAGACTGTGAGTAATCAAAAAACTTTTGGATTTATATAGGAATTGCTTACCTTTCTAGTTACATAGCTCGGCATAATAGGTCCGTCATTAATCCAAATTTCGTCGCTGCAAAGTACTTGCGACCACTCTTGTTCATGCTATTGAAGGCATTGTTCTGCCCATACTTTAGGTGCCATCATGTGATTCTCTGATGACGGCGGAGGCCTTCTCGAAAGACATCGGGAGTACACATTTCCCTAGAGTGCACTATGGATTGCACTTTCTCCGGCAGCCCATGAGGAGAAATGAACTGACAGTTCTAGATAAGAACACTGTCGTGCCTTGCGAGAACTGCAGATGAATTCTTCCAACTGATCGATTTGGTAAAGAGAAAGTTTAGGAGGGCGTCCAATCCTTAATTTAGGAGATGCACGACCAGATTGAACAGTGTTCTTGACTTGTGAATATGTTACTCTTAACTGAGTCGCATTTTGTTTGTACGTGAATCCCGTCCGATACAGTGCAAGTATCTGGGGAAAATAAGTTCGTATAAGTGCCTAGTTCAGTACCAGAATTCTACCCATACCTCAAGTCTTTGATCTCGACTGAGATATGAGGCACGAGTTTGGCCTTGTAAAGTAGCTTGAGTATTCATGATTAGAGGATAGTAATTCTAATAAAGTAGATTCTCAGGAGGCTTGTGCTAAATTGCGAATGGCGTTCGATAACTTTATCTTTTTCTAATATCTGTAAGATGGTTTAATTAACAATGATGCAGCCGTAAAATTTTACGAGTAAGTAACGAAAGTGGCTTTTCCGATGAAATGAAATCGGTGTGAAACATTAGGTCATATGATCTCGACTAATCCAGAGAATTGTATAGCATGGCTAGCATATATCCAGATTATAACCCCTGTATGTAAAATTTCCACCTGCCTTCACTTACCCCTAAGCCCCTGTACTATGTCACTACGATAAAATTCGTCTCCCTGTCAATTAAAAAAGGATCTTATGTGGAGTATTAGGGTCAATTAGGTTTACTTGCATGTAGTATTGCAGCCCTAAATATTGTTACTAATCAGGCACAATTAACGCTAGTTAGCAACAATATCTACGGATACAATACTACATGCAAGTAAACCTAACTGACCCTGATACTCTATATAAGATCCACTTTTAATTGACAGGGAGACGAATTTTATCGTAGTGACATACTCTGATACTACGGTATTAATCGTGTATAGGCGCTAAAATTCGACTTTTACAGGGTATATAGGCTTTTACTAACTTGAATTAGCATGACGATAAGTAGATCTCCCCACCTAAACTTTAAATTTGTATGGCAAAAATTTCACAACGAAATATTCGTTGGTTTTGCTTTTTTGGTCCATTATAGCCCTCTATTCACTTTTTAATTCATTAATACATTTCATAAATAAATTATACTTCTATCTAGCTAATAATTTACATATCCGCCTTCAGCTTCGTAAACGGCTCTGATTCTTCGGGGCATCGAATCTATCAGTTTCTCCAAGTCATCCCCATTAAACCCCAGATCCCACGCCTCGTTCACTATTTGACGAAGATGCCCTTGACTCCGCTGCCCCCCTTGATCCAACGCTGGATAAAGACGCTCCATGTACGCTTTCATATAACTCCACAAAGTTTCTATCGGATTTAAATCAGGAGAATATGGCGGCCACTCCATTAGAGAAATATTCCTCCTTTCAAACTCACGCATAGTTTGCCTCGACTTGTGAGGAGGGGCGTTGTCCTGCATCACATCTAGTCCTGGTTCCCGAAAGACCGCACTCTCTATGAGAGGCACTATCCTCTCGCAGTAACTGGCCGCAGTGATATGGCCCCACTCCTTCTCCCAAATCAGGCAAGGCCCCTTCTGTCGTCCAAAGAAAGATCCCCAGAACATCCACCCAACTCTCCTCCGCGTCTTGGCTAGGACACAGGTATCTTCGTACTCTTCCCCAATCTTTGACTTAAACTTAGCTCAAGGGAACTCTAAATCTTAGGAGCCTTTAAGGGACTACTGACCTTTCTTGTGACCCAACGATCACTTTGCCGACCATTCATAGCCCAAGTCTCGTCGGACCAGAGGACTCTCATCCAATGTTCCTTCCGCCAGTGGAGATGTATTCTGGCAAACTCATATCTCTTCAGTTTGTTGACTGAAGAGATAGGAGGTTTTAATCGTGCAATCCTGCGTGCATATCCCCTCTTTGCCAGTTCACGTCGGATCACATTCTCGCTCACACCAAAGTGCCGAAATATAAAATGTGCAAGTTGGAAAAATGACATCCGACGATTTTCCGATGATAAACAGACGAAAAATTCTATTTCAACGACCTGGGAACTACTTAGAATAGGTGGCCTACCACTGGAGTACTGAGGCTCGGTATTTTCAACGCTCATGGTGTATTGTACCTGTCGCCATGTAATCCCAAGGCGTTGAGAGATTTTGACGTAACTGTGTCCCTCACTGGCCAAGGTTCTAACCTGCACATGTTACTCTCTTAACCTTATCAATTTGTAGATTTCAGACTTACTTGAATACGTTGAGTTTGTGTTAGGCGTTTTGCATAAGTAGGAGATGCTGATGATGGAGAAGGTTGTTGAGGTGAATCCATCTTTGCGGCAATCTAGTACAGTAAATTAAAATCTTCTAAAGTAGTTGACTTAAGGTTCAGATGCACTCACATGAAGTAAAAATTAGATAGATGAATGAAATAAAAGTATGCCGTTGAGCAAAATAATAGTAAATAGCTGACAATGATTTAAACGAAACGACCTCAGGTGTGCGCAAGTGAAGAAAGGTGCAGGCATGAAGGTGGGCGTTGGACTTCATATACAGATGCATATCTCTTATGCCTTAGGCCATAAGATTTTAAAATTTGAAGCTAACAGGGATACTGTGGATCTATCGTGAGGTAACCTGGAATATCACCACTTTATCTCCACTTTATCCCCGCTTTAACCCCTGTACCCTATAAGAAGCGGATCAACGAACAATACCCTATCATGAGAGTAGTACATGTGTAGGTACATGAAGCTAATTACTAATAAGTATGAATATACAGGGTGCTAGCCATAAAACTCGCTAAACCCAATTCCAAAAAGTACAAGGGTATACCCAGCAATATATCACTTAGCACTACCAATTAGGCTAAATCTAAGCTCTAATTTCTCCGCTTTTCAAGTGTCGCTCTAATCTGAATTCTGCTCGGCGCCATCTATTCTCCCTGATTTCCCACGCACACTCTAGCAATCACGATATCTCAACGACAAAAACAAACATATTAAATACTATTGATTATAAATAAAATAGGAACAATAACCATTAACTCTCCAGAAAAAACAACTGCTAGAACCTATCGACCCCATCTATCGCGAGACCCACGGTTCGCTGTTCAAACACTTCGGAGGTACGTTCTTTTTTTTCAAGTAATCGCAACCCAATTAGGAATCTCCCACCGGCAGGCTCAATACGCCTCCGAACGTGCTCATGTCTTGGATCCCCAAAGACCAGGCCGTCCATCTAAAATTGAATGTTAGTCAAGTGGATGAGCTTGAGCATTATGTTCGTAGCTCTCTAAATGGTCGATTCATGACCTACTTAGAATTATCTATGTACTCATTCTCTCACTGGAACATGGGAGAACATGTCATCAGGAGAGCCCTCCATAAAAGAGGATACAGACGTTGTATCTCCCGTTTGAAGCCTCCGCTCACAGAAGAAAACAAGATGAAACGATTACAGTTTGCCCGAGAACATCTAGAATGGACTACCGAGCAGTGGAACCAGATTGTCTGCACGGACGAGTCTTGGATTACTGGTGGTCAGCACTCACGTGTGTTTGTAACGAGGAAGGCAAGATTTTATTACTATATCCTACTGTTATGATGTACTAATGAAGGATATCAGCCTGGAGAACAGTTTGATGAAACTTGTGTATCTTCCCGATTTGCGCGCAGAAATGGGTAGATGTTTTGGGGTTCCTTCATTGGCTCAGAAAAAGGTCCCTTTCTTGCATGGAATAAGAGATGGGGCTCACTCACAACGAAATCATACTGTGAACGGATTTTGCCTCTCGTAGTATCGGCAAGGGAAGCACACCCAAATATGTCGTTGATGCAGGATGGTGCACCGTGTCATGCCGCATTGAATACCATGGAAAAATTGCAGGAGGTAGGTATACGTCCGATTGTCTGGCCACCATACTCTCCTGACCTTAATCCTATTAAGTGTTTGTGGAATACGATGAAGGATTACATACAATCTCATCATCCAGATGTGGAGGTGGGAAGGCAAATTTCCTAAGCCAGGCTAAACGAGGCGAATTTAGAAGCAAGGGAATTAATCTCATCGGCAGAACTTGTGAGGCTTATCGGAAGTATGTCATGGAGGTGTCAGGCAGTAATCGAAGCAAATGGTGGATCAACTAGATATTAATCGGGCATTCCATTATTAGATCTTGTAAATAATAGATTTTGAGGTACTCAGTAGGATGATGGAAAGTAGAAATAATAGTCCTTTAGAGTTTAACAAAGTTTTGTTGCCAAGGGATTTTCGACATTGAAAAAGCAATTTTAGTGTAGGTCATGCCCAAATCTGGTAAGGCGCATTAGGTGTATCAATGCAAGCTAGGTCGATCTTAGCTAGAGTAGTTAAAGATTTACATAAAATCCCACTTTAAACCCATCCACTAATGCGACTTAATAAGTTTTATGGCTGGCACCCTGTACAGCAGAGCCCCTCTTAGCTAGTAGTGGGTCTCGGTATAATTACTGAAGAGATTCATAAAAATTTTACCGTTTATATTTGCAACACTTACCCTTACGGGTCATTTGAGCGCAAGGGTAAGTATTGCAAATTTTAATGATTGAATTTCTATGAATATTTTCAACAGTTATACCGGGACCCACTATCGAGTTAGAGAGGGACGACTGTATTGGTATTTCTAGTACTGGTAAAGTTAGAGCGAGGATCTACTAGTGTAACGGTGATTCAGACCTTCTGTTCCTTCACTGAATTATTGGCCATCATCAAGGAACGGACACCGATAAAATCCCATGATCCGCGTGATGCCTAAAGCTTACCTCCAGATATTCTTGATGCCCCTCCTCCAATCCTTCGTTAAGATCGGCTTCGGAAACATACTGAACCCCGATAATAAATTCAGCCCAGCCTTATTGATAATGTTCGATTGTCGCCAAAGTCCGATAGACCTTTGGAGAGAATCTGCCATGCTCAATAAATGAGGGTAAGGGCCTGGTCGCACCTGTCCAACGATACAATGCATCAGCGGACCGATGCTGTCTCGGTACTTGAACAGCTCTTCGGAGTTATGTCGGTGATAAATACTTTGTTAAATGATGGATACGGCGTGCGTCAAACAAAGCGGCCTCGTTTCGGTACCGACCGTTCACGGCCGTAGGCAGTCGTTGGCCTATACAAATAGAACATTATCTGCAGTAGCGGAAAATTCTGTACCTTCTTAAACACATAAGGGCTCCTCCTCGCGTCAGCAGCTTGCCCAATATCGGTTGTTCTCGAAAATGCCAAAAATCATGGATTCTGACGCGGAGCAACGAGTTGTATTACGGCAACATCTAGGACTAGATATTTCAATGTCAGATCTGAGCAAAACAGAGCAGATTTCCCTGAATCCAAGCTGTTATTTCTATTCCCGACAAAAGCAGGCCTCCAAATCTACTTTGATTTCACCTCCTTGGTGTCCGTCGTCTGGCATCTCTTTCTTTATCGAACGAACTCCTCCCACCTCTAAGCCCGAAAGATGCTTTTTAAAAACCTGTTCTCGCCCTTTCCAAAGTGGTCATTATCGCGTTGCTATAACTCCTGCAATGAGCGGGTTCGCAACCCAAAATGCAGGTCAGTATGGCCAAATTCTATCCATCTCTAATCCTTTTCAATTGAACTCGGCCGGATGCTTCGAACACCAATTTTAGACACGGACCTAACTGCGAACCCTGATGGGTCATGTTAACGGCGAAACTAACTCTCTAACAGACCTTTTCCATGTCTCATGTCTTGAGAAGATTGCGGACCTATCCGATCCAGCTTACTACTCATATATTCAACCATTCACCCGACTAACAGGTGGAAAGCAAGCTGATGGACACTATTTGTGCGCTGGTGCAGTCGAGCGGCTCGTGCTGGAATGGAAAGCGAGACAAGCCAGAAGATTCAAGACTGATTCAAATGATTTAAATAAAAATTTTGATGTTTTGGACGACAATCATGACAAGAGCCACAAAGAGAATGAAGAAGATGAAGCAAATCAAGATGTAGAAGAGGAAGAAGAAGATGCTGAAGATGATGAAAGCGATTATGACGATTCTTCTATAGATGACAGTGACGACGACAATGAAGATGTTAATGAGAATGAAGACTATGATAGTCAGGATGAAGGTTACACTGACGATACGAATAACGATGTTCACGATTTTAACGAAGTATTAAGAAAAAGAAAGCCCCTCAATCCTACCCCATTACCCAATAATCAAAACCTTATCAGCCCTCTATTTTATGATTTATGGTACAATGCTGGCAGTTCACGCTTTAATTCTTGTGGCCCTATTCCGGGCATGTTTCAGCATGAATATTTCAATTTATTAACATTATTAGCGCCATGGGAAAGTGATGATCGAAATGATAACGAAGAATGGAATATTTTCGATGTTTTCCTGGGTAAGCAAGATGATAAAGAAAAAATCGACGGCGCAACGAATATATACAATTTGAGTGAAATTTTATCTAAATGGGAAAGATGGGTGGTACGTATCTTTCTGAATCAATTTTTTACTCTCTCTGACTGAAGTTAATTTCCGAGGGACTTTAATTATCTTATCTTGAAACTAATCCTACTTCTTCACAGGAGCTCGTTCTCACTCCCGAAAGCTCTCTCAGTCCCCAACAGATATATGAGAAGATAAGCATTGGTAACAAGGGCTGTCGAGCTATAAGACGCCTCGCAGTGATCCCGATGCCTCAAGATATGTGGCAATTTTAATGTTTGGGTTGTTTAAAAGTTATTTGGGCGGAATTAAAAGCATGATCTTTACACAGCGGATTGGGGAGACTATTTAGACTTTACAGCACTTTTTGATAAATGATACCAGCTGTATTAGCGAGAGTTATTAGCCAGTAATACCACTAAAGTCAAGGTTCTACAAACTTGAACCACTTTCTATTTCTCCTTAACAGGCGAAACTATGCCAGGCTTTTCATTAAATCAGAAACTATTTGTAGATCGAGGGATCTTTACATCGGTGATGATTGCTGGGCAATAGTTCCTCAAAAGATAAAAATGTTTTGTCCGGAGTCACAAGGAAATAGGTTGTGAGATTCACCAGAGGCCTTGTACGCTTTTAACTTACATTCCGTTGTCGTCCTGTCGACTATGTTTGGGGTTTCCCTACGACTCGGAATCTCTAAATTTCTAGCCGGCATTCTGATATTACATCCAATTCAAGTGTTAAAAGTGGCGACTTTGGCTCTCAAATTCTTAGACTTCCTAATTGAAGAATTCATACATTCCTGAGAGTATATTATTGACAATTAAATTAGGTAATAAGTAAAAGTTCTACATGAGTGTGTGAGAGGCCTATCTTGAATAACTCAAAGAAGGTTGAATTAGAATAGCTAAGAAATGCATGAAATTATCTACATAATACAAGAAAGAATTATATACTCATCAGAGTTGTTCTAGAAACTAACCGAAATTCATAAACACCAAACTTTAGGAGCACTCAGAAGATGCTGGAATAATCTCCAACGCCCATCGCCAATCTATTAATTTGTTTAATGATAATCGACTTTGGCCGAAGTCTTCAATGAAGTTGCGCTGTAACTTAATTGCGACCGCCAGAATCCACTAGCTTAATGTACTAACTTTAGCGAAAGTGCACGGCCTAATACAGCGAACAAAGGCTTAATTATAACTGTGATGATTATTCCCTGAACAATATTGTAAATAATTTATTGAAAACAAGGGCTCTCAGCCTGAGCTAGAGTTAATGGGCCAAACGCGAAGGCCGCGTTTGTGTCACAGGGACGAAGGTTAGAGGTATGGAACAGATCGAAGCATGAAGCGAGACATGTAGCAGACATGAGACTCGGGCAGGAACCGGGGAACGGAGGGAGTTTCGCAGCAAACATGTTGGAACTAACTAGAGGCGCGTTGCGAAACAGGCCAAAGTGGACAGAAGTCCAGAGTGTAAGAGAGGACTGGAGGAGATGTAGATATAGAGGTGGGGTATCTCGAAGTTGGGGAGATGGGGTGTGGACCGGATAGTCCAGTTTTGTTATTCAGTTACCGTCAGTTTAGTACGGTCATATTATTATCTTTAGGGCCTAGAGTGCCCAGTCAATTTTATATCTTATTCCCTCAACGATTTAACTGCTAGTACCAGGGGTTCTAACCCTCATAGAGTGAAGGTGTAATGAAACAAAGTCAGTGCAGTAGAAAAATAGTTGAGAAAAAATCTGGTTGATCTGTGTTTTCTTTTACTTGTGGAATGAAACTGCATATTTCTCTTATTATTCCTCCTGAGTCTGGACATAAATTAGGCCCAATCAGTATTTTTTTTGCGACAAGCCTGACCAAAAAAATCTCTGAAGCTTTTAAATCTAAAAATTTTGTTCCCACGCGGAAAGCAATCGTCATGAGCTGATGTTGCACATCTTAGAACTTGAAATTTACAACAGTATGTTATTTTTCAGTGTTTTCTTGATTGCTTCTCTTACTTACTTGACATCCCTTCACCGAGAGCAAACAAGATGAATGGAAGAGGCTTTGATAACACTATGCATTTATCTTGTACAGTTGCGGACACTCAAAAATAATATATCCGCCCACCATAAAATACAACAACCTCTTTCAAGTAAAAAAGATACCCGATGAAGCGACAACTACCTAGAGCTTGACGCTAAATGTAACTTTGTAAAAAATACGTTGCTGGAGAAAGGAATTGACAGACACTCATGCAAGCATCTAATTCGTGAGATATCCTATTTCGTTTCGTGTCACATTTGACTTCACCGCAGCAGAAAGCTGTAAAGTACTGATGAGGATATTTCACAAATAAAATCATTATACAACTGCCTTTCAATTTCTTTCTCCAGGAACTTATTTTTTACAGTATTATATTCAACGTCAAATTCTGCATAACTGGAGCCTCATCAGATATCTTTTTCACCGAAAAGAGGTTGTTTTATTTTTAGGTGGGTGGATATGTCATTTCCGGATGACCGTAACTGTACACGACGTTCTGTCAGGAATTGCTGAGTCATCAAGCGAAGCTTAGCACACACATCTAGTAGTTAAGTTATGAATAACACACTTGTACATAATATATCACTTATCTTGATGAATAAAACTTATCCCTCCCACAAACCCTCCAAATTTCTTACAATCTTCCCCTGCAACTCATCATATTCTATTTTCAACACCAAGGGGAAAAAAAACCCCATGTTATTGATACAAGACTATAGAATACTACTCACGACACACAAATCCTCCTGAGATAATGGCCTCACAGTTTCTTAACGAGACTTCACAGCGGCCACCCCCCTCTCCCCACGAAAGCATAGCATCCCCGGATGTCATGATGGTCGACGCTCGACCAATATACCAAACTCAAAACACCCCCAACAACGCGATCGGAACTAACCGATCACAGAGCTCTTTCGAAAAGAGCCTTACCAATCAAATCGACACGGAAGTCCTAAAATTCCAAAAGCGTGTGGCTCAGGCAAAATTAATCCTGAGTAGGTTCTGTAACCTGCTGGACGCAATAGACGATGAAGAAATCCGTAGATCCACGGAAATCGCAGCTGCTGGACTCAAAGACCAGATCACAAAAATTCTGTCAGGCCAGGCAATCAACCAAGCCGGAGATTGCTGACCACCAATCTCACAAAGACCCAGTAAAACCAGATCGCAAAGCGTAGCGCCCGCCGTCCCCCAGATCGCTTGGGCTCAAGCCCAACGAAAACTTGCTGGTACACATCTATCCTCACAGATACTAGCCGAAAAAAATGCAAATGACCTAAAGAATGGTAGCAAAGCAAATACTGATTCACTACTGACCAGGGCCGAACCTTCCCTGATAGAAGGCCCATGGACAAAGGTATTGAGACCTATTGATTGTGTATGTTGTTTATAAACTTGGGGGTTTCAATCGACTGAGGACTCTTGGTTCCGAGGGGTTTGGAGAGGGCTTGGGTAGTTGTGGCTGAATTGATTGATGGGACGCGGAAGTAATCTGAAGAATTTCTTATTCTATCTGATTGATTTAGATACAGACATATTTATATTTATGATTCAACGATCCTAGAACCTTCATAGCAAACTCCTGATTAGTATAGTTGAACTAGCTACTTCCAGAAGATTCCACATGATGCTATTTCCATTTAATCGTGGAACTTTCTAGAGTTTTCTATCAGTGGCTTATACTGATCAGAAGTCACCAACTTCTAATAATATAATCCTGGTTAACCTTGCATGTGCTAAATCTAACCATAATCTGTTTGGTCAGCGCCTAATCACAACAAAAGGTGGCCCAAAGAAAGCCCAACAAGGCAAAGCAAGTACAGATGAATCCCCAAGGAAAGGAGGAAACACCCCAGACTCAGCCTACCCCCAGGGCAAAGAAGCCCCCTGTATCTCGCCCGGATGAAAGGCTCTTCCTCAGACTCAGAGAAGGACACCCATGGAGGGCGATGTCCCCGTACTTTGTGAAGATGAGCCTCACCGCAAAACTAAGGATTGTAAACTCCGCAATCCAGCAAGTCATTGTGGTGAATTCGGGTTTCGCAATTACAGCCGCCAATGATGCCGGCAGAAACCGTATCCTCGATGAGGTACACAGCTTACAAAGAGAAGAAAAAGATTCCGAAGGAACACAAGGAGGAGGATCTAACTCAGGACTCGAAGATCAGGATCTTACGGTGGAGGTGGCATCTAAATGGATTTCAGTACTCGCACCAAACGTCCCCGACCACCTACACTCGCTCGGAGACCTACCCTAGACAGGAGCACCAGGCTCAAATACCAGAGTCCAACTAGTAACAACTCCCGTCACCAAAGAGATGATCATGGAAGAGGTCGCACTCAGAACAGGGATGACACCAATCTCAGCTCGGGCGCTGGCAACAAGCAACGAAAGACCGGCAACAGACTGGATAATTCATTTCCCAGGAGGAAATCCCAAGCTCGGCAAACGACTGTTTGAAGCAAGTGGGCGTCTATCCGAATTTCACCGACAACCAAAGATAGCCTATTGCAATCGCTGCTGGGGCTACCACCCGACACGGGTCTGTTCTAGAGCCGAAAGGTGCCGAAAATGCGGATCTCTCGAACACAAGTGTAACAAATGTCACGCAAATATTATGAGATGCATTAATTGTCACGGCCCTCACGCAACAGACGAGCTGCGCTGCATGGCCCGGCCCACGCGTCGCAACAGACAGACAACTCTAAAGACGCGCGAATGTCAGGAGTTCCAATCATGCAAGGCGTGGCCAACGTCAGTGACTGACGCGACTTACGTGACTTACGTGACTTACGTGACTTACGTGACTTACGTGACTTACGTGACTTACGTGACTTACGTGACTTACGTGACTTACGTGACTTACGTGACTTACGTGACTTACGTGACTTACGTGACTTACGTGACTTACGTGACTTACGTGACTTACGTGACTTACGTGACTTACGTGACTTACGTGACTTACGTGACTTACGTGACTTACGTGACTTACGTGACTTACGTGACTTACGTGACTTACGTGACTTACGTGACTTACGTGACTTACGTGACTTACGTGACTTACGTGACTTACGTGACTTACGTGACTTACGTGACTTACGTGACTTACGTGACTTACGTGACTTACGTGACTTACGTGACTTACGTGACTTACGTGACTTACGTGACTTACGTGACTTACGTGACTTGCGTAGCTGACGTGACCGCGATAAGAGACCGATAATTATATGCACAACGTGAGGACAATCTGAATCTGAGCGAGGCAATGAACTAGATTATCTGAGGATAGGATAAATACAAGACACTAATCTGAAGAGCAGTAAGCGGTCAAGACCACGACCTGAAGTACAACAAGACCCCCTGGTTTCCGAGCGCCTGAATATCCATGAAAGAACTCCAAGGAATATTATTGAATAGCGAAGAATAGCATAGCCCGTAGAAACACCCACAAAAAGAACAATTTGATAACAGAATCGACAGTTTAGAGCAAGAAAGAATTCAAAGGAATATAGAGCCAGCTCTAGCTCTTAGGCATTACTTACGGAGGGAATGCCTTAACTCTTACAGCTATGATCAGCGGGGCAGGTACTTTGCATATGAAGATCAACAACCCCGATGATTAGGACCAGCATTGTACATGACAGTTCCTGACAGCGAACAACAGGGGGCGATAAGGAAATATGGGCAAAGAGATCGAAATGCCGAAATCAGAAGAAATGAGGCAGAAAAGATGGCCAAGTCGGCAGCTGCCACGAACTCACCCACACCAATTCCTACATGTCAGTAAGGCCTCAACTCAGCAGCACACAGATACACCCCCTTACAGTTTCTTTTCTATGCGCAAATCTACGTAAGGGAGGGCCCGCTACAGATTTTATTCTGCAGGCAGCTTGGGAAGAAGGCACAGAAGTACTTCTACTACAAGAGCCATGGACCTCACAAAAAGATGGCAAATGGTTTACAAAGTCTCATCCAGGCTTCGACGTATTCAGGCCAGCCACTACAGGACAAGGAACTGCACGACCAAGGTCCCTAGTATACACACGAAAGGGCAGAAACTGCCAACAAAATTTCCTGTGTGGGTCTTCGCCCGATTTTGTAGCAGTAACAGTAGATGGCGTAATCTTTGCCTCAATATACCTAGCGCCCGGGATAGACGTAAGGCGTCTGCTGAATTGGACACCCTCCGTGCCTACTATTGTAGCTGGAGATTTAACATGGTTCACCCCGAATGGCAACCGCTCGCAAACTGACCGCACAGGGAAGGTCAGATTATCACAGAGTGGATGCGAGCAAATGACATAGCCCTGGCCTCAAGGCCGGGTGCGCCCACCCACGATCAAGGTAACACTCTAGACCTAGTCTGGTCAAACATGGGAGCCCTCGCGGACGTGGCACCGACACTAGAAACCACATCAGATTATCGTACCCTAGCAGGGGATGTACCAAGGATAAACGCTCAAGCAGCAGCAGTCATTCGAGCTGTAAGACCTATTTGGGTTCCCAATGAGGCGCTAGAAGAATTCATAAACACCGTAGTCGAATGGGGATCAGGACTCCTGCAACAATGCCCGGGTTCAGCACAAGGTGTAGACAATGTGGCGGACGCCTTAGTACAAGTAATAGGAGATGTTATCAGGGCCACAGGCAAGAGGAGCTCACCATGGTGGACAACAGAATGCCAGGAAGCACGGGACAATTTCAGGACTCACGGAGATTCTGTGACATCACGTCACACGAGTTCGCGGAGATCGCCAGTTAGGCCTCAGGCAGCAGTCTAGTATCGCTGGTAGCGGAACTTCAGTATGAAACTAGTTACCGCAGGAAACATACTTTTGGTAATGACATACAGACAGTGCTAGGAGGCTCTATTGTATATAATCAGTCTTTGCACTTTTCTTAGATCTGCACCTTAAAATCTTATGCTTTTAGGATTCACCGACGAGCCTTTTTCCAACGTGATAACCTAGGTGTCGCATTATTTTAAGGTCATTTACTTTGCCTGGGAAGGCTCCTATCAATATCCCACCATTTTTGTAACGACTCTGTGTCAATTTACCGACGAACCTCGCGACAAGTAGCTTCGTCCGGCAACCTCTCTTGATCGGAGAGCTTGCATCCACCCACCCCCTCTATTCTGCCATTTTTTGTATTTACAATGAAGCGTACTCCTCCAAAAGTGCGCGAGTCCGCAGTTGGACTCCCACCTCTCAGTCAACTTCACATAGATGGATTACATGTTGGGTCCAGCAACAGTAATATCTTTCCCTCTCTCAAACAAGAAGATCATTCTGATTTCGAGACGACAAAACCGAATATCACGCATCGAGGTAAAGGTAAATGGTGTCCAAGAACGAAGAAAACTCACATCAACCATCGTCGTAGTACCTCCGCTCCTTTAAACCCTCCTTCCAGGTCCAGTAATCTGCAAGCACCCTCTGATGCTGGCATCATTCCTGATATATTACCCATCGACACTAACGTAGAAGTCTTGCGCATCTTGCAACAGATGCACCAAAGAATGGAAAATCAGGAACGGGATAATAGAAAAATCAAGTCCCAACTTATCCAGATCCAGGAAGAACGCCCCCGTTCTCGAGCTCCTCGTTCTCCAACTCGACGCCCAAAATCTTACGCAAACGAGGAAGATAATCATAATTTTGATCCTTACTCAACTACACTAAATACTGAGCCACCAAAAATGTTCTCTCGAAGGCTCCCTATCGCCATGCATGCTGGTCGTCGAGAAATTCCAAAAGGATTGGTCGCTAGATTGGGTAACGGTGTCTCCCCAACCTATCATGCCTGGGAACATTTAATGCAGGCCAACTTACGCACCTATCAGCACTGCTTCCAAGATAGTCAGTCTATCTGCGATCACGTCTTTGCCCAGACGACTGGAGAAGCTATGGTGCATCTTACGCAAAGAATGAAATCTAATCACTCGTAAGTTTTTACTCATGAAGATGAGATGTTTGACTGGCTCGAGAAACTGTTCAGAGACCCCAATGAACGTGAAACCGCTCGTGTTTCTTACAACCGCTGACGAATGTCATCAAACGAAACATTTGACACTTTTTACAGCCGTTTTTCGGCCCTTGCCAGCAAAGCTCGCATCGGACAAGAGGATCAACTTCGGGACATGTTCAGGAAATTCCATCCTGATCTTCATCAACTGGCTATCGAATTTATGGCTACGGAGCCAGATTACACAACGGTCCTAAAAAGATTCCACTATTGTGATAATGAACTTCGTATAAATCGTGATAGCAGGAATCGCAAACGATTATCCATGAGCACTAGTCAACTAACGAACGCGACCTCTGTCAGAGCAACGCCTTCATCATCCAATCCCAAACGTGAAAATAACGCATTTTTCGTGCCATCTGAAGTTGCAGCTGCAAGGTCACAAACAGAAACAGCAGACGTCAACAAGCGAAAGTGCTATAATTGTAAAAAGTTTGGTCATGTGTCACGCGAATGCCCTCAATCCAACATTTCGGGATCAGCAACTAGCCAGTTGCATCAAATTCAAGAAGATGAGGAAGGTGAAGATAACGTGCTGGTTGACCAGGGGGACATTGAGGAAGTTGAAACCTGCGATGATTCGGAAAACGAAAGACCCTAGAGCAAGTCTCCTCTCTAGGGTATCGTGTAGAGTTGGCTCAGATCAACTACAATTGTTTGATGGGTAGTAAGAATGTTTTTTGTGTTCCATGTGTCGCGGGATCAATTGATGGTGGTTAACACCAGAGCAAGTCCAAATATAAAATCAGTTAATTATTAAAATCTACCGAGAGAATTTACAGCTATATCTTCCTATCTTTATATACACATTCATCCTCCACTATTGTGACATGAAATGACACAATCTTTCTGACCAGCTTTGAAAGTTGTAGATGTAGTACCAGCCACCGAATACCAGCCACAAAGTACTTGCCACAGAAGTAGCCTCATGAGTGTCAGCCTCGTGAATCTCAGCCACAGAAATACCAGCCTCGTGGATATTCAACCTCGCGGAAATAATATGGTTCTGGCACAGTTAAAACCAACCTCACGGGTCTATCCCGTAACATTACCCCCCCTTTTAGGCACTTTATTGCACACCAGTGTGCATGCCGGTATCAGCCTCTCCTACATCTTCTCCCGTCCCGTAATTCTGTTCAAATAACTCCAGCGCCACTGTATCTTCGAATTCAGAACGAGGCTCCCAAGTAGGTTCCGCTTGGCCCTTCCATTTTACGAGCAACATCCGTCGAAATCCTCGACCGCGGCGTTGTTTTTCAGCTCTCATTATGCGCTCGATTTTAAAGTGTTGTTGAGAATGGGGCAATTTAGAATCTACAGGCGGAGGTTGATAATCATCCTGTTTTTGCGATGGTAAAGGGTCCTCTGCTGCTCTTTTGAGAAGGTCAACATGAAATCGAGGGTGAATACCAGTGGGGACATCAAGCTCAACAACGTGAGGAGAAATATATTTTACCACTCTATATTTAGCGTGAAGCCAGGCGAATTTCTTTGAGGGTCGAGGTGTTGCGATATTTTTAAGGTTCAACCAAACGAAATCACCTTTCTTGAACAGTTCTGCCTGTTGGCGTCCGCGATTCGCGGTATCTTCCATTATCTGTTGTTTCCATCCCATCGCTGCTTGCGCTAGGGCCTGGCCTTCTTCAATTTTCTTTACAAATGCGTCAGCATGTCGAGCTTTTATGGATTTCGGTCTTGGCAACGTGTTATCGGATGTATTCACCATTGTTGTGATAGGGGAGACATGATAGCCATGGTTGAGAAAGAAGGGGCTAAATCCAATAGAGGAGTCTCTATTATTGAGGGCTAACTGGGCCGCGGGAAGTAATTCTGACCAGTTTGTTTGTGAGTAGGTAACAAAAGCGCGGAGATATGCTTGAACTTCTTGGTTAGCGCGTTCTATTGCACCATCGGTCTCTGGATGGAAAGCCGTTGAAAGTCTCTGTTGAATGCCGGCCCGCTCACAAAGTTTTTTCCAGAAGTCTCCGACCCAATTACTTCCACGATCTGATGTTATCGCTTGAGGAAATCCGTGAAAACGATAGAAGCATTGGAGGAACCTCTCTGCGCAAGCCTCTGCCGACATTGTGTGCATGGCCTCCAGTATTATTTCCTTACTCAACCTGTCTGTGATTACCAATAAGTAGCGCGGCTGATCTTTATTGGCTGGGAGATCTGTCATAAAATCAATAGAAATTTCTTGATGGAAACGTTCCGGCACTGGTAAAGGTTTAAAAAATCCTCGTTTCTTGTCTCGCCATACACGTGTCCGCCCGCACACATCACAGTTTCTCACGAATTGACGGACCATGTTGCTCATCCTTGGCCAGTAGAAATCCCTACTTAAAATTCTCAGTGTCGCTTCACAACCTGGGTGTCCAGTAACGGGTGAGTCATGAGCATTTTAGATGAGCGCTGTTTGAAGAAGCTCATAATTTGGGATTAATAGACGATTTCTCCATTGTACGTGGTTGTTTTTGTCGATTAAACATTCTGCAATAGAGATTTTGCAAGTTACAGATGGGGGAAAACATTGGTCGCCTCTTTCCAATGCTTTTTGTATATCTCGATATTCTCCATCGCTTTTTATGCTTTCATGCCATAATTTGTTTAGATCATCGGCCTCGAATGGCAATAAAGTTTCATTGCTTACTGTGTATAGATTATGGGTTTCAGGATTTCTTGCTCTAGAAATCCAATCTGGTTTTAAAAGCTGTCTTTCTCGATGCTGAAGTCGAGGTCGTTTGGGTCCATTGGTGTGTCTTGTTCTAGTCTTGACAGGGCGTCTGGTCTGGCTGCTTCCTTACCTGGTCGATAACGCAGTTTTATATCCGGAAGACTATCTAAAAGAGATTTCCAACGGACTTGACGCTCATTCAGGGTTCTCTTTGTCATGAAGTATTGAAGATTTTTGTGGTCTGTTAGAATTTCGATCTGTTGATCTAGGGACATCAGTTCTGACCTCCAAAACTTGATTGCGCGGATTATAGCCAATAGCTCTTTGTCGTGAATGTCATAATTACATTCGCATGGAGACAATTTTTTTGAAAAGTAACCAACTGGCCGAAGTATTCCCACAGAGTCATATTGAGATAAGCAACCTCCCATAGCCTAGCCTGAACAATCCGTTTCAAGCACTGATTTTAACTCGGGGTCAAAAAGTGCCAGAATAGGCGCTGTGATGAAGTGCTGTTTTAATTTTTCAAACGCTTGACGGGCTTCGTTATCCAGTTGGATGTTTCCCTTACCAGAGAACTCCTTCATCGTATAACGTTGGAGAGGAGCGCTCATGCTAGCAAAATCGGCAATAAAATCCCGGTAAAAGTCTGCAAAGCCTAAAAAACTGCGTACTCCTGTCTGGGTCCGAGGGAGCTCCCATTTTTTTACAGCTTCCACCTTTTCTGGGTCGACTGAGATCGCCTTGTCTACGATGACAATAAACCCAAGGTATTTAATTCTCTTTACTGCAAAATCACATTTTGATAGGTCGAGTTTCAAACCAGCTTTCGTAAGTTTTTCAAGTACTTTGTCTACTTTCTCCAAATGGTCTTCCTTACTGCCATCGCTCCAGATAAGAACATCATCCAAGTAGGCTGTGCAGAAATGGTCCAAGTAGTCGCGAAGCAGATCATTTATCCACCTCTGCCATGCCGCAGGTGCACCTGTAAGGCCGAAGGGCATGACTAGCCATTCGAATTTACCTAGTCGTGTTTGAAAAGCCGTCTTCCATTCATCTACTTTGACTCTTATACGATGAAAAGCCGCACTAACATTGATTTTAGTGAACTAGCGGGATTTTGAGATCGCTCGAAAAGTTTCTTTAACAAGAGGGAGAGGGTACTGATCTTTTCTTGTAATGGAATTTAGCGATTGATAGTCGACGCAAAAGCGTAACCCTCCACCTGGTTTCTTAACAAATAGAACAGGAGCGCCTCCTGGAGAACTGCTAGTCCTTATCCAGTTACGGTCCAGAAGCTCACTGATTTCTTTTCGAAGACACAATAATTCATCACGTGACATCCCATAAAGTGGTCCTCTTGGAAGTTCTTTAACACGCCCTTGCTCGTCCTTCTCAATCTCTATTGAAAGGTCGACACCTGGTCGATTAGGTGGGAGATTGTTTCTATTGTTATTGTCAGCTTCGAACGCGCGGAAATGGTGCCGCAATTTCTCGGGTAAATTAGATATTATCTCTTCCCGCGTAATCTTCTTTTTAGGCGCCAGCATCTTATTAATATCATGAACAGATGCCGCATATATTGAGAGCGTGTCTTTATTCTCTCCTTGGTGCTGTTGACGAGCTCGCTTCAGATACGCCGACATGGCTGTGTGGCAAACCATTGCGACATCCATTTTTGGAACTGATAAACTGTGGGTGCGTATGTAGTGATTTTCGCTTTTGAGGAATAGCACTCGTTCTCGAGACTGATAAACGACGTCGTTGTGTCTCATCCATGGCTCTCCAAGGATTATGTCATGTGCTAAACCATCAATAATGTACCCACAGACAATAC
This sequence comes from Podosphaera xanthii, assembly GCA_028751805.1. Lineage (NCBI taxonomy): Eukaryota > Fungi > Ascomycota > Leotiomycetes > Helotiales > Erysiphaceae > Podosphaera > Podosphaera xanthii. The sequence continues at coordinate 10,648,167 of JAPWIX010000004.1, forward strand.
TTTTCTTTCCATCAAGATCGGCATCAGCGCAACAGATTTCATCAACCATAAACTTCCCTCCTTCATTCGGATCTTTGGCCAATCTAAGTTCTTTTGCTGGTACTTTCAAGCGCGGGAGTTTGAGACGATTGGCAAGTTTTTCACTAAAAACAGAGTATATTGTGCATCCGAGATCTTCCAACGCGGAAACAGAAGTTGAATTAATTAGAGCCTCTATAAATACAGGCTTTCCATGTAACGCATTAACAACTCTTTGCACATTCTTGTTTTCTATATAAATTTTTAGTCCTCGTCTCAACTCTCCTTTCCTCCAGAGGCGACTATCGCTGGAGGCTAGTCTTTTCCCGAAACACAGACCGTCTCATTGTAGACGAAATGAATTAAGTTTTCTGGGTTATTCATCTGAGCGGGTCGTGGAGGGCCATATGTCCGGCAAAACCGAGCCTGATGCCCTGGTCTCTTACAGCGTAGACAAAGCTTCTTTTCACGCAACTCCGCTACCTCGACCTCAGAACGCCATGGAGCAGCTGATTTTGATCCAAAATTTGGCTTGTTAGAGGGCTTCACCTTGACCTTGTCAGCGACCATGTTGGCTAGGGCGTTAAGGTCAATTTTCATTCCCCCCCATTGTTACATCGCCTTGGCTGTCTATAATATGGGACTTAGACGTTTCTGGTTGAACTGATCCTCCGAGGTAATCAGGGGATAGTACGCCACGGCGGCTCACGTACTGGGTAGTTGTTGCTTCACCTCGTTGTCTGAATCGTTCGCTATCTTCCATTATTGCCAACGTGCAGGTGATGGAAGTTATCCATTCTCTATAATTGTCGCTTAGGAGCCTTAGGACAGAATATTTGTCTTGGATTTTATCGCTTAACGCGACTTGGATATGATTAATTTTTGTGGAATCTGGCCACGTGCTTCCTCCAGCATATTCTAATTGAAGTTCCCATTCTTGCAGGAATTCTCTAAAAATTTGACTTTCTCCTTGTCTCATAGAGAGGAGTTTTCTTTGTGCCTTCTGGGCCTCGACTTTATCGAAGTATTTGTTATTGCACACTTCCAGCATACAAGCTGAGTCAAATTCTTCCTTTTTTCCACTCTCAATCCAATAACATCGAATACGTTGCCTTTGGGGCTCTGGTATGCTTTCGTATATCTTCATGCACAATGCTTCCTCTGAACCTAACACAGGTCCATATACTCTGCATTGTACTTTAAGGAGGTGGAAATGTGGAGTCCATAACGAGGATACCCCGTCCCATTTAGCAAATTGTGCGTCTCTTCTCATGGTGTGATTGTCCCGATGAGGTGTGTTCTTGGTCACAGGAGGAAAATTCATCGAGGCTATAGGAGTCACCTGAGGTTGTTGAGCTTGCTAAGGTTGTTGAGGTTGTTGGCCTTCCATGACTTGAAGTAAGTATTATCGTATGTTTTCTGGTAGAGTTGATATAGCTCCATTGAGGCGAGAGAGTTTTTGGGAAGCCTCATTGCCGGAGGTCTGATTAGATGATGCTGAGGTGGTGTAATCAACGTTCATAGTATCATCTGATGTGTTTGGGGAATCCATGGTGATCTCCAGATTATCAACTTCTTGGGAGTTGCTGTTAATATGACTTTGGGTTCCGGAGCTAGATTCAAGTTCTCGGGGCAGCTCTGCCAAGTCGTTTAAGTTTTCCGGTAAAAGTTCACTTCGGAGAAGAGTTGAGATTTCTGTCAATGGTTCTGTTGTTGAAGAATCGCTGTCTTCTGATTCTGGGACCAAAATTCTCATGCAGAGACTAAGTGAAATTGTTTGTGTAAAAATGAAATGATATAGAGATTTTAATAATTTGTGGCAGGATCAATTGATGGTGGTTAACACCAGAGCAAGTCCAAATATAAAATCAGTTAATTATTAAAATCTACCGAGAGAATTTACAGCTATATCTTCCTATCTTTATATACACATTCATCCTCCACTATTGTGACATGAAATGACACAATCTTTCTGACCAGCTTTGAAAGTTGTAGATGTAGTACCAGCCACCGAATACCAGCCACCGAATACCAGCCACCGAATACCAGCCACCGAATACCAGCCACCGAATACCAGCCACAAAGTACTTGCCACAGAAGTAGCCTCATGAGTGTCAGCCTCGTGAATCTCAGCCACAGAAATACCAGCCTCGTGGATATTCAACCTCGCGGAAATAATATGGTTCTGGCACAGTCAAAACCAACCTCACGGGTCTATCCCGTAACACCATGTATGCTAACTAACAATGGAATTTCTATATCAATTCTTGCTCTCCCTGATTCAGGAGCTCATGGTTTTTGTTTTCTCAACCGTGGTATTAGTGCATGTGTTTGTTCGAAGCTTGGTTTAGTGCGGATTGCCCTACCAAAACCTATCACCCCTAAAGGTTATGATGGTGTAACTGGCCGTATTATCACTCATTTTGTTGTAGCTACCTTGTGTATTGATGGATATACCCTTACTCAAATTCCCTTCCTTATTCTTGACCTGGGGAATCAAGATGTAATTCTTGGTGATGCTTGGATGGCCCATTTCAACGTTCTTCCGGACCTCCGAAATAAAAGATTATTCTGGAGAACTCCGCCAAAGCAATCACCTTCTTTTCAAAGAAAAATCTTTATACCCCGCAATTTACCCACATCTCATCTTCCTAATCGACTACATCAAGCTGACGCTGATCGACGCAATAAAGCTATCAGGCATGACGAAAAACGTGCAGCAGATGGCCAAAAATCTCACTTGATGGCTGCAATTTCTGTGAAGATACAACCTAAAATTCTCAAAAGAGTTTCTACTCACCTAATTGCTGTAGTAGCTAATGTTAATAAAGAGTGGCATCGTAAAGCTATTCCGGCCCAATCAAATCAATTCGAGTCTCGTCAATCTGTCTCACTTCAAGCTTGTCCGCGGTTGGTGCCCCGCAGCTCCTCGCCTCGGCTAAAAACACTTGAACAGCAAAAATCTTCTGTCAAAATCTGCGCTATCGCTGCGTGTGACTATAAAATACTCGCGGAACAAGCTGAAACTATCACCTTCACAACGTCTCTGCATGAAATCGACCAGGAATTAAATTTACGAGAGAATGTTATCGGCCAGGACGAACTCCAAAATCTTGCTGCTCAAATTCCTTGACAGTATCATGACTTTCTTGATGTTTTCTCTAAAACTGCTTCAGATATTTTGCCCCCCTCACGTCCTTACGATCATAAAATTATACTTGAGAAAGAGTCAAAAATGACATACGGCCCTTTGTATAACCAGTCTACCAACGAACTTCAATTGGTTAAGCAGTACCTAATTGATAACTTAGATAAAGGCTGGATTGAACCTAGTCAAGCGCCCTTTTCTTCGCCAATCTTATTTGTTAAGAAGCCGTGCGGTGGACTACGTTTCTGCGTTGATTACCGTAAACTGAACTCGTTGACAAAAAAAGATCAATATCCTTTACCGCTAATTGATGAAACTCTGGCAAGGCTTAATTGGGCAAAAATTTTCACCAAATTAGATATTCGCCAAGCGTTCCACCGTATCCGTATGAAGGCTGGATCAGAAGAGCTAACTACCTTCCGTACTTGTTACGGGGCATACAAGTACAAGGTATTACCTTTCGGATTAACCAACGGGCCTGCTACGTATCAACAATATATGAACAACGTGCTATTCGAGTACCTAGATATCTTCTGCACAGCATACCTAGATAACATACTCATATATTCGGATGATCCTCTGGAACATGTTTCCCATGTAAAATTGATCCTCGAAAGACTTCGCGAGGCAGGACTGCAAGCTGATATCAAAAAGTGTGAATTTAGTGTTACCAAGACACGGTACCTTGGATTTATAATTAGCACAGCTGGAATTCAAGTGGATCCCAAAAAAGTCGCAGTGATTAAAGAATGGAAGCCTCCGACAAATTTGAGATCAGTCCAGTTGTTTTTGGGATTTTGTAATTTCTACAGACAATTCATTCGCGACTATGAAATCATTGCAAAACCGTTAAATAGGTTAACACATAAAGGAAAAGAGTTTGTATTCACTGATGAGTGTTTGGACGCTTTCAACGAGCTTCAAAACCGACTCATTACTGCTCCACTATTAGCTCATTACAATCCCAAACGCCAGTCAAAGATTGAGACAGATGCCTCTGACGGTATTGTTGCAGCAGTCTTCTCTCAACTTGGTGATGACAGCCAATGGCATCCAGTGGCTTTTTTTCGAAAAAAATGGCCCCTGCCGAGCTTAATTATGAAATCCATGATAAAGAAATGTTGGCGATTGTTTGCTCTTTTGGTCAATGGAGAGCGGAGCTTCAATGCTCTCCTCACAAAATTAATGTCTACACTGACCATAAAGCATTAGAGTATTTCATGTCAACTAAAGCATTAAACGCTCGACAGGCCCGCTGGGCCGAGTTCCTAGCACAGTATGATTTTTTAATCAAGTATCAATCCGGGCGGTCTAACGCAGCAGCTGACGCCCTATCTCAACGCGATCAAGACGTCAAGCTACAAGATCAAACAAAGGTTCAACTACGCCGACGGGCCCTGTTATCAGAAAACCAATTCGAAAACAAGCCCTTTGAGTTAAATGTCAACTTCATGGAATTGTTTGAAATTGCTGACAAGCTTCTTTGTTTTAATCGTGAAGATCCATTTCTGGAGTGCGAGCGCGAGCTGGCTCGAACAATCACAAACAGTTGTTTTCAACTTGAAAATGGATTACTGCTTTATGATAAGGATCGGCTTGTTGTACCTGATGTGCAAAATATTCGCACATGCCTAGTTAAAGAAGCTCATGCGCAGCCGTCATCAGCACACCCAGGGCCCAAGAAAACCCTAAAATTATTATCTTCTCAGTACTACTGGAAAGGAATGAAAAGTTTTATCGAACAATTTATTAGCAATTGTAACCCTTGTATAAGGTCACATATCAACCACGACAAAACACCTGGGTTTCTACATTGCCTCCCAATCCCAGACTATCCATGGCAACATATCTGCATGGATTTCAAAGAAATGCCTGAAGATGATGAAGGGTTTAACATGGTCGTAGTATTTATAGATAGACTTAGTAAAAAGGCTATCACAATTCCCTGCAAAAAGACGGTCAATGCCAAAGATATAGTAGAGATATACTTTGTTCATTGCTTTCGACACTTAGGCACCCCTGAAAGTGTCGTTTCTGATCGCGGTGCCCAATTTATTTCACATTTTTGGGGGTGCTTATGCAAACTTCTGAAAATTGAGCAAAAGTTGTCCACGTCCTACCATCCAGAGACGGACGGGCAAACAGAAATTATGAACCAGTATCTTGATCTTCGACTTCGCCCTTTTGTAAATCATTTTCAAGATAACTGGGGCAGGCTCCTCCCCCTAATGGACTTTGCTCAACTCGCTCTGCACCATGAAAGTATAAATACCTCTCCATTTGAACTTCTCTTTGGGCGACAGCCGAGGTTTTTGTTTGATTGGAAAGCTCCCGTAAAGCTCACCAATGCTCGGGAAATTCTTGCCCAAAGCGAAGCTAAAAAAGTGGTCGTTAGAATGCGACAAGCCTGGGAATGGGCAAAAAATCATATGGAAAAAGCCCAGAAGAAAAAGCAGCGTGATGTGGACCGCCACCGTCGTGAACCAGATTTTGATGTCGGCGACAAAGTCTGGCTAAATACGCGAAATCTGCGTTTGGATTGTCCTAGTAAAAAACTGGACCACCAAAATATTGGACCTTACCTCATTAAGCGGAAAATTGGCTGGTCCTACGAGCTAGAACTACCTGAAAATCCGAATAAAATCCATCCCGTTTTTCACGCCAAACTACTTCGTAAAGATCCGGCAAACCCAGTCCCAGGGCAGGTACTCGCTGAACCTGAGGAAATATGTGTAATTCCTGGAGAACAAGAGTTTGCAGTAGAGAGTATTCGTGCTGTCAAGCTAGTACGTAAACAGCTCCTATACCGCGCAAACTGGCTAGGTTGTGACGAAGATCCTGTCTATTACCCGGCAAGTAACTTCATGTATTCGCAGCACTTAATAGAGAAATTTCATAAGGCCCATCCAAATTTACCCGGCCCACCCGTAAATTTGCCTCACTGGATAAAGGCTTTTGAGAGTGGCCGCAACGAATATGGAGAATTGGAGGATAACTCTGCGATGGACAGACGGCTGAGGTCAGCCTTTTTTGAGGAGGGGGGTATTGTGACATCCCGTCACACAAGTTCGCGGAGATCGCCAGTTAGGCCTCAGGCAGCAGTCTAGTATCGCTGGTAGCGGAACTTCAGTATGAAACTTGTTACCGCAGGAAACATACTTTTGGTAATGACATACAGACAGTGCTAGGAGGTTCTATTGTATATAATCAGTCTTTGCACTTTTCTTAGATCTGTACCTTAAAATCTTATGCTTTTAGGATTCACCGACGAGCCTTTTTCCAACGTGATAACCTAGGTGTCAAGATTCTAAAAGCAGGAAAGCATTCCGACGAGCCATAGCTACAGCAAAACGACAGTACTGGCGACAGAAATTTGCGAAGGCGGCCTCGGATGCCGATTTATATAAGCTTGCAAGAGGAGCCAAGACGAGACCGCAAGTCAGTTTTAACCCACTGAGAACCGCCAGTTGCCCAGAGACAGACCCATAACAGCGGGCGTACCTCCTTAGAGATATGCTGCTCGGCCACTTCACAAGTAATAAGGATATCGAAAACAAAGCGCCCTCCAGCCACACTCTACCATGGTGTTCGGAAGTCACGGAGGAGGAGGCAAGATGGGCCACCACCCAGTGCAAGGATAAAGCACCTGGCGCCGACGGAATCACAGTGAGGCTTCTATGGGTAGCATTGCCCACAATAGGCCTAACAGTGACGGCACTCTATGCGGGATAGCTCAAAAATATGCATTTCCCAGCAATATTCAAGTTGGCTGAGGTAATCCTACTCCAAAAGTCAGGCCAAGATCTCAGTACAGCTAAAGACTGACGCCCCATTGAACTTCTCTCATGTTTAGGAAAAGGGCTCGAGAGATTAGTTGCCAAACGTATGGCTCACACAGCACTAGAAAGGCAGGTCATCCTCTGACAGCTTTTTGGTGCCCTTCCAGGAAGATCCGAAAACAATCTGGTCGCGTGTGTAGTACACAACATAGAGCACACCCTCAAAATGCGACAAAAAGCCATACTGGTTACGTTAGATGTACCGGGTGCCTTCGACGCCGTACTATACAAACGTCTTCTCAAGAGAATGAGACATATGGGATGGCCCGAAAACGCCATTGAATGGACAAGGTTGTTTCTTAAGGGCCGCTCCGCACGCATACGCTTCGAATCAGGTATAACTGAGCCCAAGCAATTAGAGTGTGGTTTACTGCAAGGATCACCTTTATCACCTATCTTGTTTATTTTCTACATGTCAAAAGTGGTGGCAGCTAGTAACTGGAGATTTGGTTGTGCAGACAATGTGGCAATCCTGGGAATTGGCTCTACACCGGCAAATGCAGCCGCAAAAGCGCAAGAGGTGGTTGACAGAGTTTTCAGGTATGCCACCAAAAATGCTGTCACATTTGACCCTACCAAAGCCGAAGCAGTGTATTTTTTGGGCCCCCGCTCCAGAAACACAGAGCTTTCCCAAATTAGATTGGGCAATGAGTGTAAGAGAGTGTCAGCTACTTAGTCATGTGTCATGAGCGGCATGTGGACAGCGGACAAGAGCAAGAACAAGACAAGACCCGTGATGCCAAGCTATGGATGCTGTCCTACATAATACACGAGATAGATGCATTACCACTTGGCTAAAAGACCAGACCAGAATCATAGAACACTATGCTCTGGCTATCTCCATATATATATTATACAACAGAGGCATTCCTGACATCATGTGACAGGGGTTTAAGCCACATTGTGGCGTCAGATATTCTGGCTGTTTCTCTGTAGCTCTACAAACTTCTTTATTATCCCATTCTCGAAATATGTTTATGGGCCACAATGACCTGGGGAGTTCTGGTGGATTCTATGGTGTTCTATGGTATTCTATGATGCCCCATGTTGTTCTATTTACCTCTACAGGAGTTCTAGATGGTTCTTTCAGTGGCTTGTTGGACCATGTCCTAATATGTATATATAGCTGTCCCTACTATACCTCTGAAGTCTCCGGATCAGAGTCTTGTATTTATCTTTACTTATTGAAGAATCTGTTTGAAATCTCAATCCTATCAATTACACTACCATTGTGGTTACTGTTCTTCTGGACCATTGATATTGATATTGTCATCGTTATAGCTATTGTTGTCGCCATCATCCTTGTTATTGTTATCATTTTTACTGCTGTTGTTAGTGTTATTGCCATTTCTCTGTTATTGTTATTGTTATTGTTGCTGTTACTATTATTGTTGTTGCTTATCTATCACTGCCTCAGTTACTGAAATTGGTACTTTATTTCTATTGACAGCGTTGTCTTTTGTATAAATCCTGCACTGTTCTGACAATGAGACCATCCAAGCTAGCGACGAAATTCATTGGCTTGGGGTTTATTTTGATAAAAGTCTAAACTTTTGCCGCCACGCTGCCGAATGGGCTAGCAAAGGAGTTAGATTGACACAGTACCTTAGGCGAATCGCGTCATCTACGTTCGGCCCACCCCCAGGCCCAATGACCACTATCATACGCACAGTCATAATGCTAAAAGTCCTCCACGCTGCCGAAATCTGGTGGCCTGGCCGCACTCGAGCAACACACACAGGACAGGTGTCACAATCGATGTCGGCTTGGTAGCTTGGAGAATGATATTTTCGAGAATTACTAAGAAAGCAAGAGGCGGCGTGAGATTGGGTCTGTAGCAGGGAGTAACAAGGCAAAGAAGGAAGTAAGGATAAAGGACTGGGACTAGGAATAACTGAAATAAGGAACTAGGTGAACTGGAGGGTCTAGGGTAACTAGGTTCTGAGATTCTAGGGTTCTAGAAGAGACAAAAGACAAAGCGTAAAGAGCTATCCTCTGAAGGCCGAAGGTACTTATATACATTATTTGACCAGAGATCATATAAAACCAAATCAAACAAAATAAAATATATTAGTATCGTGAAGCGTATGGATCCATGGCAAAGCGCGAGTCGGCAATATGGATGAAACAAGACCCATGTCAAACCCCCAAAGGAGATACGCCGAGATAGAAAATTATCCGAAGCTAGACAAAACAAAGCGAACCAAAATGCAACCCGAGACAACCAAGGTAGTCTTATTAGGACGTGTCAAACAAATAAAGGACAGACATTACAAGGCCAGACAAAATCTGACAACAGGTAAAAAACTCTTGTGGAAAGTAACTCGCAGCCATAGACAATGCCCTCATGGCAGGGATACGAGCCGCTCTACCCACATGGAGAACTATGCTCAACACAGCTCTACAAAGAGAAACAGGGATCCCACCAGCTCACATCATCCTGGAAGAAAAACGCCTTTTACATAGAGCCAGAATCAGACTCCTTGATACCCACACACCTTCTCCGACTCAGAGCCTTCGAGTTCACGAAAGAAGCTCAATGCAGATTTAGCCTTCGCACCTCAAACAGGGGCCGACCTGCGGCCACACAAACACACGACTCTCGTATCCAGCAAGCCACCCGGTTACTACCCAAATCAGAGGCTCCGCCACCCATCTACCGGCCAGATCCCAGTCTCCCACAAGCACCGAGCTTAGACAAAGAGACTGCAGCGAGAGAGACTAGACACTGGCTAGCTGGCTGTCAGGAAATCCTCTACTGTATAATATATATATGGAGATTGCCAGATTATAGTGTTCTATGATACTGGTCTGGCCTTTTAGCCGAGTAGTGATGCATCTATCTCGTGTATCATGTAGGATGGCAACCTTTAGCCTGACACCCACCTCTTGTCCTCTGTGTCTCCCCACGCTGTCTACATACTGCTTATGACATGCTGGCTCGGCTGAGGTGCTGGTATCAGTAATGATAATTGTGCTTGGATGAGATAGAAGTACATGGAACCTCATGGAAGTCAGCAGAAGCATCGACTCTGTTATATAGAGAACACAAGTAGATGCTGGAAGATTCCAGAGGTCATGATCAGGAGTAATGGGACAGTGTGCAACCATAATCTTAATGTATATAAGACATATCTTTCTCTCATCATATCATTAGGCAGATTATCAGATCATTCATTAAAATACGCATACAGTATTTATTCTATATCTATTCTCACCATCAGTATACACCATCCTCTGTGTATACAGCCATCATCAGTATACACCATCCTCTGTGTATACAGCCATCATCAGTATACACCATCCTCTGTGTATACAGCCATCATCAGTATACACCATCCTCTGTGTATACTGCAACAGATTCAGTAGCCAACATCCTGTCCTCCGTAAGCTCATAACTATAACACCACCAGAACTAGCCCTGCTCAGAGCAGTATACTCCCGCTTGCTGGCTGCTCGTACGGGTCATGGGGATTTCGCGGCATATCACCGCCGCTGGAACCATGAATCCGCAGAACTCCGCTGCGTGTGCGGAAGAGAAACTTCTGTAGGACATCTAGTCAAATGCCGAAGAGAGCTTACCAGGTTGCGCACTATTAGTGGATGAAGAAGGGCACCAGCTCTGAAGGAACTGCTTGGGGAAAAAGGATGGCAGAAATTCGCGGTGTTCATAACAGGCAGTGGGATATATCAAAGGCCGAGCATAGGCATAGCAGGCGTAGCCTAGCGAACCTAAACCAGGTTGAAAACAATAGGTATAGGATCCAGTAAAGTTATGAGAATAAGACTCGTGTGCGCGGTGGCCGAGGCGCAACAGTGCAGGAAGCAAAGCAAGGGCGCATTTAAATTTTTCTTTGTTATCCCAGGGGCTAGGCTCCGCATGTCCAACACATGTTTAGTAGTCTTGTATCTTTCTCGGTCACTAAAGTGGGACAAGGTATTGGTAGTCAACCTGATCCTGTAACTGCTTAGATTCACGTATTGTCTTAAGTACTGCTGCTTCTGGAGAGTACTAAGACGTGTCATGTAAATGTAAGACTTAATTTTATCTACAAGGGCAGTTCCACCTATTTTAAGCAATTGTTGCACGTGACTATAAAATACATGTAAAAAGATCAACATTATTCCTCTCCTCAATTCGAAATGCTATTCCTAGCATTCTTTAAAAGATAATATCTCGGCATTTTTTACAGACCTGCCTCCTTTGAGATCCGTAACTGATCCTGATTTAGCAATTTATTGCTAGCATACCAAAGACTATTGATGGGTTGATTCTGTCGATAGTAGGCCGGGAATAATTGTTCACCGTTACACTTGTTTGTCATGATAACGCCACCAGGGGTCATAATAGTATAAGTATTTCCTCGGTGGCCCTTTAAGACGGAAAATGGGCCATCATAAAATGGTTCGAATTTGTGTTTTCTTTCCCTCTGTCGCAAAACCCAGTCTCCTTTGGCAAAAACGCGATGAAATACCTTGTTTTCAGCAAGTAGGGATCGAACATGGGCTTGGCAGGCCTTGACGCTATTAACTGAATTCCGGATCATGTCTTTAAGTTCTTTTTTCCTACTAGCAAGATCTTTGGTAAAGGCCTTGGTTTTGTCTTGGGTTTCCTCTCTGGTGTAGAAAAAGGTAGTGGGAGCGGGATTGGAGAGATTGTGTGCTACGCCAAAGAGTAAAAAATGAGGAGAATACCCGTTTTCAGAGGGTCTTGTATTATATATGAGAAGTGCTTTTTTCAATGCCTCCTCCGCGGTCAGACTAACCGCTGCCATTAGAATATTAGATAAAATCTTTTTGATAACACCATTAAATTTTTCACATCTGCCATTTGTTCGTGGATGGTATGGGGTTGTTTGATGATATCTGATTTTATAATGGTCTAAAAATTGTCGAGTCTCGTGTGCTAAGAAAGAAGCGCAATTATCGCTGATTAATTCAGCAGGTGTTCTGAAAGTATAGATAAGGTTTTTAATAAAATTAATTATGGTGGCATGATCTGCAGAGTGGCATAGTCGACAGTATTAAGCATTTTATAACCAGCAATAGGGCCAGTAAAATCGATTCCCCAACGCTGAAGAGCCTGGGCCGGTGGAATAGGTTGGAGAGGAAGGGAAGGAATGTTTGGGGCGAGCATTAATTGACAACGCTCACAAGTTCTAATTACTTCCTGTACAATTAAAATCATGTCTGGATGCCAAAACTTGGCACGCAACTCAGCAATAAGTATGCCTGCAGTTGCATGGCCAATCTGTTGATGTAGTGAAATAGCTTGATGTAAAAGAGCGTCGTAGTCGAGTACTTCTTTCAGGAACTTGTTTTCAATAAAATAAAGAGAATTATATCAAACGATAAAATTGTTTGTGAATCGAGCTAGGCAAATAAGGAGTTCCGAGTGATTATTCAGTGCGAAAAAAATTGCTGATAGATCTATTTTGGACAAATTATCGATTGTTAAGCGTCTATTTTCAGAATCAAATTGGTTTAGTGTGGATATGTTTTCAGCATTTTGAACTTGGTCAATTTCATCTTCAGTAATATCAGGGTCGTTGTCTATTTGCACCGGATAGACTTCATCAGCATCTAAACTGGACGGGAATGGAGGCCGCGAGAGATAGTCCGGCAAGACATTGGTAACACCTTTGCGGTGCACAATGCGGGGATCGTAATGCTTGATTACATCGAGGAATCTAAGTATTCGAGGTGTCACGTCGATTTTAGTACGATATCCTGCAAGCGATTCGTGATCGGTTCTGACCACAATATTTGCTCCTTCTATCCAATACCGCCAGTGTTGAAGGCATAAAATAAATGCTAGTAGTTCTCTTTCCTGTGTACTATATCTTTGTTGTGTTGGTGAAAATTTGTGGCTCATAAACGCTACTGGGTAAAGAGCTGTTTGTGAAGATGAGAGCAGTGGTTTGTCAAGATTCCTTGTGTTGCCCTTGTAAGGATGAGGCTGTAGGAGCACGCCACCTGTAGCTACCTTACTTGCATCGCAGTCGATGACAACTATAGAGCCAAAATTAAATTGTTTAAGTACTGGTAAAGATGTAAGAGCAACCTTTATGGCCTTCTAGCTTGAAGTTTGGTCTTTGTTTAAGTCGACCATCTCGCCTTTTTCGCCTCCTGTGAGTGAATATAAAGGGGCTGCAGTTGATGCAAACCCGGCGATAAAATGGCGTAAGTATCCTGCAGCGTTTAGGAAGGATCGAACTTCTGTGGTTGTTTTTGGCATTGGCCGATCTAGAACAGCTTTAACTTTGCCAGGATCAGCATGGATGCCATTTTCATCGATTATGAAACCCAAATATGTGATGCGCGTTTGAAACCACCGACATTTACAAACATTTAACATTAGATCGTATTCTGCAAAGCGTTTTAACACTTTGGCAGAATTGCGCGCACATTCCTCTATAGTATAACCCCAGGTACAAACGTCATCGAGTGTTCCTGCCACTATATCTCTAAGTGGTTGTAACACTTCATTTATGAACGACTGAAAAGTTGAAGGTGCATTTGTTAGACCGAATGGCATTACTAACCAATCATAGAGGACATTAGGAACTGTGAATGCCGTTTTTTCAACGCTTGAGGAGGCCATTGCAATATGCCAAAAACCATCTAGCAGGTCGAATAAGGAATAATATTTATTTCAAGCCGCTTTTTGTAGTTCATCTTGTATATTGGGTAAAGGGAAAGCAAGTTTTTTTGTAATACGGTTTAATTGTCGATAGTCAATGCAGAACCTCCATGTACCTCCTTTTTTAGGTGCCAGTAACGCTGGCGCGGCCCATGGTGACTTTGATTTCTGTATCAATTTTCGTTTGAGCGCTGAGACTAGAAATTCATTTATTACCTTGCACTGGCCAGGACTATAGCGTCGGGCCGGAAGCTTGATAGGAGTGGTGATGTTTGTATCAATGTGGTGCTCGACAGTTGAAATTTTGACTGTTTTTTGAGGTATACTAGGGTCAAATTTAAAAACTGAGGGGTATGTTTTATGAAAATATTTTACTAGTGAGGTAATTTTTTCTGAACTTTCATCTAGTAAAATGGGAAGATCATCTACCACAAACACAGTTCTCTGGTCGATCTGGCTTAATGTGGGCTTTCTATACACTTTAAGAAGTTGCACACTTCCATCGTCTTTTGTTAGGATGCCGAGGGCGTGGAATAGCGTGCGCCCTAAGACCAGATGTCCTGGGAATAGGTTATCTGGAACCACTCCACAACAAATCGGGCCCAATTGTGTATTAGAATTTAAAGAAACAGTAACAATTGCATCTTGGGATATTACTGCCTCTGGTTGATGACCTAGTCCTTTGATTACAGTCGGATGTGATGAAGGGAAGGTAATCGCATCGTTAACCCTTGATTGACATATCCAACTAGAATTGGAGCCGTAATCAAGAAAGGTGGTCGAACAAATGCCATTGACAGTGGCATTGAACAAAGGGTGGGCTTGTGTTGAACCTTCTCGATCAGGGGGTAATTTGTGTTGGCCGTTGCTGAATTCTTTTGTAACAAAAATATCAGCATCGGCCGCAAACCGTCAATCATTGTGGGTTTCAGCAAAATTTAATTCTACTGCATGCTTATTATTGAATTCGTCTTCGGTGTAGTTCTATAAATGGTCATCCTCGCTGTTAAAAAATCCTTCTTGGTTTAAGTGTGTTTCGTCGACATCCAAGGATTGCAATTTTTCTTCCTCAGTTGCAAACACTCTGTCTTACGGTTTATGATGGCGAAAATTTTGATATGGCGTTGATTTGAAGGTCTTGATATTGCTACCTTTGTTTAACAGTTGACCTCGTCCCTTTGCTGTAATGGTGCCCTTGTCTCTATTTGCGTAGTTAGGCTTGTTCTGAGGGCAGTTTCGAGATCAGTGTCCTTGGCCACGGCAAATATAACAACGGTCGGATTCAATGGGATATGCGTCCTCATGCAAGTAGGTTTCCTCATCTGTTGCTAGTACATGGTCTTTACCGCATGAAAAAAGTTCATTTTCCGGACTAGTTGATCTAGGCAAGTTACTGGAGCGTAAGGCTTGAGCTGCAAGTTCAATTGTCGACTCCAAAGCCTGGGAGGAAAATTCTGACATGCCTCTATCTTTGAATCTTGCCCATAGAGAAGGGAAATTTTTTCGTAAAGTGAATTGAAGAACGTCGTGGCTTGCTGGATTGTCAGCCATAGATGGGGGCATTTGGTTAAAAACATTTTGAAGTCGGCGTAAAAATTCTAAATCTCCCTCGTCTGCTTTTTTTGTCATAGATGCAATTTCGGAGATTGGCGGTTGGATACTGTTGTAATTACGCATTACTGTTAATATGGCTTCGACTGTAAGTAGCCAGGTTGGGTTTTTGTATCTGATAAACTTTGCTACAGAATCGAAGTCACCAGACAAATTACCAATTATCCGGGATGGCCAAAATCTGTACGGCGTCATTTCTGTGAAAAGAGTTCTTTGTAATTTGTAGAGTCAATGCTAATTATCTGTGCTGGCATTTCTAAGCTCTTCATGACATGTAAATTTATGAGTGGCATTTTTAATAAGTCGAGCTTCATCATCATCTCCATACGACAATGCCTCCTGCCATATATTTTCTACATAATTTTCATAAACTGGCGTATCAGATCTACTTAAATCTTCAATTCTCATGTCCTGGTAATTTAGGAGATTGTTAGGGCGTCGAGGGCCTGGCATGTTGTTGGGAGCAAGTTTTCTGACAGTACTAAAACCATTAGGTCGAGTAGCTTCCATGTTGTCTAGTTTCATTTCCATTCTTTTGATTGTTGAAGTGAGGTTTGAAAGCAAAACGTCTGCAGCTGGGGAAAACGTAGGATTGGAATTGGTCTTATCATATTGATATTTTTCTGATAGTGCAGGTTTGATTTGTTCTTTGTTTCTTGACTTAGGGGGAGTGATTTCTTCAACCTTCACCTTGGGTGCTTGTATAGACGGGATTCTTTGCCCTGGTGGTGCCGCGAAATTGGTGAGTTTTAGGGATACAATTAATTCCCTTAAATCACGGATTGATTTGTTATGAATTTGGGCCTGAGCTTGAATCATTTCCTTCAGCTCTTTGGTATTTTGAGTGTAAGCTCTGAATCCATCCTGCATAAATTTGAGGGCACCTTTAACGGAATTTATGCCAGAAGTATTCTCAATGTCAAATATGTTCCGTCCATCGTTACCAGAGACAATTTCTGTGTCGTTATTAGAGCCCAGAGTTGACTCACGCGAGTTCTTATTGTCAGCCATTGTGTTGAGGTAGGTTAGAACAAAGTCAATTGATGGATTGGCTTACAAAATTCAAGGGATTTGTCCCATACAAAATAATTATTTTGTAACTGCTTAGATTCACGTATTGTCTTAAGTACTGCTGCTTCTGGAGAGTACTAAGACGTGTCATGTAAATGTAAGACTTAATTTTATCTACGAGAGCAGTTCCACCTATTGTAAGCAATTGTTGCACGTGACTATAAAATACATGTAAAAAGATCAACAATCCGACCCGGCTTCACTCGCGTTGTACTCTACTGGAGTGTAGGGCCGCCACAGGTCTGTCGCATAAAATTTAAAAAAAAATCACTTATCTTGATACTAGACTCAGCCATACTTACTCTCTGTTGTCTTCATATATCTCTACATATTCTCAATAGGTTATAGCCCGGACCCGCTTTAATCGCCAAAATGTTGACGGCACAAGTCAATGGAACAGTTCAGATTCAGAATGGCCAGAATTGTTGTTATATGACTGTCAGAGCCACTATGGGTATATCCCTGTTTATCCAAAGGGATATTGCATATCCATGTAATATACCTAGTACAATATGCAGGGATTACATAGCCCCCTACACGATCGTTATTGCGATCATCACTAAGAGCTTAGTGTCACTAGGACAACATGGTACGGAATGGTATAGAATGGAATAGCATAGAACAGAAGGCTATGGAACATCCTGGGCATATGATGATGGACTCTATCGTGGCTATGTAACATGTAGATATATATATCAGTCCCGCCTACCTTTGTAGAACATTTTTTTCTTTTGGTTACGATTAATGAAGTTATTCCTATCTTAAGTCTCCGACTGTCATCTTCTGCTCTTCTTTGTGACCCCCTAGCTTATTTACAATTCCACTTCTGCTCATAACCTAGTTACAACAAGAATACTACGCATTAGGGGATAGTTGAAATATTTAATGGGACTAACTACCCCGCGTTTTTGACTAGTATTAAGGATGTTCTTGAAATCGCTGGCATATGGAATATTGTTGCTGGCGTGGAGAAGAAACTAGAGAAGCAGCTTAATGAAAAGGATATATTGAACTCCCACGAGATAAATAATTGTATGACTAGGAACAAAAAAGCCATAGTCATCATTGGAAGCTCGGTTGGTTCTGCTCAACAAAGTGACAAATTTAGGCAACTTTTATCGACACGCAACACCTTCGAGCTATGGAAAGAAGTCAAACTACTTTGTCCAAACTCCGATGGAATGATAATGAGCTCCATTTGTCTCAATTTTTACACTATGGATTTTGATCGCAACAAAACCAAAATTGCAGACTATTACGCCAAGGTAATAGGTGTAAAGAAGATGCTGCAGGTGTGATGGAACCAAGCTGGTTATAATGAATTCAATTGATTAATTAACTATACATAGGAAAGCTATGTTATACTTAGATTAAATATAATATATACATTTCTGTACATGTTAACATGTCCACATGTGATAGTACAGTTGCTTAGGTAACCACCTAAGCCCAGACCAACAGTCGAACTGTAACATCACCCCCCCGCTTTACTTCGCCGTTTATCCCGTAATGGGGGCCCGTTGCATGATTCAGCTGAGCCCCATTTACTTTCCCATCTGTCCAAGGCTTCTGTTTCTTGAACATTAGTCAATGATGTCCACTCTGGCTTCGGATAACCGCTCCACTTAACAAGTGCTTGCCGCTCACCTCTCCAGGTTCTGCATTGTAATATTTCATCCACCAGGTACTCTTCTTTGCCTAGTTTGTTATTACTTGCCACTGGTCCGGGCTCCTCATCTTCAATTTTCTGTGAAGGTAACAGATTGTTATCAGCTGGTAAAAGCAGATCCACGTGAAATCGATTATGAATTTTCCCAAGGATATTTAGTTCTACAACATTAGGAGAAATTATTCTGGTAACAGTATATTTTGCGTGTTGCCACCCTAGTTTCTTTGATGGCTGACCATCCAATTTGATATTGCGGAGTAGAAGCCAAACTCTATCTCCTACAACGTAACGGGGTGCTGGTTGTCGTCTTTTGTGAGCTTGCTCTTTAGTGCGTAGCTGTACCGCTGCCATCGCCGCTTGCATGAATGTGGTAGTTTGATTTAACTTTTCAACAAAGTTTTCTGCTCTTTCTTTTCCCGTTGAAACTGGCACTAACGAGTCCGGGGTAACTGTCTGTATAGGACTCAAATGATATCCATGAGTTGCATAGAAAGGACTTACACCCCCTAAAGACATAACGTCTCGATTATTAATTTCTAGCTGAGCTGCGTAAAGACATTCGAACTAGTCATGTTGAGTATATGCTACATATGCCCTTGGGTACGTCTGAACTTCTTGGTTTGCCCTCTTTGTTGCCCCGTCAGTTTGTGGGTGATATGCAGAGCTTAATCTTATTGAAATGGAAGATTTAAAGTTCAGTTGTTAGACTGGATAGGATCACTTATCAGTCGTAGGGTAAACTTGGAACAAGTAAGAGTCTGTTAACGTAGTGTCTGGAGATGTTTATTTCTCCCACTTCGAACAGAGTGCTATCTACTAATAAAACTAACTAACAGTGATTGAGTGATCTTACTAATAAGAATTAGCGTATTGATGCTCATAATACACTTTAGGCTTAAGGTCAATGCGTGTGCAATTAGGGGATTCAACCTTGCACGATCTTCCTCAGCCATCTCAATTAGAAGCACTAATTTCATCAAATCTTTGCTTCATTCCTGCTAGTTCAGATAAGCGTCTCCAAAACTTACTTGTCCAATTAGAGCCAAGATCGCTCGTTATTTCTCTTGGGAATCCATGAAATCGCCAATGGCAATTTAAGAATCTTTCTGCACAGGTCTCAGCGTCCATTTTCTCCATAGCTTCGAGGGTGATAGATTTCAAAAGTTTATCAGTTATGACCATAATATTTTTAGACCCATTAGATTCTGGTAGATCTACCATAAAGTCGATTGAGAGCTCCTGGTGAAATCTATCTGGAATTGGTAATGGTTGCAGAAGCCCCTGTTTTTGGTGTCTCCATATTGAGGAACGGCCACATACGTGACAGTTTCTACAGAAACATTTTACCGCATTACTTATGCGTGGCCAAAAGTATTCCCGTGCTACTTGTGCCAATGTCGCATCTCTCCCTGAGTGGCCTGAGCTAGGCGCATTGTGAATATTCTGAATTATTGCGGTCGTCAATGGTTCATACATTGGCACCCAGATTCGCCCTTGATAACGAAGTATTCCACTTTCTCAATCAAATGTTGATGACGCAATTGTTGCCTTAAGCGGTTTCGGTTCGTCTGAACCCTCTATCTGTACCTTAAGATCCCTAGGTCATGCACGCTGCTCATTCTGCACTGCTTTGATAATTTGCCTAAAGTTTTGGTCCTACCTAATTGCTTGATTCCATAGAGATTGGAGGTCTTTGTTTATAAAAATATCTTGGCCCTCTGCTACCTTCATATTCTCAAGTCATAGCTTAGTTATACTTAATGGTTTAAGAGTTTTTGTTCTCGGCTCGAAAGACGAGGTTCTCCTTCCTTGGGCTTGTCTTGATCCCTGCGCGATAGTGCATCTTATTGGGAATGCATAATTATTTCCCTGCATTTTCCTGTAAGTTCCCGTCAAGACCAACTTCATAGAACTTGTTTGTACAAGATCATGGTTTTTTTCTCAAACAGGGTTCATTACTGTATTTCTTGTTTGCGCAGTTTTGTCGGATTTGTCATGTCCCAGTTTGAATAACTGAAGGCATCATGGGGGTTATTACTTTTTTCCTTTGTCTACTTCTTGATTGGAAGTATGTTAAATAAATTGCTATACCCTCTATTAGATTTTAATGAGAATAATTATCATACACGACGTATTCGTGATCCTTTCCAACAGATTATGAGACCAAGACTCTAACCAGCGGAGCTTGATCAATTTTTTCGAAATTTTTTCTCAAGTTGAAATCTTTGGCTCTTAGTCTTTATATCTCAGAATTTTACTCAAGTTAGCTACCATACTGCTTGTTTTACCTTAGCGGTTTCTCCCGTTTTTTTTGCTAAAGTCATTATCATCTCTTCTTGATCCTTCTGCTTTAGATTTACTGCCGAGCTAGCCATCTTACTGCTCGGATTTTATTATTCTCATTCAATTTACAATCAATCATGTCGACATACGAGATTCTGAGATCCCTTAAATATTTCCCAAAATTGGACAGGTCCTTATTTGTTAGATGGAGTGCAATATTCTTGCAAGTCCTGAAGAATCTACATAGGGAGAAATATATTCTTGAGAAATTACCGGAACTCTCATCCTACAACCAGAATAAATCTGAATCAACAAAGGTAAAGTCCTCTGACAACCAGAATACCTCAGCCCTTGATGAAGATGGCAACATTAAGGCCGCATTTTTTCAGCTGGTTCCTGAAGAAGCAAATTATCTCATTGAAGACAAAAAAACCTCTAAAGAAATGTGGGATTCGCTTCAGGAATACTTCAGGCCTCATTGTCAAGCTTCTGTTGATACTCTTCTTGAATAATTTTGGAGTTTTTCCATGGAATAAGGGACTGATATCGATAAATTTACCCAGGAACTTAATAAGCAACCGTCTAAAATTGCAGCAGTCAATAGATCCCAGCGTCCTAATGATTTGATTATGAAAAGCAGACTATTAAACCATTTTGACAATTATAGGGACAGATTACTCTATCTCAATACCTCTCCTCATAGTAGTTCATCTGTCAATTCAGCCGACTCCTCAAATTTCTTGTTTCCGGAAAGTTTGGAGATGTTAAGAATGTAACTTAGTCCAATTCACAATAAGTTATAATGTGATATGAATAGTTGGGAAAACGTTAATATGAGCTGGGTAGCAATTAGCAATAAGAGTGAAAGAACTTAATTCAATAAACTAGACTTATGAGTTCACTATATACAAAGGGTCTCTTTCCACATCATTGGTGTGAGAACAAATGTTATACGATGTTAATCATGGAATGTTGACACGATGTTGTCAATGCCCCTACACTCGTAATCGCTGATAATGATTCCGTAGATGACTTCCATTCGTATTGATGATTACGAGCCTTTGTTTTGTCTTGGTAAATGATAAGTTAATACGCGCTTATTAATGCCTGTGCATTAATGCCTGTGCAGTTCGCTTCAGAATCCCGTATACCTTATCAGGAGAATGCTACGAAACTAATTCATTTTTGTTTTGCACATGCTTGACCTCATTTGCTCAAAAAGCTTGATGTTTCTCGTCTAAAAATACCTATCAAGGGAACAAAAGAGGCTCTAAAATTTAAAATTGATCCTGTGGCATTGAGAACGTGTGATGTTTGTAATTCATGCAAACAAGTGGAGAAGATCAATAAACATTCTTCTAATAAAGCCTTAGGCCTACTCGAGGTGATACATTCAGATACTTGGGGGAAATGCCGTGTGGCTGGTATTTTTGGAGCTTCTTATTTTGTAACGTTCACTAATGACGCGTCTCGCGAGGGTGAAGTGTACCTCCTTAAGAGCACATAAGAGGTTCCAGGGAAATTTGAGCATTACAAGGAGAAGAAGGAACTTCAGTCCGGTCTAAGAGTAAAAGCGATGCGTTTTGATGGGGGCTCAGAATATAAAACTATCAAATTCAAGGGTGTCAGATTTCGTCTGACCTTGTAATGTCTGTCCTTTATTTGTTTGACACGTCCTAATAAGACTACCTTGGTTGTCTCGGGTTGCATTTTGGTTCGCTTTGTTTCGTCTAGCTTCGGATAATTTTCTATCTCGGCGTATCTCCTTTGGGGGTTTGACATGGGTCTTGTTTCATCCATATTGCCGACTCGCGCTTTGCCATGGATCCATACGCTTCACGATACTAATATATTTTATTTTGTTTGATTTGGTTTGATATGATCTCTGGTCAAATAATGTATATAAGTACCTTCGGCCTTCAGAGGATAGCTCTTTACGCTTTGTCTTTTGTCTCTTCTAGAACCCTAGAATCTCAGAACCTAGTTACCCTAGACCCTCTAGTTCACCTAGTTCCTTATTTCAGTTATTCCTAGTCCCAGTCCTTTATCCTTACTTCCTTCTTCGCCTTGTTACTCCCTGCTACAGACCCAATCTCACGCCGCCTCTTGCTTTCTTAGTAATTCTCGAAAACATCATTTTCCAAGCTACCAAGCCGACATCGATTGTGACACTACAAAGCGTCAAAACAGATATACAAACTCATGGCTTCTCAAATTCCTCCAGAGGTAATGATGTCAAACATCTTCCAGACTCCCGAAACAGAGTACACTGACGCAGAATCTGGGATATTTCTGATTCCCTCGGAATTATGGAGCATGGCCTATTTACAATGTCCGGGGATTTTGGAAGCTGCCAGTCGACAGAATTCTGCTCGAGTTGGTGAAGTATTTCAGTCAGGATCTGTTACTCATAGCCATCCAACACACTTACCACCTGTCCAAACTCAGCCCTCCTTTCGCCCAACAGCCCCACAGATGACTTTATATGATGGAAGTCCTACAAACCTCCGACCATTTTGTTCGCAGCTAGTCAACCAAATCCAGTCAGGGTATTTCCTGGACGAACCATCCAAAGTGAGGTTTGCCTACCAATGTTTAGGTCCAGGAGCTTTAATTAAAATGCGCTCTTCCTTTCGCTGCCTTGAAGACCCGACAATCCCAGCAGAAATAAACACCCTGGCCAAATTCCTTTCTGCACTCAAGCAGCGGTGCCAAGATCCAATTAGGGAAGACCAAGCGAGCCGAACAGTTGAAACACTTTACCAGAAAAACATGACTTTTCACGAGTTTATTACAATCTTCGAGGATAACATGACAGACTCGACTTATGGTGAACTTGATAAATCGCACTGGAAAAAGATGTTAGAGCGTCGTCTGTCTAAAGAACTCCAAACCCTCTTGAATGCGGCTTCTGACGCACCCACTGAATACCATGAATTCGTCAACTACCTACGCCAGAAAGATGCAAAAATACATACCATCCGAGCTTCCACCGGTCCACCGAATCCACCAAAGGCTGCCACATATCATTCTCAAATCTTGACTCCCATGCCCTTTCCTACGGTCTCACCTCCAGCAATCCGTGAACCTACTGTCTCTCAAGGTGGATCGGCCATGGACTTAGATTTAATCTCGCGACAGAAGGGGCCAGATGGTAAATTAACACAACAAGCGAAAGATGCACGCAGGGCTCTAGGCAGGTGTGTGCGTTGTAACAAGATAGGCCATATAGCTATCCATTGCCCACTCCGATCCCAGACCATTGCGGTAGCTACTTCAACTGAGAACCTACTCGAAACATCGGAGGAGTTAAAAGGGTCACTCCAACAGTAAGTCGCTTGTTGGAGTCGATTTGGGTAGGAAATGAGGAAGTAACACAGTTATCACATTCTCGACATATGTATGTTTATGTACAGATAGAAAATGAAAATCTGTTTGCCCTCATCGATACCGGCGCTTCCGGGTTTGCATTTGTCTCAAAAGCTCTTTGTGACCGCCTTAACACTGTACCCAGAACCCTTAATTCAGCAATTGCTCTCGTAGGATTTGAAGGAAATCAAGGTACTAGCATCACGCAGAAAGCCTGCCTCTCTCTCTCAATCGGCAATCATCGTGAAACCCTCCCTGCTTACATAATTAATCAATGTAAATATGACCTGATCCTCGGCCTCCCATGGTTAGAAAAGCATGCCCCTTATATCAATTGGACAGAGCATACCATCACCTTTGGCGAACCTTGTCTGGAGAAAGCCTGCTGTCAATTTGAGACTACCGTTCCGTACCTCAACTCGTCAAATCAGGGCCCGGCCCCCATCACAACCCATGAGTCCGATAATCCTAGAGACCGACCCACAGTCAAATCAACTCTCCAGCCGCCCAGTACAAGTATCTGCCCAAGCCTTTGTCTTGATGAGCCAACAGCCCGAAAGCAGTAATTTTGCTCTAAGTCTGCGCGAAATTGACCTACTCATCGACGATTCTATGCAGCGTTCACCTGTATTCCGCGTTGGAAACGCTCTAATGTCTATACCGAAAGATGCTGATCCCAAGAGTTTTCTGCCAGCCCAATACCACAATTACCTTGATATTTTTGACAGGAAACAGGCCAATGTGTTACCTCACCGACCTTGGGACCATGCTATTGATCTTCAACCGGGAAAGTTACCTCCGGCCGTCCGCCCCTATTCCATGAATCAGCACGAACTAAAGGCCCTTCGCAGTTACCTTGATTCTGAATTATCAAAAGGCTTTATTCGTGTATCTCGCTCGCCTGCAGCAGCTCCGGTCCTATTTGTAAAAAAGTCAAATAGTGATCTTCGATTTTGTATTGATTATCGGGGGCTCAACGCAATCACCGTAAGAAACAGGCACTCTCTCCCCTTGATCTCAGAAACACGTAGCCAGCTCTCTCATGCTAAGTATTACACGAAACTGGACGTCATCTCCGCGTTCAACAAACTTCGAATAAAGGAAGGTGATGAATGGAAGGCTGCGTTCACGTGTCGATATGGTCTGTTCGAGCCCCTTGTTCTGCCTTTTGGTCTTTGCAACGGCCCAGCATCCTTTCAAGCCTACATAAATCACGCTCTCCGAGGATACCTTGACCAATTTTGCACAGCTTATATGGATGACATTTTAATTTACTCTGAGAGTCTTAGCGAGCATCGAATTCACTTCAAGAATGTCCTTCAACGTCTTCGTGAACATGGGTTACAAGTGGACATTTCAAAGTGCAGCTTCGAAACGAACCAAGTAACCTACTTGGGCTTGATAATTTCAACTGAAGGCATTCACATGGATCCTCAAAAAGTAGCTTGTGTACAAGAATGGCCTGCTCCTCAAACAGTTCGTGATGTCCAGAGATTTTTGGGCTTTGCAAATTTCTACCGTCGCTTTATCCCTGAGTTCTCGAGGCTAGCAGCTCCACTAAGTAACCTTACCAAGAAAGAAGTTCCATTTGTCTGGGATGAAGCCTGTAAATCATCGTTCTTCCGAATTAAAAACGCATTTAAAGATGGGACGATGCTAGCTCACTTTGACCCTAAGCTTCAGATCATTCTTGAGACCGACGCGTCCGACTTTGTTACGGCCGCGGTCTTATCACAAGTAGACAAATCCGGCACTCTAAGACCAGTAGCATTCATGTCAAAAAAGATGCTACCTGCTGAATGCAATTATGAAATATTCAATAAGGAACTACTCGCCATTGTCAATGCCTTTGAAACCTGGACTGCCGAACTTGGTTCTGTCGAAGCCTCTACCCTAATCCTAACGGACCACAAAAACCTCGAGCATTTTACCACCACCAAGAAGCTAAATAGGAGACAAGCTCGCTGGAACGAGCTACTAGCAAATTATGACTTCAAAATTGTGTTTAGGCCGGGTAAACAAGGAGGAAAGCCGGACGCACTAACACGGATAAGTAGTGATAAACCTGTGGAAAGTGAAGATGAACGAAATAAGCACCAATACCAAATACTGATAAAGCCCCACCAAACCATTCGCACCCAAGAATCCCTACCCTTAGTTGCTGGACATCCTTCAGCACCTCGAGACCAGTCAGAACTCTCAATCGAAAATTGGGAAAAATCGTGCAAGGAAGATAAGTATTGCAAAGAAATTCGCTCAGCTCTGGCGGACCGGACGCTTAATAGAAAAGATATTCAACTGGCCAACTGCAAGCTCACTTCACACTCTTTTTCGATGAATGAAATGGAATATGTGCCTGAGACACTCCGAGAAGCTATGTTGAAACAACTCCACGAGAATCCCTTACATGGCCATCGTGGGGTGGCTGCTCTCTACAAGTTACTCACTCGACGATATTGGTGGCCAAGCTGTCACCTTGAAGTTACTAAGTATGCTCGGGGTTGTGAGAGCTGCCAAAGAAATAATCCGTCAGTTCAGAAACCACATGGATTCCTCCAACCATTGCCTGCTCCCAGCTCAGCTTTCCGTCACCTGACTCTTGACTTCATAGGCCCGCTCCCAACATGTAGCATCCGAGGCTTCAACTACTGTTTTATACTACAGGTCGTCGACCGTCTCACAAAAAGAGTTTGGATAATACCTCTAGAACGACCAACAGCTAAGGAGACGGCTGAAGCATTCCTCAACAACGTGATTCGTTTTGCAGGTCTACTAGATTCTCTTATTTCCGACCAAGGCAGAGCCTTTATCGACAAAACTTAGAAGGAGATCTGTTCCCGTTTAAAAATAGCACATAGACTATCAACCTCCTATCATCCGCAAACAGATGGACAGACAGAACGAGCAAATAAGACCCTGGAGGTTTACCTTCGCCATTATGTTAATTACCACCTAGATGACTGGGTGAAACATCTCTCACTGGCTGAATTCTGCTGCAACAATCATATTAACTCTTCTACGGGGGTTACTCCCTTCTATGCTTCATTTGGCCATCACCCTAGATTGGATTTTAGACCGGAATCCGATAATCCAATACCCCGAGATACCCCCGAATTTGTCAAACGAATGGAAAATCTTATCGAACTCTGCTCAGAACAAATGAGTCTAGCTCAGGCATATCAATCTACCTATGCCAATGAAAGGCGTCTTCCAGCCCCTAGGTATCAGGTGGGAGATATGGTTTACTTGTCCTTAAAAAACATTGCTTTATCAAGGCCAACAAAAAAATTAGACCATATCCGGGCAGGACCTTGGAAAATCACAGCAATAAAGACTCCGCTGGTAGTAAAGTTGGACCTCCCTAACCAACTAAAAATAGACAATAATTTTCATGTGAGTCTACTACGCCCCGCTTACACAGGATTCATCTCTCAGCAACACCTTCAACCGCCTCCTCTAGACCCAGAAGTTTTCGGACAGGAAACCTACGAAGTTGAGGCTATATTGGACTCCAGAAGTAGGCGAAAAAGGGTACAATATCTTGTCAGGTGGACAGGAAGTGAAGATACAACATGGGAACCACCCGAACATTTAGCCGGATGCCAAGAACTTGTTTACGAGTATCATAACTCCTATCCGACAGCTCCACGCTCGCAGGAGCTCGCGCCTGAAAAAGAGGGGGGGTAATGTCAGATTTTGTCTGACCTTGTAATGTCTGTCCTTTATTTGTTTGACACGTCCTAATAAGACTACCTTGGATGTCTCGGGTTGCATTTCGGTTCGCTTTGTTTCGTCTAGCTTCGGATAATTTTCTATCTCGGCGTATCTCCTTTAGGGGTTTGACATGGGTCTTGTTTCATCCATATTGCCAACTCGCGCTTTGCCATAGATCCATACGCTTCACGATACTAATATATTTTATTTTGTTTGATTTGGTTTGATATAATCTCTGGTCAAATAATGTATATAAGTACCTTCGGCCTTCAGAGGATAGCTCTTTACGCTTTGTCTTTTGTCTCTTCTAGAACCCTAGAATCTCAGAACCTAGTTACCCTAGACCCTCCAGTTCACCTAGTTCCTTATTTCAATTATTCCTAGTCCCAGTCCTTTATCCTTACTTCCTTCTTTGCCTTGTTACTCCCTGCTACAGGCCCAATCTCACGCCGCCTCTTGCTTTCTTAGTAATTCTCGAAAACATCATTTTCCAAGCTACCAAGCCGACATCGATTGTGACAAAGGGTATTGAGCAACAAATTAGCGCTCCTTATACTTAACATCAAAACGGAGTATCAGAAAGGTTGGATAGGACATTAATTACCATGGCAAGATGTATGCTTATGCATGCTAACCTTCCCCTTCGCTTCTGGGATGCAGCTGTGCTTACGGCGGTTTACATACAAAACAGGATGCCTATTCTTGTCGACGGAGGAACTGTTGTGCTGGCTCGGCTGAGGTGCTGGTATCAGTAATGAAAATTGTGCTTGGATGAGATGGAAGTACATGGAACCTCATGGAAATCAGCAGAAGCATCGACTCTGTTCTATAGAGAACACAAGTAGATGCTAGAAGATTCCAGAGGTCATGATCAGGAATAATGGGATGGTGTGCAACTATAATCTTACTATATGTAAGACATATCTTTCTCTCATCATATTATTAGGCAGATTATCGGATCATTCATTATAATACGCATACAGTATTCATTCTATATCTATTCTCACCATCAGTATACACCATCATCAGTATACACCATCATCAGTATACACCATCATCAGTATACACCATCATCAGTATACACCATCATCAGTATACACCATCATCAGTATACACCATCATCAGTATACACCATCATCAGTATACACCATCAGTATACACCATCATCAGTATACACCATCCTCTGTGTATACTGCAACAGATTCAGTAGCCAACATCCTGTCCTCCGTAAGCTCATAACTATAACAGGAACTCCTTTTGAAGCCATAAGTGGCACTAAGCCAGAGACATCTCATTTGAAGATTTGGGGTTGTTTGTGTTATTGTCATAAGCGGTATGTAGACAGCGTGGGGAGACACAGAGGACAAGAGGTGGGTGCCAGGCTAAAGGTTGCCGTCCTACATGATACACGAGATAGATGCATCACCACTCGGCTAAAAGGCCAGACCAGAATCATAGAATACTATGATCTGGCAATCTCCATATATATATGTTGGTAAATCACCGGTAATGTGATGTGCTAGCACAAAAGATTGGGTAATCAAGTTGGTACAAAATGTTGTTTTTCTATATTCATCTATCCCTCTCCTTGACGCGAATTACGACTCTATGAACATTCTACGGTTTCGCACTAGTTTTGTCACGTGATACACTATATTTCCATATTGCCATCCCAAAACGCCAATATTCACACAATATATTATACAGTAGAGGCTTTCCTGACAGTTATGTATTGATCCAGACAGAAGATCCACAGAGATACAAGCTTTCTCCAACGTTGCTGAAGGGCATTTTTGTTGGGTACTGTGAATCTCCAACACAGTATAGGGTTTATATTCAGACCAAAGGTGGTCGCGAGAAGACGATCTTTTTGGCTAATGTTCGATTTTTTGAAGATAAGTTCTGGGACTGGACAAAAACATCACACAAGAAATTTCTTGAATTAAATACCTCCATACTTGATGTTGAGGCTAATGGTTCTAATACCGATGAAAGTTCCTATAGTGATGAGTATTCAATTATCCAGGCGGATTTAAATTCCTTACTAGCTACATCGAATTCATCGGTGGGCTTTACACTAGCCCTTTTCGCCACCGGCATCATTTCCAGAATTACTTCCAGCCGAACCAGGTACCAATAATAATACTTATTGAAATGATTGCCATCATGAAACAAGTAACGTCCAACTTTGGATGTGAAAGTTGTTTGCACTCACGTAGATCTGCACGTACTAATCTTTCCATAAAGTTGTGAGGCTGGTAAATACGCTGAACCGTATTAACACAAATCACTAGATTTCTGTTTCTTTAAATAGATATTATATATATAGCGATCTGTTTTCTAAGCTGGAGTAATAAAGAACTCCACAGCTTACAATTAACAGCCTCTTACAATCCAAAATCTGCAAGATCGTGATAAGTGCCTAATCAGTCTTAACAAACTGTTGCTAATCCCTTCCAAATTTCTACAATACTGAAGATGATATTTCGTTTCCTGCTACTCCAGGACCAGACGATCCAAGTGTTTCTCAATCCTTGAATAGACCTAATTCAAGTTTAGAAGAGCCTGTTCTTTGGTGGAGTAATCAACAACGGAAGCTGATCGAGCCTAGATCGGCGTGGCAGCCGAATCAACGTGCCAATTATGTAGGAGGAAACATCCCCATTCCGCAGAAGTATAAAGAGGCTATTAAAGGACCAGAAAAATTGAAATAGGAGGCCGCAATTCTTGACGAGCTTGGGTCACTGAAAGAGAAATGGGTATTTACCCCAGTTACCCATGTTCCCCACAATAGAAAACCAATTGGCTCAAGTTGGGTATTCGCTATGAAATCTGATGGTAGATTAAAGGCGAGATTAGTTGCACAGGGGTTCGGTCAGATTCACGGAATTGACTACTTCGATACGTATTCCCCTACTATGCGTATGGATTCATTGAGAATCTTGTTAGCCGTTTCTGCCTTTAATGACTGGGAGGTTGAGCAAATTGACGTTAAGACTGCCTACCTTGAAGGCGATCTTAACGAGACTATATTCATGAAGTCGCCTGAAGGAATGCGGACAACAAAATATGTTAAGCTTAATAAGTCTCTATATGGTTTGAAGCAGTCGCGCAAAGCGTGGTACTAAAAGCTTGGCGCCAAACTTATTTTACTTGGTTTTAATAAGTCTAAAAGCGACGACTGTATATATATTCACCTCGACAAACAAATGGTTATAGGTGTATATGTAGATGACTTGGTGATTTGTGGAAAAATTATTGAAGATCTCAAACGGCTGAAGGAAAAACTTTCATCCTTTTTCCCAATCAAGGACCTGGGCCCGATTGACATGATCATTGGCTGGAAAATTACTTGACAAAGATCCACAAGAACCCTCAGCATAACTCAAGTCCATTACATTAGTGATAAGATAAATTCATTCAGACTAACAAATGCAAAGACTTGTGCATCTCCTCTTGAAGGTTACAGTGGGATACTACCAGGTTTGGATGAAGAATCTCTGGCTGACGATTCAGCATACTCGAGCGCCATAGGCAGTCTTGGTTATGCAGCTAACAGTACCAGACCTGACATATCTTTTGGAACATATCAGCTCGCCAGTCACAATGCATCGCCTGTTGTTCGTCATTGGAACGCCGTATGTCGCATCTACAGGTATCTAAAGGATCCAGAAAAGTACAGAATTGCTTACAATTTTGGTTCTCCCTCTGGCACGGTTACTAGTACTAAAATGGCCACGATATTTTCTGATTCTGATTTTGCTTCTAATGTCGCGACTCGACGCTCAGTGAGTGGATATATTTTGATGCTGGGTGATGGGCCAGTATGTTGGCAATCAAAGAAACAGAAGTCTGTCGCTACTTCGACCACAGATGCCGAATACATCGCTTTGTTTGAGGCAAGCAAGCAAGCAATTTGGATCACGAGGTTATTGAGGGAACTTCATGTCATGGATGAGCTTGTGGGTAGTAAAGGAATGCTGGTATACTCCGATAATCAAAGTGCTTTGGCTCTTGCAAAAGGCATGAACTCATCAAATGCCAAGCATATCAATGAGGCATACCAATTTACGAGAGATTGTGTTCTAAATGGAACAATTAGGGTGGAATACATTCCTACTGATAGTATGCTAGCTGACATACTCACCAAGCCGCTCACCCCATCCAGGACAAGTATTCTGTGCCAGAAAATTTTTCAGTCAGAATGATCCAAATTTGTTGATCTCGTCGGTCAGGAGGAGTGTTGGGAATGCATAATTATTTCCCTGCATTTTCCTGTAAGTTCCCGTCAAGACCAACTTCATAGAACTTGTTTGTACAAGATCATGGTTTTTTTCTCAAACAGGGTTCATTACTGTATTTCTTGTTTGCGCAGTTTTGTCGGATTTGTCATGTCCCAGTTTGCATAACTGAAGGCATCATGGGGGTTATTACTTTTTTCCTTTGTCTACTTCTTGATTGGAAGTATGTTTAATAAATCGCTATTCCCTCTATTAGATTATAATGAGAATAATTATCATACACGACGTATTCGTAATCCTTTCCAACACATCTGCACGTTCGTTCTCTGATCCTTGACAATATATAAGGTTGTATCTAAACCTTGACATAAACTCTGCCCAGCGCACTTGTCTCTCTGTTAATCTTCGAGAGGTTAAAAAATATTTCAAATTCATATGGTTGGTCATTATTGTGAAGGTCCTTGCAAGACCTCTCAATTCGGCATCCCACTCTTTCATGCACAAGACAACTGCCAGTAATTCTTTATTGTGTATCTCGTAGTTGATTTCGGCTCCTGAAAGCTTCTGTGAGTGGTATGCTACTGGTAACCATGGACCTTTTCCGTGTCTTTGAAGTAACCAGTCCCCCTAGAGCATATCTAGAACAGTCCGCTTCTAGTAAGGTTTCTCTATTGGGATCCCATTGTGCTAGAGCCGGCTCTGAGATAAATTTCTCTTTTAATGTTTCGAACGCTTCTTTTTGTGCTGATTCCCACCTCAAAGGGGTTTCCTTGCCAGTTAGGCTTGTTAATGGTGCGCAAATCCTGGAAAATCCTTCAATGAATCCCCGGTAAAAGTTCGCAAACCCTAGGAAGCTTCAGAGTGCTTTGACTGTAGTTGGAGGCTCCCAATCTGAAATTGCCCTTACCTTGGCCGGATCCATCCTAACTAAAGAGGTTGGACCTTCTGCTGATATTTTAAAGCCTAGGTACTTGGTCTTCTTGACACTGAATTCACATTTATTGATGTCTAAGCCTAAGCCAGCTTTCTGCAGCTTTTCAAGAACTAAATTCACATGTTTATTATGCTCTGCTAAATCACCATCTGTGTAAATAAGTACGTCATCAACGTTTGCTGAGCAGAAATTGTCCAGATGGTCTCGCAAGGTTTCATTTATATACCTTTGGAACGACGCAGGGGCACCATTTAAACCAAATGGCATTATGTGTCACGGAACGGCCCGCTGAAGCTAGTTGTTTTGGCTTGAATTCAATTAGTTCTTTTGCATAAATTTTATTCACATATTGTCTTTAATTAATTGGCGTGAGTTTTCATGCATTTTGTCGATCTTCATCAATGGCTTCAATGACGTTGATAAATTATTTTGCCGATTGTCACTAATCACTTAATATTGTTATTATTGTTGGATTTTTCCTGTTGATTGTTATTAACAATTGAATTCCAGGCATTGCATAGTTCTATGGAATTCTATTTCAATCGACAGTATTTGTTAAGGGCTGCGCCCTGGATTGTGTTGACTGGTCTAGCGAGCCCAGTTCTGACTAATCAAAGGGATATTTATGCACGGGCACGTGTGTATAGTTATGCAGAGATGAGTTTGACGAAACAAAATGCACAGACAACATAGGTATACATATATACTATATGTAGTAGATAGTCCGTGTAGAGGGAAGGGGATCCGCTTAGCCCTTCGCGTACTTGTTAGTACAAGCTTAAACGTCCGATAAGTCAAAGGGACCGTGTAAGGGGCAAACAATTAAAATAGTTACATGTAGAGGCGTTATCAAGACCCTAGTAACAGTGGAGGCATAAGAGAGCTGATTCCCTTGCACAGTTGTATCTACATAGATAGAATATACACAGTTTGTGGCACTCGCTTGTCGTGCAGTGACCGACGTCAGCTAGCCCCTCACAGTATCTTGGGTGTTCTACAATGTTTGCTGGCGTTCAATGGGATGGGGTTCTAGTAACCAGTACTAGGGAATGTACTAGGTGGACTCATGTATAAATAGTGGTTAGGCCTTCGAGTTAAACGCTCTCCAGCTTTCAGTCTTGTAATTATTCTACGCATCTAGTCTAGTCAGGATTCAAGAAGTCAGGTTATCCACATCTACACTTGTCATTTGTTACAAAAGCTTACGTGACATTATCTGCTATTGTCAGTGTCCCAGGGTTCCAGGTACTCAGTATTTCAAGAGATTGTTCACCAAGATCAAGCCCAAGCTAAACCATCAAGATCCAAGTACAAGGAGTCATGACATTACTAACCATTTGAATAGCCCAAAACGTTTGCAAAACGGACTTTTCCATTCATCACCTTCTTTTATGCGTAACTTATGGAAAGCAGCACGGACATCTAGTTTCGTGAACCATTTGGCTTTGCTTAGTGTCACGTTGGTGGGTGGATATTGTGACTTTCAGATACCCGTGCTGTTGGGAATGTTATGGGAGATAGAGGAGTAGAGAAAAAAGAAAGTGACAAGGCAAATTGAGAAGAAATGAATGTGGACTGAGGTAAGTGGTATCTAAGGTGGTTGATTTCTAAGGTGGTTGATTTCTAAGGTGGTTGATTTCTAAGGTGGTTGATTTCTAAGGTGGTTGATTTCTAAGGTGGTTGATTTCTAAGGTGGTTGATTTCTAAGGTGGTTGATTTCTAAGGTGGTTGATTTCTAAGGTGGTTGATTTCTAAGGTGGTTGATTTCTAAGGTGGTTGATTTCTAAGGTGGTTGATTTCTAAGGTGGTTGATTTCTAAGGTGGTTGATTTCTAAGGTGGTTGATTTCTAAGGTGGTTGATTTCTAAGGTAGTTGATTTCTAAGGTGGTTGATTTCTAAGGTGGTTGATTTCTAAGGTGGTGATAGGATGACAGAAAAGACAAAGCATGAAGAGAGAAGAAGAGAAGGCTACAAATCCTTATGTACAGTAGAATCCAAATTCCTAGAACCATCATCCTGAAGATTTTCCATAAATTATTCAACCCAAGCAAGTTAAAAATAACGAAACGAAAATAGAATATCTAAATAAAGCTTGTTGCAAAGATTACTATTAATGCGTCTGTCCTAAAATAGATTGGCATAACAGATCTTCAGGGTCCAGCAAGGAGATATTCAATTTGAAAGTACCGGGGCCTGACAAGTTCTGACACTTAGTCTTGCTAGTGTTTCTTTGATCAGAGGTAAGGGGTAACGATCAGCTTTTGATATTGAATTTAAAGCTCTGTAGTCGACACAGAACCTTAGCCCACCCCCAGGCTTTTTCACGAACAGAACAGGCGCACCAGCGGGGGAGCTACTAGCACGGATATAATTTTTATCCAGTAAATCTGTCAATGTCTTCCTCAGAACTAACAATTCATCTCTTGACATGCTGTAGAGGGGCCCCAAGGTATTTTTTTGTCCGGTTCTAGCCTAATCTCATGATCACTCCCAGCTCGATGTGGTGGGAGCTTGTCAATTAACTCTTTTTTAAAAAGATCTGCAAATCTCGCATATTGGGCCGGTAGCTTCTCAAGTCTTGCAGATGATCTTTTCTCTGGAGCGAGAGCCTTCTGAATATCTGCTAATGTTACGGAGAATATTTGTAAAGTCTCTTTGTTAGCCTTTTTTGCTCTCTTCACTGTTGCTAAAAATACCCCAGCCAACAAGCTCGCAATATTTGAGACCCTTAATTCATTAATTCCGGTTTTTCCTAGCCTTTTCTCCCAGACTCGCAAAGGTTCTCCTCCTATCAGTGCTTCTCTTATTTCCATGAAACAATCCCTTGCATAGTAAAGCACGTCTTCTCTTTCCATCCAAGGCTTGCCCAAGATCAATTACTGGGATAACCGAGGTATCATGTAGGCATGTAAAGTTTTCTGATATCCATCAATGTCTACTTCCATTTTGGTCATCTCTGTTATCAATTCTCCTTTTTGAATGTTGTCTGTGACTTCAGCAAGTTTTCGAGGGGTTACTTTGATCCTTGGCAGATTGGCTTTGCGCACTAGGGATTTGCTAGCGGCAGCCAGACAGTCACATCCGCTATCAATCAATGTAGACACAGTGTAGATATTATTTATTAAAACGTCTATTAAGAATGAGTTACCATTCATTTCTTTTTCTGCCTTTTGGTCTTCGAAAGACTGGGACTCTGCTACGGCTTTACAAACCCCGCTTTTCAGCCCCTGAACACGACTTTGTTCAGGAGCTAATCTTTAAGCAACTCTGTCTCTTTTTGGCTATCTATAGATACATCGTGATTATCTTCGCCAAGATTAGCTTGCTTAACCGCAGTTTCAGGACAAAGAGGTGGGAGTTGGGAATAATGTCATTTTCTATGTCCAGGTTTCCCACAACAAATACAGAGGCCGGCGCCTATGCGCCGTTCTATCTCTTTTTTTGTTACCCATCTCGCCCGTGTCTTGTTTACACCTGTCATCTTGACATCACCGTCAGCATCCTTGGTGTCAGCTGATACGTCTGAATTTGAATAGTTTGCGGGAAAGGGCGCAAAAGCTGGTGTCGAAAGGTTACCCCTGCCAGTACCTCCTAATAAGTTCCCTCCAGCCACTCCACGCGTGCCATTGTCAAAGGTACCTGTTTGTCCTAAAGCATAGAGTTTAGTCTTAACTAAGCCTACACCTTCAATCTGTGAGCCAATGATGGACAACTTTTCCATGAACTCGATAAAAGAACTTGGCAAAGTATGACCAATCAAGTGGTTCCTTGTTGTTTGATGCAGCGCATTGTGTAAGTCAGTCACTTTGTGGATATCATCACTGGTTGCTTTAACGCTAATAGATAGGAGTTGCTGGTATCTAGGTAGAAAAGATGACAGAGCTTTATCTCTGAACTACCTGCACGCATGTAGAGGGGCTGAGGCTTTTTGATCCGCATTCCGATCCCGGAAAGTATCGTCCATTACTTTTAGAAGTCCCGGTGGATCAGATATTTTTCCTAAGTTCAACATTGATTGGAACGCCCTTGTTATCATAGATTTGGCCGTACCAGTTACTGCTTGGGTATATAGGTCCATAAAGAAGTCAGATGGATGGTATAACCGTCTACCAACAATATCACGTTGGTATTTGTAGTGTAAAATACCATAAGTAGTAGTCCATTCATTTTGATTTTTGTTGTCATATGGGGCTGGCCACTTAATTGCTTCTTGCTTTGTTGAGGGTCGTTCTCCAGAAAAATATTCTTTTTGAGAGTGATTTGTGGGGCCTATCTGTGGTGGATTCACCATCACTGATTCATCTTTTGATTTCCCTTTTATGTAGGAAATCATGGACCTCATCTCCTCTCTTAGGCTATTGATTTCCTCCTTTTATTTAGTATCTCTTTCCCTCATTTCTGCAAGTACTTGTTTAATCGAAAAATTCCCCTGTTCTTCATGTGATGACTTCCCCGTTTGCTCTGTTAAACCGTGGTTAGACATATCACTCTCGGTGGGTACGTCAATCATGCGCAAATCCATTAGATTGTCCCGTTCCTCTGCGGCTATGTATGAATCTGAACTTTCTATACTTATGGACTTTGTTGAACTGCTAGTGTCGCTTTCAGATTCCGATGACAAAGAAAATCGCATAAAACTTCTTTGCTGAGCTTATATTTTGGGCCCTGAGCTGTGAAATGAACACAATACGCTCAATGACGGGTATAATGTTAAGAGATAGTTAATTAAAGTGTGATGGAACCAAGCTGGTTATAATGAATTCAATTGATTAATTAACTATAGAGAGGAAAGCTACGTTAGACTTAGATTAAATATAATATATACATATCTGTACGCGTTAACGTGTCCACTGTGACGGCTAGTAAGCCGATTTGGCCTGTAGCCTACAATGGTCATCGCAGGCAATTTATCATTAATGCATGACTAACATTTGCGTCATACTTGGGATATGACCATGATTTGTTGCATGGGTCATAGAAGCGAGGGTACATTTAGAAACAGGGTCATAACACGATGGCCACAGCATTGTGTTTCTGATGTATTACTAGATGGGTATGATGAAACATAGCAGCTTGATGGGACACAGGATCTATATAAAGTTCTCTTGCTACATAGTTTATTTGTTCTCTATAGTTGAATTATAGAAATACCATCATCCATAAAAATGCCCATTGCTTTCTATAGTTGATCCGTGACATATAATTCAACTGTCTGAGATTAGGTTAAGATAAGACAATAGAAACGACGAAGGTTGTACGTTAGAGAGCACGTTTAGATACGACGAGAGAAACGACGAACTTCAACCTCGATGCAGGTCTCACGAGATTTGAACAACAAGCCTCTTAAGGCCCAATGGAAATCTGTTGAAGAAATTTCGAATTTACGTTTGGAAAATCAATGTTACAGATGCGAGCGGCAGGACTGCTACGCTAGAGTTTGTCCTCTTCTCCCAGTTGAGGGTACCGCACACGAGAAAGATGTCGCTCGTCCGAAAGAACCATTGCTAGGACCTGATGGTTGACCTTTGCAAGCCAAGTGGAAGACAGCAGACCAGATAGAAAAACTTCGAATGGAACGGCGTTGTTTTCGATGTGAGCGCCAGCGTTGCAAAACTGATTATTGTTCCCTATTACCAGCGATAAATCCGAAATTCAGGTCATCTATAAGTGTTACAACAAAGCACAATAAAGCCCATTGAGGGATGGAAGCGGATAGGATGAACCATAGCTCTAATCATAAAAATCACGGATGTAACGAGCGCCCAATAATTATCTCAGTGGCCGTTGGGCAGGAATCTAAAATGAATACGAGCCCATTTCTGGTTAACGCGTTAATTAATGATTTAAGAATGATCCTAGCTTTGGTAGATAATGGGTGTTGTCACTCGTGATGCCAGCACGTGAGTCTAACTTAAGGTTGGTAGTGAGGTACGAATGGTAGAGGTACGAATGGTAGAGGTACGAATGGTAGAGGTACGAATGGTAGAGGTACGAATGGTAGAGGTACGAATGGTAGAGGTACGAATGGTAGAGGTACGAATGGTAGAGGTACGAATGGTAGAGGTACGAATGGTAGAGGTACGAATGGTAGAGGTACGAATGGTAGAGGTACGAATGGTAGAGGTACGAATGGTAGAGGTACGAATGGTAGAGGTACGAATGATAATATTAAGGGTGTTGAGGTCGAGAAGTTGACCAAAAACAAAGCGTAAGGAACTAACTACCAGGCCTTCAGCTTGTCTATATACATCCTGTTTCCCAACTTGAGAGCTTTGCGAAACGGAATAAGTTTTATGGTTACAGCTCAGCTTAAAACGCCCTTGGAGTTGGTAGTGTTCCGAGACCGAACAAATCCCGAAGCGACTGAAACACACGACCAAGATATGTTTTAGCACCGAAACTAAGTTCATCCGAATGCTTGAGAAGAAAGAAGAAAGAGGTTATTCTTACATTACCCCCCTCTTTTTTCAGGTGTGAGCTCCTGCGAGCATGGTGCATTTGGATATGCCTCGTGAAATTCAGCCACGAGCTCCTGACAACCTCCGAGATGTTCTGGTGGTTCCCATGTGGTTTCACCGTTTCCGGACCATCGTACCAGGTACTGAACCTTCTTTCTTCTAATTCTAGAATCTAGTATGGCTTCTACTTCGTATATGTCTGGTCCAAAAACTTCAGGATCAAGTGGTTGTGGCTCTGCTTGTTTTTGAGAGGGAAAACAAGAGTAGGCTGGTCGTAGAAGGCTCACGTGGAAGTTATTATCAATCCTAAGTTGTGACGGAAGATCCAGCCTAACCACTAATGGGGACTTTATTTTTGTTATTTTCCACGGGCCTGCTCTAACATGGTCGAGTTTCTTTGTGGGTCTTGTGGATGAAAGATTTTTTAAGGACAAATATACCATGTCTCCTACTTCATATCTGGGAGCTGGGAGCCGTTTCTCGTTAGCATGGGTCGATTGGTGAGCCTGCGCAAGGGTGATATATTCAGAGCAATATTTGACGATATTCTGCATCCTGGTGATAAATTGTGGAACCTGTCTAGGCTCAGGATTATTGGACTCGGGTCGAAAGTCTAATCTTGGATTATGACCGAATGAAGCGAAAAAGGGAGTTATTCCTGTGGATGCGTTGACGTGATTATTACAGCAGAATTCTGCCAGAGGGAGGTGCTTCACCCAGTCATCCTGATGATGGTTTACATAGTGGCGTAAGTAGATCTCTAATGATTTATTAGCTCTCTCTGTTTGCCCATCTGTTTGTGGGTGATAAGAAGTAGAAAGCTTGTGTGTGATGCCTAGGCTTGAGCAGATTTCTTTCCAAGTTCTATCGATAAAGGCTCTGCCTTGGTCAGAAACTAGAGAGTCAGGTAAGCCTGCAAATCGAATTACATGGTTTAGAAATGCGTCAGCCGTTTCTTGAGCAGTAGGTCGTTCTAAAGGTATGATCCAGACCCTCTTGGTAAGACGGTCCACTAATTGTAAAATGAACCGGTAATTAAAGCCACGAATTTGGCATGTTGGAAGAGGACCCACAAAGTCAAGTGTTAGATGGCGGAAGGCCGAATTAGGTGCAGGCAATGGCTGAAGGAAACCATACGGCTTTTGAGTAGCGGGATTGTTTTTCTGGCAACTATGGCATCCACGAGCATATTTAGTTGCATCATTTTGGCAGTTTGGCCACCAAAATTTTCGATTAAGCATCTTATATAGGGCTGCTGGTCCACGGTGCCCATATAAGGGATTATCGTGGAGTTGCTTTAACAAAGTCTCGCGAAGAGGTTCTGGGACATACTCTTTATCTCTTAGAGCAAAAGAGTGAGAGGTTAGTTTACAACTTGCTAGTTGAATGTCTTTTCGAATGACTGCACGGTCTGATAAGGCTGCTCGTATTTCCTGGCAGTATTTGTCCTCATCACACATTTTTTCCCAGTTCGTTAGTGAAAGTTCTGGGAGTTGATATTCAGCGGAAGGATTTTCAGATTCCAGAGGTGAGAGTTCAAGATGTCTTAGGATTTGGTGAGATTTAATTAAGGTTTGGTATTGGTGTTGATTCCGTTCGTCATTTGTTTCTGAAGGCTTGTCGGAACTGACCCGAGTAAGAGCGTCAGGTTTAGCCCCATGTTTTCCGGGTCGGAACACGATTTTAAAATCATAATTTGATAAAATTTCATTCCAACGGGCCTGCCGTCTATTTAGTTTCTTTGTCGTTGTAAAATGCTCAAGGTTTTTATGGTCCGTTAGGATAAGGGTAGGGGCTTCCACGGATCCCAGCTCTGCGGTCCAGGTTTCAAATGCGTTAACGATGGCCAGTAATTCCTTGTCGAAAATTTCATAATTGCATTCGGCCGGAAGCATCTTTTTTGACATAAAAGCCACAGGTCGAAGGATTCCGGAGCTGTCAATTTGGGATAGGATTGCTG
Source organism: Podosphaera xanthii (assembly GCA_028751805.1). Lineage (NCBI taxonomy): Eukaryota > Fungi > Ascomycota > Leotiomycetes > Helotiales > Erysiphaceae > Podosphaera > Podosphaera xanthii. The sequence continues at coordinate 10,689,125 of JAPWIX010000004.1, forward strand.
CAGTCACAAAGTCAGACGCATCTGTCTCAAGTATTACCTGGCGCTTGGGATCAAAATGAGCCAGCATTGTCCCATCTTTGAAAGCCTGTTTGATCCTTGAGAATGATGATTTGCATGAGTCATCCCAGTTGAAGGGCACTTCTTTCTTGGTAAGGTTAACTAGGGGGGTCGCCAATCGAGAAAACTCAGGAATAAAACGGCGGTAAAAGTTAGCAAAACCCAAGAATCTTTGGACATCGCGGACAGTGCGGGGAGCCGGCCATTCTTGCACACAAGCAACCTTTTGGGGGTCCATGTGAATTCCTTTGCTCGAGATAATCAGACCTAAATAAGTAACCTCTGTTGTTTCAAAGTTGCATTTCGCAATGTCAGCTTGTAGGCCATGCTCCCTGAGGCGTTGTAAGACCGTCTTGACATGGTGACGATGTTCAGCTAAGTTTTCTGAAAATATTAAGATGTCATCCATGTAGGCTGTGCAGAAATTGTCTAAGAGCCCTCGTAGAGCGTGGTTGATATAAGACTGAAAGGAAGCTGGCCCATTACATAGTCCAAAGGGAAGGACAGTGGGCTCGAACAGACCATATCGACAAGTAAATGCGGCCTTCCATTCATCACCTTCTTTAATTCTGAGTTTGTTGAAGGCCGAAATTATGTCTAGTTTAGTATAATACCTAGCGTGAGAGAGTTGACTGAGTGTTTCTGAGATTAGGGGGAGAGAATGTCGATTTCTTATACTTATTGCGTTCAGTCCGCGGTAATCGATGCAGAAGCGGAGATCCCCATTGGATTTCTTAACAAAATAGAACTGGGGCGGCGGCAGGGGATCGAGAAACCCGGATAAAGCCCTTGGATAGCTCCTTTTCTAGGTAAGTACGGAGAGCTTTAAGTTCATTTTGATTCATGGAGTAGGGTCGAGCAGCTGGGGGCTGTGTCCCGGGTTGAAGATCTATCGCATGATCCCAGGGTCGATGGGGTGGTAACATTTCAGCCTTTTTTTATCAAAGACGTCGAGGTAGTCATGGTATTCGATGGGAAGGAATTTTCTAGGGTCAGCGTCTTTAGGGATGACCTGGGCAGTATTTCCTACACGGGCAATTGGTTGGCGTTGCATGGTATCGTCTAAGAGGAGATCGAGGTCGCGAAGACTTAGGGCAAAGTTAATACTGCCGGGCTGTTGACTTATCGTGGAAAATTCTTGTGCTGGTAGCTTCGTAGGCGAGGACTGGATATTTGGGCTTGACGTATCTTGTGGAATACGTTTCCGCGGCTCGTTTTTGTTCTCTAACCTAGGACTTTGGTTTAGCGAATTAAAGTAAGGGACAGTAGTCTCAAAATGACAACAGAGCTTTTCTAGACAGAATTCTCCAAAAGTGATGGTGTTCTCTTTCCAGTCTATGTAAGGGGCATGTTTCTCCAGCCATGGCAGGCCAAGTATGAGATCATATTTGCATGGATCAGTAACATAAGCAGAGAGGATTTCGCTGTGATTTCCTATAGACAGGGGAAACGATGCTTTTTTGGTGATACTGGAACCCTTCTTTCCTTCAAAGCCCATAAGGGAAATAGCTGATTGGAGTGGTTCTTGGGGAAGTTTTAGGCGATCACAAAGAGACTTTGACACAAAGGCTAAGCCAGAGGCGCCGGTATCAACTAGGGCAATCAAGTTTTCATTTCCTATATTTACATGTATGTACATATGACGTGAAAATGAAAGTTCTGATAAATCCGCTCGTCCTACCGAAAGAGACTCCAACATGCGACTTACTGTTGGAGTGGTTCTTTTAAAGCCTCAGAAGTGGGCTGATCCGTGGTTATGATGGACGCAATTGATCGGGACCCCAAGGGACAATTAGAGACGGGGTGACCAGACCTATTGCACCATACGCACCTACCCAAGGTTCGACGGGCTTCTTTAGCTGCAGGGGTCAACTTGCCGTCAGGCCCTTTTTGCCGGGAGACTACATCGAGATCCATAGCCGAGCCGCCTTGAGATACGGTTAGTTCTCGAGGTGTTAGGGTTGCAGTTGGGAAGGCGGTCGAGTTTGACATCAGGTGAGACATCATCGGTGGTCGGTACGGTTCCGGGTAAGATGAAGTCGCTTTAATTTCCTGCAAGCCCGCATCTTTAAGGCGCAAATAGGCCACGAACTTGTGATACTCTGAAGGAACGTCGGAGGCGGAAAGAAGAAGTTTTTGCAGCGGTACCGAGAGTCGACGCTCCAACATGTCCCTCCACTGAGACTTATCCTTGTTGGAGTAGAGGGAGTCGGCCATATTGTCTTCGAAGACCGTAATGAAGTCGTGGAACTTCATGTTATTTTGGCGTAGGCCATCTATTCTGGATGTCGCTTGGTGACGAAGGGAGGGGTCTTGGCATCGCTGTTTTAAGGCGGCGATGAATTGATCCAAAGTCTCTATTTCCACCGGAACTGACGGGTCTTCCAGACACCGAAATGAAGATCGCATTTTTTCTAGTGCACCAGGGCCGAGACATTGGTACGCGAAATGAACCTTGGCGTTTTCGTCCGGAAAGTAAATCCCCGAGCCCTGGATCTGGTTCGTGAGTTGCGAGCAGAAGGAACGCAGTGTAGCGGAACTTCCATTGTATTGAGTGATAGGAGGCGGACATGGGCGGAAGATAGCGGGTGTAGCCGATTTGAGGACTGCCGATTGGGTGGGAGCGGGAGCGGAGGAGGAGAATATTTCTCCTACCCGAACTGGGTCCACTAGAGTTGCTGCCGCTAGGATGCCAGGCATCCGGAAGTATGGAATGCTCCATAAATCTGATGGTAATAGAGGAATCGAATCAGTATCCATAGGGTCAGCCTGTGAGTCTGAGAAGGTGTTCGGCATTCCAAGATGTGAGTATAGGAGTAAGTGAAGGTAAATGTGAATTTGGATATATAGGCTTGCGTATATATCCGTCTCGTGGACGCTTTGTAATGTCACTCGTGATGCCAGCACGTGAGTCTAACTTAAGGTTGGTAGTGAGGTACGAATGGTAGAGGTACGAATGGTAGAGGTACGAATGGTAGAGGTACGAATGGTAGAGGTACGAATGGTAGAGGTACGAATGGTAGAGGTACGAATGGTAGAGGTACGAATGGTAGAGGTACGAATGGTAGAGGTACGAATGGTAGAGGTACGAATGGTAGAGGTACGAATGGTAGAGGTACGAATGGTAGAGGTACGAATGGTAGAGGTACGAATGGTAGAGGTACGAATGGTAGAGGTACGAATGGTAGAGGTACGAATGGTAGAGGTACGAATGATAATATTAAGGGTGTTGAGGTCGAGAAGTTGACCAAAAACAAAGCGTAAGGAACTAACTACCAGGCCTTCAGCTTGTCTATATACATCCTGTTTCCCAACTTGAGAGCTTTGCGAAACGGAATAAGTTTTATGGTTACAGCTCAGCTTAAAACGCCCTTGGAGTTGGTAGTGTTCCGAGACCGAACAAATCCCGAAGCGACTGAAACACACGACCAAGATATGTTTTAGCACCGAAACTAAGTTCATCCGAATGCTTGAGAAGAAAGAAGAAAGAGGTTATTCTTACAGGTGTCTATGTTCCGGAATCATTGACAAATTACTCACGACTGAGTTAGGCCTACCCCGTGAAGCAATTACACCAAGACCACTGCAGACAGCGGAGAGCTCTTCAAAAGAAAGACCTATGGTGAAGGACATAACATTTGTTTCAATTGATCTCGATGGGAGTGTCACCAAGAAGCTGTGGCTATACGTGGTTCCTCATAGCACGCACCAACTGATCCTTGGAAAGAAATGGTTAGAGGATCAGGATGCGGTAATTCACTCGAAAGAACAAAAATTGGAGCTTCGAGGATGTGGTAGATCAATTTATAGTGTAAAACGTTGGCGCCACAAGTTTGTTGGAATAAAAGAGCCTAGAGCAGCTTCAGCAGATGTAATGTCCTCAATGGTAAAAACAATTCCTGTTTGCAAAGCTTCTTTAGAGGATATAAATAAAGCACTACGCACAAAGCCTTGCCTGACGACGGAAGAAGCTAGAGCACGCCTGCCAGACCCTGTTAAAGAATTTGCACATCTCTTTGCAGACGATAAGGGAGCTAACGACTTGCCACCATTCCGCGATTCACTAGATCATGCTATAAACTTGCGCCATGAGAATGGGAAGCCTCTTCGGCCTCCGTGGGGACCTCTATATAATATGTCAAGGGAGGAGCTGTTAGTTTTGCGGAAAACTTTGACAGAGCTTCTTGCAAAGGGATGGATCCGACCGAGCAGTTCAGCTGCTGCATCGCCAGTACTTTTTGCAAAAAAGCCAAATGGTGGACTACGTTTTTGTGTAGACTACCGGGGGCTGAACGCAATCACTGTGCCGGACCGATATCCTCTACCATTGTTCAGAGAAACCTTGCGTCAGTTAGCAAAAGCACGATGGTTCACAAAACTGGACATTAAGTCTACGTTTCATCGCGTAAGAGTCCGAGAAGGGGACGAATGGATGACGGCATTCCGATGTTGACTAGGGCTCTTTGAATGGTTGGTCACACCCTTCGGTCTTGTTAACGCACCAGCCTCATTTCAAAGGTATATAAACGAGCATCATAGAGAGCATTTGGACCTTGATGCGACTGCTTATGTTGACGATATTCTGGCATACACAGATGAAAGTGAAGAAGGCCATTGGAAGACAGTTCGTAGCATACTTAGGAAACTCGAAAAAGCTGGACTATATCTCGATATTGATAAATGTGAGTTTCTTTGCAAGCGTGTCAAATATTTGGGATTTATTGTAAAAGCTGGTGAGGGTGTAACTGTTGATCCGGTAAAGGTCGAAGCAATTTAGGAGTGGAATGCGCCAACAACAGTAAAGGGTGTTAGGTTGTTTCTTGGATTTTCAAATTTCTACAGGTGCTTTGTTGAAGGATTTACCGTTATTGCGGCGCCTCTAATAAACTTGACAAAAAAGAATGTTGAATGGCGATGGGGACATGAAGAGAACAAATTGTTCGAGAGGCTGAAGGAGATTTTCACAAGTCATATCCTAACGCACCACGCTCGCAGGAGCTCGTTCCATGAAAAAGGGGGAGGGTAATGTAAGGATTCAAGGTTATAGATGCCTGAGGTATTGTTAATCGAAATTTTTGTTAGCGCGTTTGTTCCTTTTTCGCGAAGCTTTATGTATATAGTACAGGTCTCCCATCGGGATTGGCGGGGCACGTTTAGTTCTTTGTCTCAATTATTACCTTTACCCTACCCACCACTTAGTCACCACCCACCTCTTAGTCATCAACCATCGCTTAGTCACCACCCACCTCTTAGTCATCAACCACCGCTTAGTCACCAACCACTCCTTAGTCATCACTTCCCTCTAAGCCCCACAATCGCTCTTTATCCCGGAGATTCTTACTGTAATTATCACGTGCAGGCTAGAAACTTGACATTACTAAACGTCGAAAATAAATACTATCTTTGAAATGGGTAACTCGTTTCATACACCTGGTACCGAGGATCTCATGGATACAGATAGTAACCCAAGTAACACACAACCCCCCTCGAGAGCTCCTCAATTAATATCCCCACATCTTTGGAGCTTGGCCTACATCACTCACTCACCTGCAATGCTTGAGGCAGCGAGTACCATAGATGAAGAGCGTGTGGGCCAGCTTTTCGCCTCGTCTTCATCTACCGTAGCACCAGTAGCATCCAACTCTATGTCCCCTCCAATACCTCAGCTACGGGCCCCCCAATGGCACTCTACGATGGAAAATCAAGCAATCTTCGTGCTTTCTGTTCCCAGCTTGTTAATCAAATTAACGGCGAAATATTTGTGTCTGAAGAGGCAAAAGTTCGATTTGCGTACCAATGTCTTTGCCCAGGAGCTCTATCCAAGATGAGGTCTTCTTTTCGTCACCTAGAGGACCCCTCTATCCCTCAAGAGATAAATACTCTTGACGAATTTCTGGCAGCTCTCCGCCAGCGTTGTCAGGATCCTGGTCTAGAAGAGCGAGCAAGTTGTGTAATTGATGGGTTATCCCAGGGTAATACTCCTTTTCATAAATTTATAACTATCTTTGAAGATAATATGGCCGACTCCACCTACTCCCATCAGGATAAGTCGCAGTGGAAAATCATGCTCCGGAGACGCCTTTTGCCAAAGCTTAAGGATGCTCTGGTCATGGCTCCTGATATTCCTGATGATTATCACTCATTTGTAACCTAATTGTGGCAAAAAGATTCTGGGTTTCAAGAAGCTCGCGCATCTAGCGTACCTATGGCTCCTCCCAGGTTTTATCCGCAAGCGCCACCTATAGCCCAACATTCTGCCCCAACCTCACTTATTTTTAAGGAGCCGACTGTATCGCAAGGGGGCACGGCAATGGATTTGGATGCTATTTCTCGACAGAAAGGACTCGACGGTCGCCTAACACAACAGGCCAAAGAAGCTCGCCGGACATTGAATCGGTGTGTTTGGTGCAACCGACAAGGGCATGCTACCCCAAACTGTCCTCTAGGGTCTCGCACTGCTGCGTCAGTCGATAGCTCATTGTCATATATCGCTCAGAATGAGCAGTTAAAAGATTAACTTCAATGGTAAGTCGCCTATTGGAGTCTGTAACAGTTAAGCAAACGAGTAGTCGAGACCTGTCTTATTCCCGTCATATGTATGTAAATGCAAAAATAGGAACAACATCTCTCTCTGCTCTTGTTGATACCGGCGCCTCCGGATTCGCATTCGTCTCTAAATCTCTCTGTGAAATTCTCCAGATTATCCCCAAACCGCTCAGATCTCCTATCGCAATCGTAAGCTTTGAGGGCAAACTCGGCTCGAAAGTCACGCATGAAGCATCTTTCCCACTAGCCCTTGGAAATCATAGAGAAACCATTTCAGCCTCTGTAATTCAGCCTAGTAAGTTTGATCTAGTTCTCGGACTTAAATGGCTAGAAAAGCATGCACCTTTCGTTGACTGGAAAAGTAACACAATTACTTTTGGTGAGCTATGCCTAAATTCATCTTGCTGCAATTTTGAAACCACCATACCGTATCACGACAGCCCTGTCAAAGCCCGCAACGAAAGAAAAAATAATAATGATCATAGGGAAAAGATCACTATAAGCCCCACAACGCCAAAAAATCCAGTTCAGGTACTTGCTACAGCATTTGTGATTGACATGCAGCAACCTGGAAGTAAATACTTTGCCCTAAGCCTCCGAGACATGGATATAATGCTTGATGACTCTTCAGAAAGACTGCATAGTTTACGTATTGGAAATGCTTCTATGGTTATTCCCAAAAACGCCAATCCTAGGGAGTACTTGCCACCTCAATACCATGACTTCCTTGACATTTTTGACCGAAAGCAAGCTAATATTCTTCCACCTCATCGAACCTGGGACCATGCTATTGACCTTCAGCCCGGAAAACAGCCTCCCGTAGCTAAGCCATATTCGATGAATCAATATGAATTAAAAGCACTACGTGAATATCTCGATCAAGAGCTCTCTAAGGGCTTCATCCGGGTGTCGAGATCTCCCGCCGCCGCGCCAGTTTTATTTGTTAAAAAAGCTAACGGAGACCTCCGCTTTTGTATCGACTATCGAGGACTTAATGCAATATCAGTGAGAAATTGACATGCTCTCCCCCTCATCACGGAAACACTCAGTCAATTGTCACGGGCCAAGTATTACACCAAGCTGGATGTTATATCAGCCTTCAACAAGCTAAGAATCAAGGAAGGCGATGAGTGGAAGGCAGCATTCACATGCAGGTACGGATTATTTGAGCCCCTCGTGCTTCCTTTTGGCCTTTGTAACGGCCCTGCTTCTTTCCAATCTTATATCAACCATGCTCTTCGGGGATTACTAGACCGTTTTTGCACTGCTTACATGGATGATATACTTATCTACTCTGAGAATCTTGAAGATCACCGTAAACATGTTAAAACGGTATTCCAGCGTCTGAGAGAACATGGCCTACAAGTGGATATCAGTAAATGTGCTTTTGAAACAACCAGAGTCACTTATCTAGGTCTCATTGTATCGACAGAGGGAATTCACATGGATCCGAAAAAGGTTGCTTGTGTACAAGAATGGCCCACTCCTCGATCAGTTCGTGATATTCAAGGTTTCCTTGGTTTCGCAAATTTTTATCGTCGTTTTATACCTGAATTCTCTCGCCTAGCCTCTCCACTCACGCACCTCACCAAGAAGGATGTCCCCTTTCGTTGGGATACAGCATGCGAATCAGCATTTTTACGGATCAAAAATGCTTTCAAAGAAGGCACAATGTTAGCACATTTTAACCCCAAGCTTCAAACCGTCCTAGAAACTGATGCGTCAGATTTCGTGACCGCCGCTATTCTTTCCCAATATGATAAGTCCGGAATACTCAGACCGGTGGCCTTTATGTCAAAAAAAATGATCCCGGCTGAGTGTAATTACGAGATATTTGACAAGGAATTATTGGCCATCGTTCATGCCTTTGAAACTTGGACATCGGAATTAGGATCAGTGGAAGCTTCTACACTTATTCTCACAGACCACAAGAATCTAGAGCAATTCACAACCACCAAAAAATTAAATCGGAGACAAGTCCGCTGGAACGAGTTGCTATCAGAGTATGACTTCAAAATCGTTTTCCGGCCCGGTAAGCAAGGTGGAAAGCCTGACGCATTAACCCGGATTAGTTCTGATAGGCCTCAAAACGCAGAGGATAACCGTAACCTTCACCAACACCAAATTTTGCTGAAGCCTCACCAAATTCTACGAAGTCTGAGCACAGCAGTATCTAATGATCCTGGTAATTTGGATCCTCCCCAAACCCCAGAGCTGTCTACGGATCAATGGAAATTGCATTGCGCCCAAGATAAATACTGCCAAGAAATCAGATCCGCACTCGCAAATTCTAAAACTGAACGAAAAGAAATACAGCTTGCAAGCTGCGCAACTACCGAACACTCATTTAAGCTTAGTGGGAAAGAATACGTCCCTAAGACATTACGCGAGGTATTGTTGAACCAACTTCACAGCAATCCCTTGTATGGGCACCGGGGATCAGCTGCTCTTTATGGCATGATATCACGGCAATATTGGTGGCCGGACTGTCACAAAGATTCAGTAAAGTACGCTCGGGGATGTGAGGCATGCCAAAGGAATAACCCTTCAGCCCAAAAGCCATACGGGTTCCTTCAACCACTTCAGGCCCCGGAAGCTTCTTTCCGGCACCTGACCCTCGACTTCATTGGTCCCCTACCCATCTGTCGAATTCGTGACTTCTCATACCGATTCATTCTTCAGGTTGTAGATCGCCTCACAAAACGAGTCTGGATAGCGCCAATGGAAGGTACTTCCGCTCGGGAAACAGCCGAAACCTTTCTGTCTCACGTGGTTCGTTTTGCGGGTTTGCCAGATTCCTTAGTGTCAGATCAAGGAAGGGCCTTTATAGACTCAACGTGGAAAGACATCTGTGCCAACTTGAAAATAAGCCACAAACTATCAACTTCTTACCATCCCCAAACTGACGGCCAAACTGAAAGAGCCAACAAAACTTTAGAGGTTTATCTACGACATTATGTTAACCACCATCAGGACGACTGGGCGAAACATTTACCTATGGCTGAGTTTTGTTGTAATAATCATATTAACGCATCCACAGGAGTTACACCCTTCTTCGCGTCATTTGGTTGTCACCCTCGCTTAGATTTTAGGCCCGAATCAGATACCTCCACGACTCGCACAATCCCAGAATTCACTAAGCGTATGGCAGGCCTAGTCAAATCTTGTTCAGAAAAAATAACCCTCGCTCAGGCTTACCAGTCATCATTTGCTAACGAGAATTGACTCCCTGCTCCACGATATCAAGTCGGGGACCGCGTATATCTATCGCTGAAAAACCTTAGGCTTTCAAGACCCACTAAAAAACTTGATCATATACGTGCTGGTCCATGGCGTATAACATTGATGAAAAGCCCACTCGTCGCTAAATTAGACCTACCATTTCAACTCAAAATCGACAATAATTTTCATGTTAGTCTCCTACGCCCAGCCTATATGGGCTTCCCATCTCAACAGCAATTACGGCCACCGCCGATAGAAACTATGACCAATGAACCCGATATATATGAAGTTGAAGCTGTCCTAGACTCTCGAGTTTGTAGGAAAAAGGTACAATATTTGATTCGTTGGACTGGCTGCGAAGACACTACCTGGGAACCTTACCAAAACTTAACCGGATGTCAAGAGCTACTGTTAGATTTTCACAAGTCATATCCTAACGCACCACGCTCGCAGGAGCTCGTTCCATGAAAAAGGGGGAGGGTAATGTAAGGATTCAAGGTTATAGATGCCTGAGGTATTGTTAATCGAAATTTTTGTTAGCGCGTTTGTTCCTTTTTCGCGAAGCTTTATGTATATAGTACAGGTCTCCCATCGGGATTGGCGGGGCACGTTTAGTTCTTTGTCTCAATTATTACCTTTACCCTACCCACCACTTAGTCACCACCCACCTCTTAGTCATCAACCACCGCTTAGTCACCACCCACCACTTAGTCATCAACCACCGCTTAGTCACCACACACCTCTTAGTCACCAACCACTCCTTAGTCATCACTTCCCTCTAAGCCCCACAATCGCTCTTTATCCCGGAGATTCTTACTGTAATTATCACGTGCAGGCTAGAAACTTGACACTGTCTTTCACAGATTGATGAACAAGGACAGATACGACCAGTAGCTTATTTTTCGAAAAAGCTATCTAGCGCAGAGGTAAATTACCCAATCCATGATAAGGAAATGCATTTGATTGTGTCCTGTTTACAAGAATGGAAGCCAGAGCTCATATCAGTCGAAAAGCCGTTTACAATCCTCAGCGATCATAAAAATCTGGAGTACTTTACTTCTAAGCGTCTTTTGAATGAACGGCAAATTAGGTATAATGACGTACTACAACAGTTTTGCTATAAATTCAAATGACAACCTGTTATGCCGAGCTTCGGTGAACGTGCTCGTTCCGGCAGCAGGAGCTTAGACGGACCGGTACACGGCAGAGTACGCTGGGGTCACGGAAGAGCCGATGCGGCTGCAGTCGGGCTGGAGTGTTTGGATAAGTTAAGCGATGTTCGGCACACAAAGAATATCTGTGTTTGCTGCATTTGATCTGGTCACACACAGACATATTCTTGGTATAAATAGGCTGAAGTCTGCCACATTGTAAATATTTTTATCATTATTCTTATCATCTTTTAATTCAATCTTACATTCCTGCCATACGCGCAATTGCCTGCTCTGCCCAAGCATCTGAATCCTTTTAGTAACTCTGCGCAATTGTACGTACCCCATCATATACCTAGTAAAACACAACCAGGGAACAATTGTGAGAGACCAGACGCTTTATCTCGGCGCGATCAAGATAAACCTGTGGGATTTAGCGACGAAAGGACAAAGGGACGTATAATGCAGCTCTTACCATCTTTGTAGGCACATACAACAATTATAGAGCCAAATCAGGACAAGGACGCTTCAGAAAAACCCGACGACCCAGCTGCTTCGGCCAGGCTATTTGAGGATGATGAGGTGCAGACGCTGTGGAAGATAGGTGTTAACTCAGACGAGGATTGGCGACGAGCGCGCAATGCAGTTCTGGCAGGTGAACGTGGTTTCCCACCTGACTTAGCCTTAAAAATGACAGCAAATATAGCTGAGTGCACATTGGCTACCGATGGTGTTCTTCGCAGCAGGGAAAATAGAATTTGGGTTCCTTATTACGAGCCTCTCCGGAGAGCAATTATGCAAAAGACACATGATAGTCAGCTGGCGGGCCATCCTGGTAAGGACACCATGGCTGGGATACTTCTACGTCGTTGGTTTTGGCCGAAGATGAGGGACTCAGTGCGACAATTTATTCGGAATTGCAATGTTTGTGGACGAGCAACGGTTTGGCGTGAAGCAAAGGCGGGGTTTTTGCAGTCACTTCCTGTTCCGGAAAGGATTGGCAGCGACTTTACGATTGACTTTGTCACAGATTTGCCACCTTCAGAAGGCTGCACAAATCTGATGGTCATCACGGATCGACTCTCAAAGGACATATTCATTTTTGGTACAAATTCGATGACTTCGGAAACATGCACTAAACTATTTGATGACCGTTACTCTCGGTATTATGGATTTCCGCGCTACTTAACGAGTGACAGGGGTAGTGATTGGACAAGTCATTTTTGGAAGACATTTTGTCCGCTTACTGGAATCACTCAAAGGTTGACAACATCTTATCATCCACAATCCAACGCCAGTGAAAGGGCCAATCAGGAAATCTATAAATACTTGCGGGTTTTTACATCTTACGCCCAGGATAATTAGATGGGTCTCCTCCCTATGGCTCAGCTTGCATTGAATTCACGTCCAAATTCTGCTATCAGCGGAATAAGTCCCTTCTTCCCCTGACATGGTTACGAATTAGACCCCCTTATGGATCCAACTCCATTGGTAGACAAAAACTCCAATCATCCGGGCCGAATCTCTGCAATCAATTACGTTCAACGATTGAGAGACGCTCAAGACCTTGCACAGGCCGCAATGGCATCTGCACAGCAGAGGAATGAGCAAAATACTAATAGACTGCGCCGGCAACCTGAAAGATTTGAAGTTGGTGATAAGGTATGGCTCGATCTACTTCATATTAAAACGCCACAATTCTCGAAAAAACTTGCTTGGCAACATGCCAAATATGAGGTTATAGCTGTTCCAGATGCGTTAACTGTAGAATTAAATGTTCCTGGTAATGTACACAAACGCTTTCATGTTGAGCTGATCAAACGTGCTGGAAACGATCCTCTCCCAAGTCAGGTTCGCGATGATGCACAGAACCCTCCGTTACTCGATGACCTGGAAGAGCCCGAGTATGAAGTTGAAAATATCATACGAGCTAGAACTATTCGTCGTGGAAGGGGAAAATATAGACAAGCTCTAGTTAAGTGGATTGGATGGGTTGATCCTACATGGGAACCCTTGGAATATGTCAAGAATACAGCGGCTTTAGGATAGTTTGAAGCAACGTATGGTTCAATAGAAAGTCACGATGGGCCTACAGAAACAAGTGTCGGAGCTTATGTTGGCCCGGCCGAATCCCACACGTTAGCTCAACGAAAAGCAAGAAGAAAGGAAAAGAAAAATTCCTAGATTGAGGAGGGGAATTGTGACGGCTAGTAAGCCGATTTGGCCTGTAGCCTACAATGGTCATCGCAGGCAATTTATTATTAATGCATGACTAACATTTGCGTCATACTTGGGATATGACCATGATTTGTTGCATGGGTCATAGAAGCGAGGGTACATTTAGAAACAGGGTCATAACACGATGGCCACAGCATTGTGTTTCTGATGTATTACTAGATGGGTATGATGAAACATAGCAGCTTGATGGGACACAGGATCTATATAAAGTTCTCTTGCTACATAGTTTATTTGTTCTCTATAGTTGAATTATAGAAATACCATCATCCATAAAAATGCCCATTGCTTTCTATAGTTGATCCGTGACATCCACACGTGATAGTACAGTTGCTTAGGTAACCACCTAAGCCCAGTCAAACAGTCGAACTGTAACAGCAGGACACTGATCGACCAATCACTGATGAAGAAATCCTCAATAGAATCTACCTATCTATCAATGGCTTTCCACTCGAAAGACTGAACTGGCATAATGCCTACTACACAATCCGGACCCAAAAACTCTCTCTACAAGCTGCTCTCCAGTTACTAAAAGAAGCTGAGAGCCCGACGCCTAGTGCAGCACAGTTGACTAATCTTGTTGAATCCCGTGGAAAGAGTACCAACACAAGTAGAGATAGGAATAGAAGAGGACGTGGTGGGCATCCTGGAAAAGCTCGCGAGAGCGCTCTTAGAAGGGGTAGAGGTAAGCCCAAAAGAGGACACAATAGCAGAGGAAGTTGAGGTAATTATAATTCTCGTGGAAATTTTAACAAAAATTATAATAGTAATTTGGATAACCAGCGAAACGAGACTTGTGGATTCTGTCAGGAGCCAGGCTATTGGCAGAGGAATTGTCTAGCCTTTAAAAGGTCTTGTGAGAATTACAAGTCCGGCTCGCGCATACTTGAGGAAAAGTGTGCGATAGAGCTGTCATCGGCTAAATGCATAACTGCGATATCTATGATGTCACGGGTTATTGAAGAAGGTTATGTCATGGGCTGTGGTTAATAAGGTTGATATAATTGGCCCGAGCTTTGAGCGAGCGAATTAGGGTATAAATGGAGGGTTTTCTGCCACACATTGTAGATCATGACCAGATATTACCAAATCTTACTATTCTATCTTATCAGATCAATTCATCAAACATCTACATTAAGATCCATATCAAACTTTAAATACTTAATCATAATCTCCTCTAAGCAACCTTCTCTGCCATACTTGCAAGTCAGGCAAAACTCCTACCAAACAATCCAACAGGTCTCGTCAGCAATACCTTGATTCAAAACAAAATAGTTTAGAATATGGGCAGGTAGTATCTGAGCAAAATGTTGAAAGAACAGACCATATTCTGTGATGCTGTCACGCAGATGAAAGCGGACTAAGCTATTTAGGTCATTTGTAGTTTTTTTACATAGTTCAGATAAACAGATATATTATTCACCATGGCTTATGAAGATATACAACCTGAACTCTTGCCTTATTGCTTCCTTGTCTAATTCTTCTACGTGATATATACACCTCAGGGGACATAAATTCAACAGGTTATGAGCCCAGTGGCCAGGCTCATTAGGTTAATATTCAGTTGATTCTCCGGTCTCCTGTGTAGACGAGAATTGTAAGTCTCTCTAACTGCCCTGTGAACAGAAGAGAAAGAGAAAAGCCAGCTAATCTGTACTCAGCTGCAAACCGCAAAACCGAAAATTCCTTCAGAGCCTACCGATTGGCAGGCGCGCAACATCAGCCTGCTTATAGTATGCGCGCCAAAAAATAGAACTGCATCACTGTAATAATGAACGACTACACGAAAAACGAGAGGTCTAGCTTCCCTAACCTCAATCAATTGAACCATGAGAAATGGTTTCGATATATGACAATAAAGCTGATGGGTAAAGATATTTCCTTTGTCACTGAATCCAGCCTCCACGAATTTGCCTGGATTTCCGAAAGCAACCCTTTCCCCGCTGAAACATAATCCGTCCCTCAGAAAACGGAAGATGGTAGTGGTCCACAGAAAGATACCTCGAAAGATGGCATTCAGGGAATAATTGAAGGGATTCAAAGACTAGGTGGATCTTGGAATGTTGAGAAACAGCGGAACTACGCCAGAGCAGAAGCTCAAGCTCTCACAGTAATGTTTAAGTGCTTAGATGACGATGACCAGGTCCTTTACGACGACCACAGAAATGCTTTTTGGTTTTGGAACGCCCTAAAAGCGAAGTACAACAAGCCCCAAACTGTTGTTTCTTCTTTTTATACAAATAAGATCTCTATATTTACTTACAAAGAAGATGCTGAACTTGGCGCAAATCGGGCTAGGCTCTTCAGGTACCGTCGCAAAGTTATCAGCGCAAACCCACGGATGAATCATGCCTACCCCGACGATGTCTTATTTGACATTCTTACTGACAATCTCCCGGACTTGTACAAGTCAACAGTGTTTTCCTTGCTTACCCAGTTGATGTATACTGTTGACCAAAAGATGCAATTTTTGTACCAGGTCGAGAGTAAGACTAGCACTTTGTACTGTATTGATAGTGAGGAAGAAGAATCTGCCAGAATTGCTAAAGATCGCAACCGAGGACGTTGGAATAGAGCAAACTCTCATCCAGCTCGAGACTACTCAGAATCTGATCAGTCTATGCGGGACTCTAGGCATAGAAAGTGCTATTTGTGCAAACTTAAGCAATTTGTTCGAGATTGCCCAGATCTCGAGCTCGCCGTTCGTGCCGTTGAGACGCACCATGAAAATCGGCGGCGTGACGCGAAGGCTAAAAGGTCTAGCGGAACAAAATCTCATCCAACCTCCAGCAAAGCACCCCTAAAAATGAGTAAGAAATCTAAGAAATCTCATGCGTATGCCGCCCATCAATCTTCATCTTCATCTGAAGAGTTAAGCAAAGAGGACGATATTGAATCAGTCGCTCTAACAGAACCTGAAATTAGTAAGGCACACCCATCTTCTTGGCCTGCAGACACAGGTGCATCCTCACATATGTCTGACCAACTTTTACTCTTTAGGCAACTAAAACCCATATTGCCCAAGAGAGTAAAGGTCGGAGGGGGAGAGCTAAGGAGTGAATTTAAGGGTGTTGTTAAATTAAAGTGTCTAGATGGTTCATCTATGCTGTTATCCGATGTTCTCTGTGTACCTAATCTTGGAATAAATCTACTTTCAGTTCGTGGTTTATGTCAAGCTGGACTAAAATTTACTGGCGACAAGGTTACGCTACTCTTGCTAGATGGAAAACGGAAAATAGTGACAGCCAAAATGAATAATGGCCTTTATGTCGTATCTCATATCTCCAATAGTTACGAAGAAACCGCTTTTCCCAGTATGGAAATTAACAGCGCAACTTCATATCAGGTGGAACATGTAACAAACCACATTGAGGATAAGGGTTCAGCTCCGTCTGATGATTCAAAAAACAAAACTTGTGATCAAAATTATGGAATACTAAATGATACTGATGATACTGATATTCAGGACTTGAATGATGGCACAGATAAGGCTGGAGAAGTAGAGTGATACCTACTTTGGCATCGACGATTTGCCCATCTTGGGCCTGATAAAATACGCAATCTCCATAACGTCACTACTTTGAAGAAGCAGATCAAAATCCCGAGAAACCTTGATGTATGCGAAGTTTGCGCCTTGACTAAGATGCGCAATCGAATTCCAAAGCAACTGCGATCCTGGACATTAGAACTCTTGGGACGTGTTCAATTTGATGTCGCAGGTCCCCTCCCAACCACCATCCGCGGAAATAGATACTTCCTTCTCATTAAAGAGATTAGCACCAGGCGAGACTGGGTCTATCCTCTGGCAAATAAAGTGGAAGCTTACAACTCTGTTAATAAGTGGAAAACAATGGTTGAACTCCAGTTAAACAAGAAAGTTAAGGCAGCTGGATGCGATAACGCCCCCGAATTAATCAAAGCGATCAGAGAATGGAACGCAAAAGATGGCGTCACTATGGAACTAGCAACTATCGCCGCGTCTTATCAAAACGGGCCTGCTGAACAAACAATTCAGACCGTCAACGTCGACTCAAGGGACATGATTAAGGACGCTGAACTCCCGCTTGAGTTCTGGGATGAAGCAGCTGAAGCTGACTGTTATATGAGAAATAGGACTGCTAGTGGTCCACGTATTAATTGTGAAAGAATTAGTCCTTTGGAGTCATTCACTGAAAAGATCCCCGAGATTGACCATATCCGTAGATGGGGGAGTAAATGCTATTACTTTGTAGACAGAAAGTCTATTCCAGCTAAGGAAAGAAAAGACAAACTTGTAAATCCTGCAAGGGTTGGCGTGTTCATGGGATATTCAGAGACCACAACAAGCCACTTCAAAGTCTATTCCCCAGAGCGTGGCTATGCGATTGAAGTCAGCATTCTTAAGGTTGATGAGAAGATAAATGGGGGAACAATTGATTTAAAAATCCGATCATCTGGTGTAGGACCTCAAGGCACTAAGAATGAGATGAATGATTGCAATCCTAGAGGACGTCCAAAGAATACTACATTTAGTCCCACCAAAAAATCAACACTTTCCAGTGATCATTTAAGAAAGCCCATGCAAGAGTCTTCACACGAATCCGAGACAGGCTCTAAGGTAGCCAATTCTGAAACTACCCAAAATCAGAATTTAGATATTTTACCAGATCGATATGATCAAGAATCTCGTAAAGATTCTGAAGTTACTATTTCCGGCCCGCCATCAATTAAGCCAGGCGCAAAAATCAATCCGGAATTACTTAATAACAAATCCAATACAATCTCCTCATTACTCACCCCCGAGTCTGTGCCCCCAGCAGAAAATCCATCCTCAGAAGATAAAGACTCGGTTAAAAGTGTCATTCCTGAGTTGCCTCAACCGGTAGATACAATTTATACTGGAAATAAAAGGACATTCAATAATACTGTATCCGCAGAACAATGCACTCCGGAACAAATAATTAGAAAAATAACTAGCAGTGAAAATACAACAGATAAAAGAAAGCTATCTTTAGAAGCTAAAAAAGGGGTGAAATCTGCCGCACCCGGTACACCACAGCCCACCGTAAAAGAGAAAGACACCAAGGAGAAGGGCAGCCCCATTCTATCAAAAGTATAAACCTCAACAAAACTTTCCAATGAGGGTTCAAATGGTAAACCATACAATAAAATAACTGTGGCATCAGAAAGCCAGGCTTCAAAGATTCAGATGCTTGAGCAGCCCAATCAAGTAACAGTCGATCAATCTTTCCCTACTCATCGGTATTTTACCAGGGGGAGTAGAAAAAGAAGCAATTCCGAGACTCATAGTCAAAATCCCAAGAGATTGCGTGCTTTTTTCGCAAAAACTTTAGATAATGAGGGTGACGTGAACATTGACTTACTTAAGAGTATGCTTGGAGAAGGCTTCCAAAGTGCATTTCTTACTGACGTCAAATGCGGAATTACAATTCCTCGAACATACACAGAAGCTGTAAATGACCCTAGATATTCTAAACAGTGGAAAGCAGCCATGGCAGAAGAAATGCTTGCCTTACATTCCATCAACAATTTTCGCAAAGTCCTTCTTCCTCAAGGTGCAAGCCTTGTCACTTGTAAGTGGGTATACGCAATAAAAACCAAGGATAATGGTGTTGAAAAGAGTAGTGTGTTTTGAATCAATGTCAATTGATTAATCACGTGTCACTTGGAGAGAATAAGAAGACTGAAGTATTTTTGTCAGAAACGCACGGTAGAGTTGTTAATTTTTACAATCCGGATCTAACCAGACTATATAAACTGTGACGGCTGGCAAGCCTTAATATGATCTGTAGACTATGCTTGGTAGCGCAGTCTTAGGCTTATGCAGAGGGGCACCTAGGGAATCTGATCATGTGATATTGGTTAGGTAATGAACGTATATTTTGTAGTATTTGCCTCAGGCAGAAGTGTTACAGAGTATGGAATATTTGACCTTGTAATTACTGGAGTTTACTCTCCAAAGATTTACTATAGATTACCATAGTCTATATCAATTGCCTTACGCTTGTATAGCCCAACCGTGACATATACTACCAATATGTAAAACTGACTAACAGGGTTTACGTGATTAGCAATAAATACGGTTAAGCGCATTTAGTAAGTGCATTAATTAGTATGTGTGCACTAAGGTAGGTATTCCCTTTAGTACGCATGACAATTAGTAAATCACTAATGAAACCCTCATTTCCAACAAAAGGTTCCCTCGAAAGATTTAAAGCAAGACTTGTTGCAAGAGGATTTAGCCAGATATTTGGGGAGGATTGTAACAAGACGTTTGCTCAAATCAATTGTATAGATACACCGCGCCTCTTTCTAGCCACAGTTGCAGCTGAAGACCTTGAGTGTCACCAATATGATATTAAAAACGCGTTCACAGAGTCCCATCTAAAAGAAACAATTTACTTGTCTCCCCCAAAAGGTTTAGATGTTAAGATAGGCTACGTATGGCAAGCACTGCGTAGTCTCTATGGTCTAAAACAAGCAGCTCGAGACTGGAATAAACTTTTTAAAAAGGAGCTCAAGTCTAAGGGATTCATCCAGAGTCTTGCAGATCCATGCTTGTTCACGCATCCTGATAAGAGCTTGAAACTTTTAGTATATGTTGACGATATTGTTGCTTCTGCGAGAAAAATTAAAGAAATTGATTGGTTCAGCCAAATTTTACACAATAAGTTCAAGACCAAGCCTCTGGGGGAGATTAAAAAGATACTTGGTGCTAGAATCACTCGAGACCGAGAAAATCGCACAATTTACCTAGATCAAGAAGAATATATTACAAGCATACTTGATAAGTTTGGAATTACCCATTCAAAGCACCGAGTCAAAAGGATTCCAGCTTCTGACTACGAGCACCTACGACCTGCAAACTCAGAGAACAAACGGATCAATATCACAGAGTACTAGCAGGCTATATGAAGTATTATGTATGCTATGATATTCACAAGACCTGATATAGCATTTGTTCTCGGAAAACTTAGCCAATTCATGAGCAACCCCGCTGAGCACCACGGCCAAGCATTAAAGAACTTTTTTTGTTACCTCAAATCGACAGCCGATCAAAAGATTTGTTACAGTCCAGGTGGAACTCACAAGCAGTTCGTGGTTTATTCGGATGCAGACTGGGCTGGCGATAAGGTTGATAGGAAAAGTATTTCCGGGAGTATTGCAATGTTCTACGGCGGTCCAATTTCATGGTCGAGTAAGAAGCAAAGATCAGTAGCAACTTCAAGTTGCGAGTCTGAATATATTGCTATAGCTTCCTGTGCAAAGCAAGGATAGAGGATTGCTCAATTATTCAGAGACATGGACTTTTCAAAATATGTTGGTACTAACCCAGATCAAGTCCAGTTGATGGGAGACAATCAAGGGGCCATTGCACTCATCAAGAACCCCCATCTTAATGACAGGTCAAAGCACATTTATGTGTGCTATCATTTTATTTGAGATCTTATCGAGCAAGGTCTCTGTCGAGTTGATTATGTTTCAACACTTGATATGATCGCAGATGGAATGATGAAGCTTTTGGGAAGAATCAAATTTGAAGAGTTCAAAGCTCAAATGGGCCTTTTGTGAGGTTTATGAAAATAGTACTCCAGCTAGACTCACGGGATTACATTTCCATAACTTATTGATTGACCAATATGGTCTGAGGGGGAGTGTTGAAAGAATAGACCATATTCTGTGATGCTGTCACGCAGATGGAAGCGGACTGAGCTATTTAGGTCACGTGTAGTTTGTTTACATAGTTCAGATCAACAGACGTAGTATTCACCATGACTTATGAAGATATACAACCTGAACTCTTGCATTATTGCTTCCTTGTCTAATTCTCCTACGTGATATATACACCTCAGGGGACATAAATTCAACATAGAATAATAATACTCGTTATGACTATACCAATCCCCGCGAATGTGCAAATATTGTAATAGAAACAGCACTGGTATCAACGGATCTAATGAAAAGAAGCTGAAAAATAGACTTTGGTGCCACGCGACACTTTAGTGAAACACTTGGAGATTTCACTGGGTTAAAACGCTGGTCGCTTCTCAGAAACGTATCGATAGCTCACGGCAATATTTGCTATTCCGATGGGCATGGAACCTGCAAAATTGCAGGCCTAACTCTAAAAGATGTCTGGTATGTACCTGCATTCAAAGATATCAGATTAATCTCAGTTGGAGTGCTCAACAAGGATGGAATAAAAATTACTTTTGAAAACGGTATGGCTACGGCAAGTAAAAAATCAACAATCTTATTTAAAGCCCCTTTACAAGATAATCTTTTCCAACTGGCAGACGAAGCCAAACTATGCAGTGGTTCAAACGCTCAATTTTCAATTTCAGCTCACCAATTGAGTAGTACAATAATACCATTTTCAGCTGATGATATGTCGCGTTTACCATCAAATGATGCAGAGTTATGGCATTTCTAACTAGCTCATGCAAATTATAAGACCATATCTAAACTTCCCAACATCCCAAATAAGCCCGGGGCTATTTCCAAGAGTGAGAATGCGTGTTAAGCATGTTTAGCTGGCAAAATGAAAGAGACTTTCTCCAAAAAGACCACTGATCGGATGTCCAGGCCAGCACGGAGACTACATGCTTGTTACAGTTATGAGACTTGGGAGGTATCATCATGTGCTGACCTTTGCAAAGATATCACTGTTATGGTGATGGTTGTGTGTAGAATATATTTATGATGAAGGAAGAAGATGAAAAGTGTGTATTCAAAAAATATCTTACAAGGTGGCGATACGCCTACTATTTATACTCCAACTTTCTCGCTACACAATCAACTCTATTCAACAATCACATGGCCAGTGCTTAGGAAGCAAGCATGTCAAACATAGCAAACACATGTATCACGTGATGCACACGATTGCACAACAATGCTGATTTTTCCGGAAAATTGCCAACTACAGCAAGAGGTTACAATTACTTTATGGTTATTATCAATGATGCGTCAAGATGTGGATGGTTACATCTTCTCAAGAATAATAGTACAGCAGATTGCTTACCGGCAATTAGAGAAATAACAGCTCATGTACAACTTTCTTCTGGGGAAAAAGTTACACAATTTACAGCAGACAATGGAACGGGAGAATTCAGACAGGCTAGAAAAGACTGGTGTAAAGAACAAGGAATTAAAGTGAATCTCTCACCGCCATATAAGCACTCTCTAATTGGAGTCGCTGAACAAGAAATCGGGCTCTTAGTTCAATTGGCAAAATCTATGATGTTCCATGCACAAATAGACTGGAAAAAATACTGGTGCTACGCAATTGAGCACGCTATGTACATCCGCAATAGACTTACAACTTTGGCACTGCCTTATGGTCAACAGAAGACACGCTCAGGCTCCAATATCACGCCCATATCGGCATTCCCTGACAAGCAGATTTCTTTGCAGAAGTTAAGAGTGTTTGGCTGTGCAGCATTCCCACTCATACATAAAGAAACTAGAGTCGCCCCTTCAAAATTTGCCCCAAACATTGAAACTAACTGGATTTTTATAGGCATTCAGAGCAATTCTATTTATATCTTGCTAAACAGAGATACAGGTACCGAAAAGTGCACCGTCAATTGTGAATTTAGGGAACATATTTTTCCTGGTATGAACGTGCAGCGTACAAATATCAAGCCTTTGATATCACAGATCCAAGGAAGCTTCCGTCAAAACAAGCCGATATATTCCCAAATGAATACTCCCAAGACTTCTGATTATAATAGATTGTTTAAGAAAAGAGTTTTAGACTCGGGTCACAATCTTGTTCAAGTCTCTAAAGACTCAGACCCTGAAAATATATACAGAACTAAGTCTGCCAACTCAAATGCTGATACTAACCTAACTAGCAGAAACTCAGAGAAACAAAGTGAATTATCAGTATCCCAGGGAGTTTCCAACCCCAATGATTCCGAACCTCAAATAGTCACACGTTCAGGAAGAATTGCAGGGCTTAATACAGAAAAGATCAGCACTAAAGGATTTGGGAGCAGCGTTGCCATGATGGTAAAAGCCTTAAATGCGCTACACATAGAGCAACCACATGAATCAACTTCATCAGGTGCCCCTGCAGTTCTATTTGAATCACTAACCTTAGAGCAAGCTTTTAATGAAAACAAGCCAGCATGGGAGGCTGCCATACTTGACAAGTTGAAATCCCTTGAAAAGAATAATACCTTTAATATTATAAAAGCAAACTGTACAACCCTAAACAAGCGAAGATTAATATCATCACGCTGGGTACTAAGGAATAAATTTAATTCTTTTGGTTTGATTGCTCGAAGAAAAGCTAGGATTGTCGGAAAAGGATACGAGCAACAGCATGGTATAGATTATTTTTAGACATTTGCAACTGTTATACGTTATACAATCTTACGTGCAGTTTTCTCATACGCGGTAGTTCACGATATGGAGCTCAATTACCTTAATGTTGACACAGCCTTCCTCAACCC
The DNA here is from genome assembly GCA_028751805.1 of Podosphaera xanthii. Lineage (NCBI taxonomy): Eukaryota > Fungi > Ascomycota > Leotiomycetes > Helotiales > Erysiphaceae > Podosphaera > Podosphaera xanthii. The sequence continues at coordinate 10,712,796 of JAPWIX010000004.1, forward strand.
AACTTTGAAGGAGCCTAACATCATGAAGATTCCAGATTTTTTTTATCTACTCTACCCGTGGATTCAAGGTAACAAAGATGAATACTATCTTGAAATTAAAAAGGCGTTACATGGCCTGAAACATGTAAGGGTCAAAAGATAATTGCTATTCGCAGAATATCTAGAGCTAGATACAAAAGAAGATCTTGAAGTGAAGAAGCAAAGAAAAGCGAGAGCAAACATCATATATCTATACCTCATGTTCAACATTTCCTCCCTTTCTTCGCATGATCTAAATCAAAATCGCATGATCTACAATCTCTGCATTTGCCTCTAACATCTTATGATGCTTTGGTGTCCTTTGTGCAGACAACCAGTGTCTCGTCACGTCTCACTCTTCATCGCAAACGAAACTGTAAAATCAACATATGTTACCGTAAATGTTTGGGGAAATTTGCGTGTCGGAGAAGTTTCAGCTTGGAGCTGCTTAGCAAAGAGTATTCTTTTTGCCTTAGGCACCAGCCTTAAAATTACCAGGCATTGGCCTGTGACATAAATAGGCCTTAGCCTAATGAAAGTCAGGCCTCAGGCCTGTAACAAAACAATCCCCGCGAGAATGGTTCTTTGAAGTTAAACAATTTTTCAACTATTTGGGATTTACACAAGGAGATGATGACCCAAAATTATTTATATCACTGCCAATGGGGGAGAAAGGAGGGAGACTCTTCGTTCTCGTCTTTGTTGATAATTATGACAGCTGGGTAGCTAGAAAGCCCTGTAGCCTACGCTGGTAAGCGCAGGCGCTAAAGTGAGGGCGTAAACTGGGACCTATGAAACTAAGGAATATGAAACTAGGGTAGTGGTGGTGCTATCAGGTTTCATCCTTGGGGACACAACTCGCGGCATTGAAACAGACTACGTGGTATCAGATGGTGATTGTAATGAGCTGTATCAAAACTCTACAAGCAACATAGAGGAGGCCAAATTTATAAAGTAGCTATTGTTCTTTGATGAGATTTTCCTTTTCCATAATTAATTATAAATTACTCTGCATCACTTAACAGCTTAAGTAGTTAGTAGTGAACTGTCACAATATGTCGCGGGATCAATTGGTGAAGGTAAACCTCAGAGCAAGTCCAGAATAAAATCAGTTGATTATTGAAAACTATGGTAAGAATAAAGATATGCATACTCTGTATACAGATACATAGGCCCGCTCCTTCCGCTAATTACTAGCACAAATAAAAACAACTGTGTTGCTACGCAACCACCACACAACCACACACGTGACAGTAGCGCTGGCGCAGTCAGTGCACAACAAGGGATCAATCCCGTAACATCACCCCCCGTTTAAGGGCGTTTTCGTACTCCTGTATACATTCCTATATTTTCTTTGCCCACATTATCGTTAGTTCCGTATAATTGCTCAAATATATCCAGGGCGGTTGTGTTTTGAAACTCGGAACGCGGTTCCCAGGTTGGTTCTGTCTGGCCTTTCCATTTAACGAGCACTACCCGCTGTACCCCTCGACCTCGGCGCCTATTCTTTGCTCTAAGTATGCGTTCAATTTCGAATTCCTGGTCTTCCCGCGGAACTGAGGTATCAACGGGCGCTGGCTGGTAGTGTTACAGGTCTGGAGCTAGTGTGGTACAAGGCTGATGCCTGAGGTATCATAAGGTGGGTGGGACTTGTAGGCTTTGCGCTAATCCTCGTTTACGCTAGTGTGGCAAGGAAAGAGCCACTGAAAGAGTAACTCCTTCATCAACTTACAGACCATCATTAAATGGCATCTAGGACGGGAAGGCGTTAGACTGCAAAGGGGATCTGGTTCGAAGGGAAATATGTATATAAGGAATAGGGCAGGTGTCTTCGATCCTCAGATTTATTATACTCTTGATTTAATTGAACGATTAATTTTCTAATCTGATTCATCTTACGTTTCCTCACAGTATCTCCTTTGGGGGTTTGACATGGGTCTTGTTTCATCCATATTGCGGACTCGCGCTTTGCCATGGATCTATACGCTTCACGAGACTAATATGTTTTATTTTGTTTGATTTGGTTTGATATGATCTCTGGTCAAATAATTTAGATATATACCTTTGGCCTTCAGAGGATAGCTTTTTACGCTTTGTCTTTTGTCTCTTCTAGAACCCTAGAATCCCAGAACCTAGTTACCCTAGACCCTCCAGTTCACCTAGTTCCTTATTTCAGTTATTCCTAGTCCTAGTCCTTTATCCTTACTTCCATCTTTGCCTTGTTACTCCCTGCTACAGACCCGGTCTCACGCCGCCTCTTGCTTTCTTAGTAATTCTCGAAAATATCATTCTCCAAGCTACCGAGCAGACATCGATTGTGAAAGTTGCCCTTAAAAAATGCAACTAGGTTAGGCGCATCACAATATCAAAGAGGTAAATTGCGAGTTCTGGGTTTGTTTCGACAATTTGTTGCTTACTTATTTTGTGGCTCGTCATCATCCATGTGCACTAATTCGTCGGTGACTTGTTGGTTTTTAATCTCAATTTTGTAATAAGGCCTTACTGATGTAGACTGGAAGTCGGTAGGCCCTGATGGCAAATCAATCTTGCATGTTTTGTTGTTTATCTGAATTAGTTTAAAGGGCCCACTCCACATGCCTGCTTTTCCAGTATTACCTTCTTACCATACGAGTACATCAGAGTTTTATGGCAATTCATAAAGACTCGTTGTATTGGGTCCGTTTTGATGTTTTAAGGCGGTATTCACGTTCAGTTTTGTTCGTTATTTACTGATCTCCTACATTGCCCTCTTAACTGCAGCAGTTCACTGGACTATGGATGGCATTGGAGGGTCTGAATTAGTCATTCTTGGATATGCTCCAAATACTATGAGCGTTGGAACTAGTCCATTTGGCTCAGGAGTGTCATTTATAGCTTTCACTGCCATTTGAAGCATGCAGTCCTTATCAACTCCGGTCCCATTTAGTTCTTCTTCTATGATCTTATATGCCCGACGAATACAGTAGCGGTAGCGCTCTACCTTTCCTATGGACCAATGCGCTTTGACGAGAACATTTTTCATAGAGATTGCTATTAAACATTCATTTTGATGGAATTCCTTGCTAACAAATTTTTGCCAGCATCTGCTACAATAAAATCAGGTGGCCCAACATAAGTATCTATCCAGCAGGCACGTATGGCATCCCACGTGTGTTTGGCAGAGACGCTTTTGAGCCATCTAGCGGCTTGAAAATTAGTTGCTTCATCAACGATATGCAACACTGGATTATTATCCATATACATTATATCAACAATAATTTAATAATTGAATTAAAGGTCAATATCCTTGAGATTAAACTTAAATAGGTTTGGTGCCCCTTGGTGTTTTTGACAGTGATCACAGAATTTTGTCAAGTGATTCAAATATTTTCTTGGCACATCGTCATGGCCTAATTGTTTCAACACAGAGTAAAGGCGCTGAGCAGAAGGATGATCGAGCCGAAGGTGTAGTCTTTTCAATTCGACTTCACTGAGAAAATAGGGATTTGTAGCAAAAGAAGAAGAAACTGAAGATTTTAAAAACTCCCCCCAAAGCAAAAATGCATGTCCAAAACAGCAAATTACTGGGATTTTTCTGTTACGAGTTACCAACATATTTTGAAGATGATCGTAGTAAACTCCGAGATTATCCATATCTAGAAGTGAGAGGAGAAAGGGGGTGTCCGCTTCAACAATGTGAAACTCAATTTTTCCGATTGGAGTATCTAGTACAGTGGTTCCTATAGATGTACTCGAGCCAATACCAAATTGTACCTTGATTGACCCAGCCTTTGTCTCATCTAAGTTGGCGTTTGAAATCTTCTTGAGCGCTAAAAATTGTTTGTGGCCTGCTGTGGAATATTTTGATGCACCAGTATTGATGACAATTCCATAAAAATAGGTTTCATTGTATCTCCCGGAATTTAGAAAAGTAGCTGGATTGTAATCAGCTTCATCAATGTTTGAAGTTGGATCCTTTCCAGTCAGGGCGTGTATAAGCGAGTTGTTGGCAAGATTTAAAAAAACGTCTCGAGATTTTCAAGAAATATAATGAAGTTACAAATATCTTTTCAAAGTTCGACTGCCCCTCTACGTCTCCTGTTATAATTTTAATGAAGATATGTCGAGCCTAATGGATCAGGGAATATTAGATTGGCTCGCAGGAGTATAGGTGCATGATTTTTGGAGTTGGTTTCGGGAGCGTCGGCTTATGGGAATGGAGATTAGTATTTCGAAATATCTTGTAATTATTGATGGTCTGTTATTGTTTATTTGTCGGAAGAGTCGGCGCACCTTAATAAAAAAGAAGACAAGAAGGACACTATGTATCTTCAGCTTCGCAATTTGTATTCTTTCTACATATCTATCAATTAGTGGTTTTATCCATCACCTCCTCTGTTGGTCTCATTCACAGATCTTCTAAACTTGATTTTTATCTTTACTTACTGTCACAGGCTAGTGCCTGACAAATTTTAGGCTGATGCCTAAGGCTTGAACAATGACTTCTGAGCGGTTCCATGTTGACACCTCCCCGGCTGACACGTCTCCCCATACATCAATAGATGACACGTCTCCCCATACATCAGCGGATGACATACGATGAGACTATGGTTTCGTACGTGAAAGAGATTGAGTCATCCTGAGAGATCGAATCTCAGCAGAAAGGACTCGGAAGCGGGATGGAGTTATGGAAACTAATGGAGGGAACAAAGACTATGCAACATTCACTTGGATCATGTGAAGCAAGACAGGGAAGTAAAACATGAGGAATAGATAAATAAAGTTTGCTCTCAGTCTCCTTTTGTTCTTTACTTCAAGATTTCTATTGTATATAGCTCTGGATAGCTTGTGAATAACAATCATCTTAAGACCCTTACACTTACCTTATCTTCATCCTTACGTTTACCTTATCTTATCCTCTATCTAAAACTCTTCTTTTATTCCCCCTTTCGAACGGTCGCTCACCTATCTTCCCTCAAAGACGGCGATTTAATCTCCCTTCCAAGTCTCACCGTAACATCTCTAGTAAGTATATCTGTTTCTAAAATTAAAGCATCCATTTTAGATTCCAAGTCAGATTCTTGTACTTCAACTTCGTCAGAGTCGCCTTCTATTTCAGCTATATATTGATTGGCATTCTTATCAAAACGTAGCAATAGTTTTTTCTTGAAGTTTTTCTTGGCTTCTTCTTGCTCTAAGATTTAATGGTTATGTGACCAGCACCCCTGACGGTTGCAAACGTAACATTTTTTAGCATTAGGTCAAAAAAAGCTAATTTGCTGTCGGTTTAAAGGTAGGTCCGAAGATGATATTTTGGGCTTAAATTATTGCTTTTATGAAAACAGCAGTCGGTGAAAAGCTGTGTTGAGGAAGCCTCATTGTTCTCTTCAGCTGTCGAAATTGAGGCTTGAAGGTTGTTGATCAGATTACTAAGAGTTTTACTAGGCTTAAAGCACGCAAGTTGACAAGCTTGTACACTTCGGCAAGCATTGATGAGTTTGAGATGCAAGTGTTTATCTGTTCTACACTCAGGTTCGAGACTCAGCTGTAAAAGCCGGAGTTCTTTTACTAGGAGCATGTAGCAGCTGGTAAGCTGGTTCATGCCTGTAGCCTATGTTGTGCATGGGCGTGCACAGACTTTACATAGATAGTGAATTGTGCATGGCCCGGTATATGAGTTTTGGTCAACTCAATAAGATAAATGAATATGACTTTGTAACAAAGAGTCTGAAATAAATGGTGATTCTATAAAGAAGAATCTGGAAGATGAGCTTGAGGAAATTCAAGACGTAAAAATAAAGTCACTCAGTGAATGAACCTCAATTGTTGTTTTTTTCTATTGTCCCCCACTCCGTCCTTCCATCTACCTCTATATACCCATTCCCTTAGTTCTCAGAAAAAACTTCGTAAGAGAGTGTCTAAGCATATCAATCTAAGATGGATAAAAATAACAGAAAGTAAACTAATAATAATAGTAATAACTCTTGCGAAAGATTGAATAATTTGTGGAAAGTTAACGCAACATTCCAGTGAGAACTAACCCTTTGATGTAAAACCCAACTACTTGGGAGTGTGAAGTTGATTGCGTACTTATCCCAAACATATCTACATGATTCATGCCTAAGGAATTGACCTGATTCATGCCTGATGTTGATTTACCCCAACCTGTGACCAACTAACCATTATTGAATGGAAAGGTTTATCAAAAAATAGTATACTTTTAGAAATAGGAATTACTGAGTCATACACCCGGGTCCTGCAGGGTGTTTCACATGTGCTGAAATTTGCTAATACAAGCGGACCAACTTCTATTAGGATACTTGCTATTACGTTGCGGCTTCACAATACAGGGAGGTTGTGTGGCACAAGAAGACCTTCTGTTTCATAAGAATATTACGATCTATGAATAGTGTCAAGGTGGGGCGAGTAGTCCAGCTCGAGGGAAATGTATATTTCTACATGTACTTGTAAATTGCGAGTTATTTATCTAGATCATGGAATTAATTATTAACTACCTCTACACATTTAGCTGCACAGGCGCTCTTGTCTAGACTATGACAAAGAATTAGACATTCCAAGTGTTATGGTTTCACCATTAGTTGAGCTTAGGCAAGTTGTTGCATAAGCGTTGTTGTCATGAGCGGCATGTAGACAGCGGACAAGAGCAAGAACAAGACAAGACCCGTGATGCCAGACTATGGATGCTGTCCTACATAAAACACGAGATAGATGTATTACCACTTGGCTAAAAGACCAGACCAGAAATCATAGAACACTGTAACGGCTAGTTAGCCAATAATTACCTGTAGCATGCGCTAGCCAGCGTATGCTTTCATAGCGCCCTGAGGACTGGTAGATCAACCAGAGTGATCTAGAAGATTCTCTAATTCTAGTCTGTGCGCAGGTAGGCGGCTACTCATGAACTAGCTCTGATGTATCAACTAGGATCTTCGAGAAGATTCTATTATCCTGCTCCGTGCACAAGCAAACAGCCGCTTGTGAAGCAGCTCTGATGAAATGACTGGAATCTTCGAGAAGACTCCTAAGGTTACGAGAATGAGGAGGAAGTAATTAAGGGTTGAGGGTTAAAATGTATAAAGACCTCTATTAGTTACCTCACAACGAGGATTCATCATTATATTAGATATTTCTTCATAGTTAGATTATTAATTTACCATCATTTACTCGGATGCACATTGCTTTGATATCTTGATCTGTGACAAACACTATGCTCTGGCTATCTCCATACATATATTATACAACAGAGGCATTCCTGACAGTTGTTGCTAAAATAACTTAGCTAAATTATGTCAACTATCCATTAAGGCTATGACATCATAGCATTTTCGAGATAGCTATGACGTCAATAATTATGTGGAAGATACTATAAACCGTAAACATGTACATTGTAAAGCTTCTCTCTTTGGATTATATGATGAAATTGATTTCTTTCATACCAGCTTGGTTCCTTTCACACCAAGATTGATTTGCCTTTACCCTCATTTTCCGTAATTATTAGAGGAAGAGAGAATGCTTCCCATCTGGCAGACCTGTTTTGCTTTGTTTCCGGACCTTCAAAGTATTCTCTCGTTGCAGTGCATTATTTGTCAAAATTCATTTGTTGTCCCTTCGACGTTATAGAATAGTAGTGGGTAAGAGCTGAACCGCTGAGCATGGTCGAAAATGCTTTCGTATATAAATCTTCAGATATTCCGAATTTTTCACATAATTCCATGAATATGTTCAGCTCAAAACCAAAACTGTCATTATCACCTTGGAACTTGAGGTCTGGCTCATACATTTAGATAAGTTTGATAATTCTCTTTGATCGAGATGGAATGCGTTTTGTCGATGTACCAAGCTCGTTGGTGGCGTTCCAGGTTTCTGTCATGATACAGTATCTATTGTTAAGATGTTTCGGATCTAACTTTAGACTGTTATTTTGAGATATGGCAAGGAAATAATATAGCTACTAGCGGGTCTTACATGTAGATAAATAGCCTCTTAATCCATCTAGATGAGAGGTGTGCGGTTTAGGTTCATTCTTGAGAAATATACTATCATCATCACCATCATAATTCATTCCTTTAGTGATTTATATTGTCTTGAGTACCACCCTCACCAAATTTATAACTTCGACTTTATTTATCACAAATCGTTAAAACATACATTGCGATAATAAACTTTTAAAGTCGAATACTCTTGCATAATCAGGAGGTGGTTGGGAAATTCCAGGGTTTAAGGTCAATTTGGTTTGTTAGGAGCTAGTTCGGCTGAAGTCATTGAAGATGATGCTGTATCTTTCAAGGAGGAAGTTGATTTGCTCTTGGTAATGTTGTTAATTAAGTTTAAGATTTTTACAGAACTAAATGTTTTGTTAGAGCTTGAGACTTCTTCTAGGGTCCATTCTGTTGGTGTTTTTTCTGTTACAACATTATGAAAGAATTTTGCAATAGAGTTCTTTTTACGTCCCATTCAACCCAAATACAATTTGTCCTCAGAACTTGTCGAAGAGCACGTTGAACTGAGAGAGATGTTGTTTTGAAATCAGCTTCAGTATAGTGTGAAAATTCGTCTTTGAACACCTCCCATAGGTTATCATCTTTAAACTTGAATTCAGAGAACTCTCTTATTTTATGTTTAATATGATTATTTGCTATCAATTTCTGGTCATCTTCTTGACCAGACGGGCCGATAACTTCTTTGGCAAATTCAGTCATACTTTTAAGTTAATTTTTTTTTTAAGTAGAGAATTTGAAGTTGAGACGTATGAGAATAGAGTTGTCAGAAATAGAATTAACAACGGATGGAGTGGAATGACGCATGATGGACGCAGAATCAACTGCCTTTATCAGTGGTTGATTCCTTGAATATAGGTTCGGAGTCGAGTGCCTTTATTAGAGATCGACTTTTTACCTACACTCCTTAGCAAATACAAAATAAACAGAAGCCTTTATCAGGGACTGAACAAATTATATCTCTCATCACTTGTATTCTTGATCTGAACCGGAACTGATCAGTGTCAGAATACTTGAGTGGATATTAGTATCACAAGCTTGTTATAGCGGTAGTAGTAATGGTAAAATAAATTTGAATTTAATTACTCTTCTCTTACCAGAAGAAAAGAGTTAATATACAGTGATTACCCTATTTTCATAACGCCATTCCCAAACAGGTACTTCAGTATTCACCAACACAATTATTAAGATGATACATGATTGGCTATCAGGTCATAAAGTCAATGAACACTTACAGATACTGATAAAATTGTGGATTTTGTCAGGTTGTCGCCTGACAATAGAAGACTAAACTTCCTGCAATTTGCATCTCGCTTATTTAGGTACTTGGATGTCAGCAAGCAGGTCATACAAAAGAACTAGGTATTCGAAGTCTCACGCGCCATGCTGTATACGAAAAGCCTCCATTTTCTCAAGTGACAAGAAGGAAGCGGAAAAAATTGGCTGAAGTGTTTTACGAGGTGTTTGAGTGGGAACATGAACTTGTATAGTGTCATGGCCGCCAAGAGCTTAGAGTCAGATGTCCAATATTAGGGGCAAGGGTCCACGACACGAGGCAGTTACGCGACTGACTAGGAAAGTCGGGCATGACTTATTTACGCGACTCACGGAAAGAGTCAGATGCGGATGATACGAAGGCTACAGTGTTAGGTTAGTTTGAGCTTGTATCTTAATTCCGGACAGACTATGGAATTAGGTGTAACCTGTATATATATAATGAGGCTGGATCTGGGACTTAAATCTCCAGCTTCTCAATCTATCTTCTTGCATTACTTGCTTGCATCCTTTCGTCTTGTTCCATTTGTCTTGTTTCGTTCGTCTTGTTCCAACCTAAGTCTACCGCCCCACGTCATCCGTACCTCGCAGACGGCGATTATACTCAACTTGTTGCACGCCTTAACACATAGTGATGCTTACTTGAAGTTGTATGGATAATGTTGAATTGAGACAGTTAGATAAGTTATTAGAATATAAACTTGTGAGATAAGAATAATGTATATTAATGATGTACTACAATAATGCTACTTGCTGACAATATATAAACTTGGCCTCTCTTATTATCACGCCAAGCCCACAAATAATTTAAGTAAATACAACAGTACGTGTTTGTCATGTGTGCCGCACGGATGTTCATGTGGCCGCTAGTGCCCTTCCTGTACCTAACCCTAGCTGAGCACAACATGAAGCTCATCTTCACTGGATCATTGATGATTAGGAGTTCATTCTATGGACTGACGAGACCTGTGTTTGTGGTGCTAACTAAACCAGAAGATGGGTCACAAGAGGAGTCAGTGATTTCATTTAAAAGTGAGATATGTTTTTCAGCCTTACAATGTTATTTAGACGGCTGAAGAGGATGACAGTGACTGCGTAGAAGATAAAATCAAAAAAAAAATCGGAGATGTGTCCAGGGTCTCCTTTGTAGGGCAACTGAAGGGTCCTAGTTTGTTTTGGGAAAAGAATGGGGAACTATTTATTCTGAGGGGTACTGTCAAAAGATAGTACCTCTCATAGACGGTTCGTCTCTATGAGGCCTTGTGTTTCTGTGATGCAAGACAATGCTCTGGTTCATGCATCAGCCAGAGCCATGAACGAGTTTAGAGAAAGGTATATTCAACCAATTTCTTGGCTGGCGTTCTCCCCATATCTGAATCCTATAGAGGCAGTCTGGGAAAATAAGAAGGATGACATTGAACTTAACCATCCTGGTTTGGGTAGTGGGAGCACTGGTTGTGAGGTACACTTCATGCGATTGTTAAGAAGGTGATAACGAGAGGGTATCACATGACCATGCTGAGTCACCAAATGCTTTGTTTATATCTGTAAATTAGAGAAAACTTAATGAATAATCTATTGATCCCATCCAACAATCGCCTCCACAAATCCCCCATCTTTTCTGGTGCCTATTCGCGGAACTTTGGAGTGCTGAGTACTGGCCTGTTCATTTCTTATTTCAGAATATATCCGTACAAGATAGTCGTCACTACTGGGGGTATTTGTGCGTGTTTGTCTATATTTCGAGATTTTTGAACGTGCTTGTCCAATCCAGCTTCTTCTACCAGATTCAGGGGGTTCCACAGGCTAGATTTGGGGATCATTGCATATCTACTCGGAATCCTTATATCATTGTTCTCATTGTCTAATACAGGAGGATTAGTCTATAAACTTTGGAATAGGCTTTGAAATGCGTCGTTGTTCTGTTTACTTTTGTCGCGTCAGTATTATCATAACAACATTCGGATTCAAACGCGTCCAGTTGAATCGGATATCATAAAGAAACAAATTTCACACTGCGAGTACAAAAACTTGGAGTCTAGAGCTTTGTTATGGCGCATGTCAGGATCTGATCAGACTTTAGGCCTCGCAACACTGTACGATTACCTGTTCGAAGATCCAGGTCCAGGGTGTGCAAGCTTTCTTCCAAACGGCGCACAATCAAAAGAGAAGAAAATACTTTAATTTTTGAGTGACAACAAAGGAAGTACGAAGATGTCGGCTGCTCAATCTAGCCGATCGGTAGGAGATTTTGGGGTGGAATCTGCGGGGCGTATGCCCTCTGACTTGAAGGATTTGGTGGTCAGGTACAATGGGAATAACAAAAGCACAGCTACTCTTTTCCGCTAAATAAATACGTGTTTCGAATGCGCGGGAATTGAACTGATACCTCGGAGATTTTTCAATGCAATCATATCGCGTGTTGATGGGGAAGCTCTGGAGGTCTCAGAGCAAAATAGACGCTTGGTAGAATGTCTGAATGACACAAGCGCTGCCACTGCCAATGATGTGGTGGCCTGCAAAGACCTTTTAAAGACGCGATTCACGCCGAGTACTCAAGATACGAAGAAAGACTGGATGGAGGATCTGAGAGGGTTGAGACAGGAAGGTACGAAAAGCTTGGAGCCGTACCATAACCGGGCATCAACCATTTTGAGGAATTTGGAACTGCTGGATGGTGGGACTAGTCAGATGACAGCTAAAAGGCATCTGCTGTCCACCATTTTCATGGCATACTACACCGGGCTGCATGACGCGACCTTGAAGCGACGGATTTTGCAGGTCAGAGGGTGGTCAAACTGTACATCGCTGCCACAAATTTACAGGCTTGCGATGGATGAGAAAAGAGACATGGAGCAGCAAGAGCAGGTAGAACGGCAGATAAAGGATGCTGAGTGCATTCAGATGATGCAGGATTTGAGATTGGGCACAGTTTCCCATGATGAGTTCAACACGTTCCTTTTGTCGCTAGGTCCAACTTTGAGCTTTTCAACCGAGGTTTCGCTCCCATCTGCTGCAGGACGAGAAGCCGGAAGAATAGATCAAGGCCGCGGCAATAATGACTCCACTCGCGCTCAAAATCCCCAAGTAAATTCAAGACAGAATCTGCACCAAGGAGCCCGCCCACCTACCAGCCATCGTGGTCAGGGTGTCAGATACATCCCACCTCAAGGTAGACTGGCAAGAGGCCACAATCCCAACCCTCGAGTAAATGACCCTCCTTGGAGAAACCTCGATATACCCAATAACTACGACAGAACTACATCAGCAAACCCGTATGTAAATGGGTCAAGGACGATTCACAGTGAGCAGGTATGCCTCCTATGCGGGAATAGTGGCCACGTTGCCGTCTGGGGCGGCGGAGACTGCCCACCGGGTGCGAGAAGGTTAGATCTCATTGAGGCTGCGATCCTGCGAAGTCTCGTATTTCCCAATGACAGATCTGTAGAGGCTAACATGGGACATATCAGGGATAGATATTTTGACGAGTTCAATCCGGCTCGCCAAGCTCGTCGACTGTCAACACCTCAATTTGTCCACGACAATGTCCAGGTTAATATTATTTGTCTTGATTGCGAATCAGATGTTGAGATATCTCAGATTAAGGGGGACGCTTTCTTAGGTGGTCTCGGTAAAGTGGATGCGGATGTTTTCAGTGAGCCAACAGGGCCAAAAAGAGTTAGGATAGATAATGATTAAGACAAATCATATCTTGTTTGACGAGCAGCGGAAGCCAACAAACGGGAACGTCAGGAACGTTGTCGTAAACAGGAAAATGGTGGTGACAAGGCGGATATCAGATCATTGGGCCAGAAGGCAAAACGAAGTAGCACCATGCTGCGAAACATCGTGGGTCGGGAAGGACAAGGTCCTTTGGACTATAAAAAGATGTTAGAGGACGCTAACATCACAATGAGTATGATAGACTTTTTTCAGGCTAGTCCGGACTTTTCAAAATCTTGTCGTAAGTTGTCCACGCGAGTCAACAAAAAGCGTGCTAGACAAAACAAATTGCCGGACCCAATACCAGAGCCAGTACCTGAAGAGGAGGAGATATTAATAGTTGAGGCTTCAAACTTCACCTTTAACTGTTACGGCGCCTCGACTGGTGAAGTTCTAAAGGTCAACTTGAATACGCAGCTGTTAGTAGAAACCACGGCCAGGAAAGATAGAGCTTTTTGGGTTCCCAGAGAAGTGTTGTCGGTGAAGGATGGTAAGTCTGGCAGAATCTATTTGAATGCTTCAATAGTCTGTGCCAATCAAGGTTCTGACTTGGTCTTGATATCGCCGCAATTGGTGCGGGTTCTGAATCTGAAGAAAAATGCACTTTCCAACACAATCGGCCGTGCAATCACCATGGGAACCGCTGATGGGGCATTCCATAGGATTATGGAATAGGTATTGTTCATCTTTGCTTCAGAAGGTATCAGTCGTGACGTTCATGCCTTTGTTAGACCTGACAAGGGAGCGACGAGTGATCTTTTTCTTCTCCTTGGACTTCCATGGCTCCATAGTGTCAAAGCTGTCCTAGATATCCAAAATTCCCAGATAAGGCTTGGAGATAGAAAACGACGCGAAAGGAGAACAATTCTCCAAGGGCCAACGTTCGAATTTACGAAGTATTACTGCCTTTTACTCCAGCCAACGAAGATTCTGTTTCAGGGAGCCTTTCCACAAACTCCAGTAATAGTGAACAAATTTCAAGGATTTGACCGAGCAGGCAAATATCTGATGCTGGGAACTAAACGTCGGCATTGACTGATTCCGATTCTTCCACAGAGGAGGAATATTCGACAGATAAAAATTCCTCTGATCTAATGTCGCAGGATTCTTTAAACTAGAGCGTCGCGGGCATGACGTTAAAGTGCATTCCCAATTTACTAATCCTAGCCAGGCAAGATCTTTTAGATCTATAGTTTATCATTGTATGCTGGAACATGACTCAGTCAAACAACAAGATGCGAACACTCAGGATAAGAAATGGCGTGCTCCGCGTTTGACAGGAGACCTACAATAGAATTGGTCTCCAGTGCAAGATCAGAGAGATACTTGCAAGTCAAATATCTTAGTGTTTAACCACTCATCAAAAGAGATTCACGATGTTCCGGCAAGTATGGTAGAGCCTAGAGAAATAAATCGGGCACGTTATCAGTTCAATGATGACCAGGAGGAAGAGCTAAAACAGAGGTTCTATTTGAGTTCGTAAGTCGATTCGACTTTTGTTTAAGTTGTGTTTTAGGTCAGGGGAATAGTGTTGGATGTTTTTAATAGTTTGGCTTCATGTATTCCGGTGTTGTATTTGGTATCGGAGGAACTCCAGTGTTTTAAGAGTTCTCCCAATATTCTCCTTTAGTGTGACAAGATGTTTTTAGTAGTTTGAGATATTATTTTGGATATATAGTAGGGCACTAATTGCTAGATGAGCTCCTTAAGCTTAGTTTTCCGTCATCTCGAGACTATAAAATTCAAGTCAGTCAACTTCAGTCTTCAGTATCTTTCAGCCTTCGGTGTCTCTTAGCCTACAGTATTTCTCAGTCTTCAGTAACTTTCAGCTCTCGGACTTCTTCAGTTTCTAATCCCTTGTCTTTATCTCCGCTCCCTTACTCCTTTATTGGACATTCAGCATTAGTCTTCAGTTACCTTACAGTTACCTTTTCGGCCCCTTAAGTCTCCATACCTCAGCCTTGCGTTTCCGCCCTTCCAATCTTCAGCCTTTCGCCGTTAAGTCACGTGCGGGTCACTACTCTGACAGGTTCCCATTTCCTACGTCAAGACGCCCCTGGCAAAGACCTCTGTCAAAAGTGCACAACTTGATTGTTGATGAGTGGTTTTCCAACTCACAAATTGAAATTGCGGATTGTGAGGAAGAAATTCTGAGAAGTACGAAGAGATTAATTTACACGTACAGAGATCTTGATGCGATGGAGATCAAAGACGCTCCGGTACCCAATCCTTTCGTGTCACGGTCTAGACAGGAGTGCCTGCGCAGCTAAGTGTGTAGAGGTAGTAAATATTCAATTCTATAAGGAATTAAACTATATCGCTACTTAACAAGTCTATATACAACCCTCACTGCAGTCTAATGACTTGCCCCAATCCTGATATCAATAAAGGTTCCCGAAAGTCCTCGTGTATCAGAAGGTCCCTGTGAGAGTAAGCCTACGCATATTAAGAGTACTTCTTGTTTCAGCTAGTCGCCATCTCATAGCTGATCATGCCCTGTGCACCGTGCCCCATTTACCTTGCCCCACGCACATTGCCCCATGCACCACAACCTTATCCCAGTAAGGTCTATGCACGCCTATGCGCCACATAGGCTACAGGAACAATTCAGCTCACCAGCTGTTACAACATACAGGGATAGTACAGAAATCTTCCAGAAGGTTCTTTAGCACTCTTTGCTAAATGCCTTATCACATGACGCACGGACCCTGTCAACATATTATGCCTATGCTACCAGGCATAGGCTACAGGAATCCCTGTGGCTATACAGCCGTCACACTTCGTTCATCGAGCACGGTTGAAGCCAGGAACAAAACCTCATTGGGAGAGACAAATAATCCAGCAAACCAATTGTCAGAAATTTTGGTTACAGAAGACCATCAAGGAAGGGTTTGAATCAGGGATGTATGAAAGGGTCCTAATCAAGAACAGAGGATTTTCGGACTGGTCAGCCGGAGCACGAGTGGTTGAAAACCCCGGCAGTGCTACCGACATGAGGGTTATGTTCAACTACCATAACGTACTGGAGGAGATACCGGGAACGTTTATGGAATTAATATCGGAAATCCATGATTATCTCTCCTTGCCCCAGCACCAATGCTTCCTTCAGATTGACATAAAACATGCCTATTGGTTAATTCCTGTTCACAAAAGGGACAGGCATATTTACGCTTTTTTCATTCCGGGTATTGGTCAACTACAGCCAACGAGAATGCCTCAAGGCTGTGGAACATCTGGATTCAGTATGCAGGAACTAATATAGATTGTTTGGGGGGCGTTGCCTCCGACCCCTAGGTATCTGGCCAACGATGAAAACTATCCAATACAACCAGAGTTTTCAGTGGATGACTCTGAACCATCTTTGCTCCGAGCTCAATCTGAGACGAAAGCGGCGAACGTGCGCTTCTACGTTGATGATGTTTTTGCTGGCTGTACCTCTGTTCCGGAAGCATACGTGTTGAAAGGTTATGAGATTGCAGTAAAAGAAGGATTGCATTCAACGATGATTGGGATTAAGTATCGATAATCAGTGATCAATAAGAGAAGATAAAGATAAATTATTTACATGGAAATAGACGGACAGTTTATTCTATATTCCTCCGTTACGTAATCAGTAAGCCCTTGCCATCCATAAATACGCCGCACATGTTATGTTCGGGGCCGTGCCCTCTGAAGCCCCATGCGATAGCGTTTCGACACCGCGCCATGTCCTTAACACACCCCTCATGACTGGTCTCGACAGCAGGTAGAATCTATCTTTTAGACCTCCAAATCAGCGGATTTCACTTATTTCTTGGAGTCCTAGCTGTTTAATGAAGCTTTGATGATTCGTTCTCCCTAGAGGCTTGGTCATTCCATCTGCCGCCATTTCCTTTGTGTTGCAATAATTGAAAACCACTTCACCATCGTTAACTTGCTGGCGAATGTACCACCATTTGACGGCGATATGTTTGCTTCTTTGATGCAGCTCGGGATTTGATGTCAACGCTATTGAGCCTTGATTATCAGCATATATTTTCACGCTATCACCATCGGCTGCTTTATATCTCAAGTCCTTCAGGAGCTGTCGAATCCATGCAGCCTCTCTTGCAGCCATATAGAGTCCATAAATTTCAGCTTCCGTAGTAGAAAGCGCTACTGTGGTTTGGAGCTTAGAAGAGGATGACACCACTCCACCACTGAGGAAAAATAGCCAGCCCGAATGTGACTTAAATCCTGCCTTGTCAAAGTTAGCGAAGTTAGCGTCTGAATAACCATGAAGCTTGTAGTATTCATTATCTTCGCCATTACTAAATTTTATGCCTAAATTTTTCGTCCCAGCGAGATAACGAAGTATTTGTTTTCCACCCTTGATATGAGCTGGGGATGGGTTATGTAAGTATCTCATAAGCGCCCCACATGCGAAAGAAATATCCATCCTTGTTTGACATGCAAGGTAATTGATGGATCCCATAATGCGCTGAAAAAGACAAATACTCTCTAAGTTTGCTTGTTTGTCATAAGGTACTAGCCATTCTCTAGCCCCTTCTTCCATTGGCGTTGGCTCATGATTGCAGCTCTCCATATCAAAAGTGCTGAGGATTTTATTGATATAGGCATCTTGACACAAGTATACGGCGTTGTCATCACGAATTATGCGCACACCAAGAAAATAGTGAGCATGACCAAGGTCCTCAATGTCCAGTTCATTTGAGATGTCTTCTTTGAGCTTTTTAAGCTGCTCACCGGATTCTGTAATAATAAGGAGATCATCAACATGTGTTATGATGATTGAAAAATCGCTGGCGCTAGTATTGATATACGCTGCTTCGTCTGATGGCAGAGGTTCATAATTCAATTTTCTTAGGACTTCCCGAAGTTTCTTTTGCCAGAGCCTTGGCGACTGTTTCAGTCCATATAGAGCCTTGGAAAGTTTACAGACATCGCCTTCGTGGGTGATCCCAAGAGTTTCCTTCCACATGGGAGGCATTTCAACATAAACTTGTCCCTCAATATAACCCTGAAGAAAAGCGGCTACTACATCCATTTGATGAATATCGTAGCCATACTTTGCGGCCAATGCAATGGCTGTTTTCCATATCGTTGATGCACAAGTACTAGCAAAGGTTTCATTATAGTCAATGCTGTTTCTTTGCTCGGAACCTCGAACTACCCAGCGTACTTTATATTTCAAAACTTCCCCATTTTGGTCACGTTTCGTTTTAAACACTAATTTACCAGAAAGTGGACGAAATTCTGATGGGATAGCTAACCGCTTTTGTAAATTCCATGTCTGGTTATTATGGAGCTGATTATATTCCTTTTGAATGGCAGAACTCCATTCACTGGCTTCTGGTCGACTTATAGCTTTTTCGTATGACTGGGGATCCATGCACAGCTTGGTTCCAGCAGTATACTGTGCCATGTAGGCGACTGGGTATGCACCATATTTTGAGGCATGGGGTCCACGAGCAATTTCATTTTCTGCTTGTTTACGTGACGGTCTGGCATTTGCACCCCTTGTATTATATTTTTTAGGGGGCGGCGGAAGTTCTCGGTTTCCGGTTACTGTATTTTCCGTTTCTTCAACTACTGGACTATGATCTTTTGTGTTGTTATCTGAGTCATCTGGACTTTCGGCTATATACTCATTTGCTGCAGTACCATCCTCATCTTGGGAGTGTTCAGCCCTAAGGTCAATTTTGTTACATTCCTGACTTGGTTGGTTAACCCGGTGTGTATCAATGAATTCTTGCAAATTATCAGTATGATTTAGTTCATCCAGTTCACTCCCAAATCTATCATCTTTATGATCAGGCCATTGCTCTTCCTCAGTTTGGCGATATGAAACCGAGTTGCTCGACTCGTCAAATCTAACGTTAGATGATTGTACTAGTTTAGCTCCCTTCCTAGAGGGTACCCAAATCCTATATATTTTTTCGCCCTCATATCCGACCAGAATGCCGAGTTCAGCTCGAGGATTAAGCTTTTCTGTATGCTTTCATTTTTCTTTAGGGATTAGAACATAAGCCCTACAGCCCAAAACTCGAAGATGTGAGAGATCTGGCCGATGTGATTGGTAGTCTTTAAAATAAGGATCTACTTCGTCAAGGAAAGCCTCCACTGGGGTTTTCCCATTTAGTGTGGAAGTGCATGTTCGATTGTTTATATTAATGCACGCAGAAAATATCTCGGGCCATAAATGTGCTGGAATTTCCATTGCTATCATCGTCTTTCTGACTTTTCCTATAATGGTCCTGATAGATCGTTCCGCTCTACCATCTTGCCATGGAGCATAAGGTGTCGATATTTCGATGCGTTGGCCTAGATCTGCGCACATTTCCTTAAATTTGCTTGGTGCATATTCACTTCCCCCATCCATACGCCAGGCTTTTATCTTTCGATATTTGCCCCATTGTGTTTCGGAATACATTGCAAACTCCTTGAGATATTCAAAAGCCGTATTTTTTGTACTGAATGTGTATCCCCAACGCTCAGACGTAGCTTCGTCAGTTAGGATCATTCCATACTTATGACTTATGAAGCCTTCTGGTAAAATTTGAAAAGTATCTACGTGGATATGGGCGAGAGCATCTGTTACCTTATTTCTGATACATCTTTGCTTGCGCTCAAGTGGCGTTCCTAGCTCGCAGGCATCACAGACGATTGAATTAAGAGGTGACTTAGTATTGGCTTCGATGTTTAGGCCGTTCACTATATCTCTGGTGTAGGAAACATTATTTAGTCCTGTATGGGCAAGTCTTCGATGCCAAGTGTCTAATGAGACTTTATTTGAGACTGCTACTAGTGTCCTGAAATAAGCACCCGTATAAAAATGTCTAGTTTCTTGAATAAAGCCAGACTTGTCAATCTGACAGAGTTCTGTGGGCTCCCTGATTTCACCATCTACATATAAAATTCTGTTTGCATGTAGAGAACCACCTTCATTGATTATTTTCCGGAGAGAAAAAAGCTTAACCGGACATTGTGGCATATATCGAACATCACTGAGCTGGATTTCTCTGGTTGTCCCATTTGTCAACATAGCTTCGATCTTCACAACTCCCACCCCTGGCGAAGTAGTAGTGCCACTAGCACTCTCGATCTCAATTGGGTTTTCGGTGTAATTGATAAAGTCAGACATGCTGTTAGTTACCATAGTGTCAGCACCAGAGTCAGCTAGCCAGCGATCTTTTGAGATAATGGCTGCACGATTGTGTGTTAACGCTTTGGGGAGAAAACTTAACGTTGTTACTGATTTTATGTGTTTAGATGAAGATACTGGGAAGTGACTTATAGCATGATGGGCTGAGAAGTAGAGGATAACTTTCTTGTTTGTGTTATAGTTTGAAAAGCTATCTGAATCATTTTTGCCTTCCTTGAGCTTTTCGTATTCTTCCTTCGAAAGCCACCTCTTTCCCGTCCTTTCCTCCCATGCTTTACGCTTCTCTTCGTTATTGTGTAGACAGTTGTGAGTCTTGTGGAATATTGAGCCACATGTGCCGCATTTTTTATCAGGCCTCCTATTGGAATCTTTCTGCTGAGAGTTTAGGGCTTTGGTTGTTTCAGACATATCAAGGTTAACATCTGTCCTGTCAGAGCGACGTGCTTCATCTTGGATATCAGCAATAAGGTCATCGAGAGATGATCTTTTCTTAACCTCCTTCTCCCTTTGCCTATTTCTTTGTCGGTCGGCCCAGATTGGAAACTTATTTTGAAGAGCGCGTACAAAGAGCATCGCAGGCCAGTAAGAAGGTATCTTTTCTCCCTCATCCATAACCTGTACAAGGCGCTGAATTGTATTCTTAAAGGATATGATGAAGAGGGTCAAGTTATTGTAGTCCTCGTATTTTATTGTTACGAAGTTAATTAGTTCTTGGTACTGAACTACAATTCCTGCACCCTCATAGGTTTGCTCAAGCGCCTCCCACATTTCTGCTGCTGTTGCAAAATTGGTTATAATGCTTTGGGCCGATGCATTGCAATTATAAATTATCACATTAGAGGCTTTTGTGTTTCCTCTAGACCATTCGGATACCTTATCAAGTTCGCTTGGCGCAATTGATTGCCAATTTGACATATCTATTGGGGGTTTAGGAATGTCGGTTCGCAAGTACTTAATCAGGACAGAAGCTATGATATTTCGTAGCATAACTTGCTTCCATTGCAAATAGTTTTCGGCCCCCTCTAGCTTCATCGAACTAGATAAAATGAGACCCGACATATTTAGTCCACCATGCATTTCATCCTCCATTTTTTCGACCTCCGTCTCGTCTTTCACGCTTTTGCTCATTACTGAGAGTCGTTTCTTCGAATTTTGAGAGGTATGGATTCTAGGGATTTGGATGTAGTAGACAGATAGATTCTCAATATATTGATGAGTGTATCGAAAACAATGCAAATAATAATAATGATGCAGACCCTTCAGCTTGCGCTCCCGGGCTCATAACCTGTTGAAAGGTTATGAGATTGCAGTAAAAGAAGGATTGCATTCAACGATGATTGGGATTAAGTATCGATAATCAGTGATTGATAAGAGAAGATAAAGATAAATTATTTACATGGAAATAGACGGACAGTTTATTCTATATTCCTCCGTTACGTAATCAGTAAGCCCTTGCCATCCATAAATACGCCGCACATGTTATGTTCGGGGCCGTGCCCTCTGAAGCCCCATGCGATAGCGTTTCGACACCACGCCATGTCCTTAACAATACGTGATATTACGTGATCATTTGTTGCCTCGCTTGGGCTGGGCAAACCTATGCCTATCTTTCAAGAAATTGAAATTATTTGCGACAAATATCACTGCTCTTGGTTTAGTGCATAAAGCTGGGGGGATGATTGAACCTAAGATTGGCAGAGCAGACAAAATTCGACAATTTCCAGTCCCTAAAAACCAATCAGAAATACGAAGCTTTTTGGGAATGATGGGAATTATGAGAAGATTCATTGCAAATTACTCTGAAGTCTCTGGGCCGTTATCAAGATTACAAGGTGATGTACCTTGGCGTTGGGGAGCTTGCAAATAAGCCTCGTTTGAGATCTTGAAAGAATGGGAAGCTTCGGTAACTGATTCTAGAGGCCACAATCCTAACAAGGCTTGTTCACTTTACTCGGATGTCTCTGGATTTGCAGCAGGCTGTTGCATGACTCAAAAGCGCGCGGTACGAGGCTCCACCTCCTCTCATGAGCAGGGTCACCCCATCCTACTCGACTCTTTCCTTCTCAATAAAACCGAGAGAAATTATGGCACGTACAAAAGGGAGCTTTTCGGAATTGTTTCTGTTGGGATCTATAAGCCATAAGGATCGGAGCTCTGATGTCCGTAGTGGCCAAATGCCAATACCCGTGACCGTAGAATTCATATTTATATTGTAATGTAGAAATGTAGAAGGGGAGATAAATATACATTTGATTGACCATCCACAGTAGTACTACTGAACCCCCTGTTACTAACACTGATTAGTGTTAACCCTACAGGTTAACACAGAGCAGCTAAGTATTTTCAGAAGAGACAGGATCGAACTTCCCTAAACATCCTGTGCTAAAGAAAGACGCCGATAGTTGGTTGACGTGTAACTGCAGTTAATAGCAACTACGACAGGCTTTCAAAAGCTGTTTGCATATTATTGACGCGCTGATTCCGTCATTGAATCTCTGCAGATAGTTGCGTCAATCACGCCTTCTTTATTGATTGTTGACACGCAATTCTTGTTATCAAATCAGTTTAGTCGTATTATCCCACACCAGTTCACCAAAAAAAAAAAAAACCCCCCACCAACCTACCAACCTACCAACCTTATACGCTCACTGCTATTTCCTTTATATCCTCAAATATCTGCAGTTACTCTACTCCAACAACATGGCTTTTGAAATTCTGATAAATTGGAGATGTTTCATCACAGAGAAAAGCGCAGATAAAACAATCGTACATAGAGCCGCCGATTTTATACTAGAAAACAAGGCAACACACACAAAAGAAATCGTGAATGCTTAAATCTTGGAAAAATTACAATTTTACAAACTTACGTCCAAAACCAATGGGCGATTATGGGAATACTTCAGAGAACACTGCGAGGGGTGGACAACAACACTTTTTCACACGGCATCAACCGAACTAAGAGGAGAATTACGCGATTATTTAAGATCACACAGAGTATTTGTCAATTTGAAAAGAATGGATTATGCCCTCCACGATACTCTCGTATAAACAGAGCAACATGAGTGGACATCCAAAGAACTTGCAAAAGTAATGAAAGATGGAGAATTCAACTCGGCAGTTTACAAAAATGCGTCAGGATTTCCGACAATCAAAGATAGCCCTATCGTTTATAAAACCGAAACAGCTCAGCTATATCAAGAAAAACTTCAGAATAAGGCCGTTGTTGATGTCAAAAATGTCGTATCCCCTGTTATTAAATATCAGGGAGTGTTCCGAATAGCGACATTAGAGATGTGCGACGTCCATGAATAGGCGCGGATGATCTGTGTGGACGGGT
Source organism: Podosphaera xanthii (assembly GCA_028751805.1). Lineage (NCBI taxonomy): Eukaryota > Fungi > Ascomycota > Leotiomycetes > Helotiales > Erysiphaceae > Podosphaera > Podosphaera xanthii. The sequence goes on from JAPWIX010000004.1 coordinate 10,736,290, forward strand.
GCATCAAGGCATGAGGACCAAGTCGCGTAATTTGAGTCGCCTAGACTAGATCAGATAATACTAGTCAGGTGACACGAGTCGTGTGAGGCAGACATTCCCTTGGTCATAATAGATTAAGTAGTATTCATGAATTGACTGACTAGACAGTGGTAGATTGGTGCAGTACCTAAAGATAGTTGAGAGAAAGATATGACAAGTATTGCTTTATGTATATAAGTAGGACGTCTTACCTTCATAGAAAAATGGACAAGTCAAATCTATATACAATTACACACCTCTATCTATTCTCATTCATTCCTCACCTTAAAAAATCATACATTATACTCGCAAGTCAGAACATTGCATCTACTCCTCATAAATGAAACAGGGAGCGGTTGCAAATCAAGCATCGCATAAAGAAGAATCAATCACAAACACAGATGAGACATATAGTGAATTTATAAATCAGGTCCTCAAAAAGAAGATTAACTCTGATTCCGAAAGAGACACGGACTTGAACTACTTAGCCCAATATGGTAATCCTAAAGACTCAACTACTGCAAGACAATTGTCAGAATTAACAAAAATTTATTTTGATGAATCCAAAAAGTTCGGGAGAGATTTGTTCGACATACTTGACACAAAACTCCGCATCTTCTTTGATCAATGTCGCAAAGTAGGCCTGCCAGGGGAGCACCTAACAAGTGCATACTCTATTATGCTCAAAGGCAAGGCTGCTGACTATTATTATGCCTACCTTTCCGAAAGGAATTATGATTTTATCAATCTTATCCAGGCTACTAAAGACCATTTTGAAACGGAACATAATCGTCAAGAGTACTTATCTTTGTGGAGGGAGACTACCCTCTTACATATAATAAATAAAAATCCGGACAAGGATCAAAATGACTGCCTTGAGATCTTGCTTAATACGCTATTAAGGATCCAACAAGGCCTAAGCCTGGTTTATCAAGAGTAGCATAGCCTACGCAACCAGGTCCTTAATGCTTGTCGAGGCATCCCGGAGTGTAAGATGGCACTTATGAAGCCAGCTCCTACATATGAAGGAGTGTGTGCAGACTTACTGTTGTTTGGAAGTAGTGGTAGCAGCAAGTGGTAAGACTTGAGAGAGATAATTTCACAGAGAAGACAGATTGGCACAAGAAGGAGTCTGTTAATCGTAAGTGTGGAGTTTTTTATTACTCCCACTTAGACACAGCTACTTTTAATATCTATCTAAAGTAAAAGGAAATCTAGTGATTTGTATTAATACGGTTTAGCGTATTTTACCAACCTCGCAACTTATAGGAAGATTAGTATGTGTAGATCTCGTTGAGTGCACACAGCTATCTTATCCAAAGTTGGATGTACCAATTTCAACACTTACGCTCTGCTATTAGTAACAAGACAAAATGTCGTGAAAATCTCCAATTTCTTAATAGTAATGAATATAATATTAATATTAATACTAATGGTAATGGTAATCATAATAATGATGGAAATAATTTCAAAAATAACAAAGTGAATTGGACTGATCGGACCTACCATGGCCATGGTAAAGATAACAACAATTTTCGACATAACACAAGAGGTTCCTATCAAGACAATTCTTGGAGGTATCGTCCAGGGAGCTATAAAAATAATCAATATCAAAGACAAAAGAAGTGCTTTATTTGTCAAAAAGTAGGATGTTGGTCCACAAGGCATCCACCTGAGGAGCGCAAGCAGGCAGCTACAAAATGACAACACACAGCAATATCAACGGGTAGAAATGCTACCCCTGAAGCCTATCAAAATTTCCTTGTATACTGTGAAGGCATTGAATGCTGGCTAGAAACCGACCCTGTCGATGAAATGGAACAACTAATGGCAGAAATTGAAATGGAAAACCAAGAGGAATTTGAAAACTTCTTTACAGAATTCGGTATTCTCAATGGCACAGCTACCATTGCTATTCTCCATGACCAGTCTGTCCTCCACGCTATTTCGCAACAAAACCCTTTTGATCCAACAGCCTATTACAACCCCCGAGAAACAAATCATTTGTTTACCTTCAACGATAGATACTCATCAGACAACTTCCAAGGAATAATGCCAGATAGTGGCGCTGCAGGAGTCTCAACTGTTGGGCATCCACAATTTCAAGCACTCCAGAAGTTAATGCCGTCACTTCAACTCGACAGATCAACTGCTGGTGAGCACAACATCCGTTTTGGCAAAGGTAACGCCATATCTATAGGTACAGTTTTGGTCCAAACTATTTTCGGGGAAATTCTATTTCATGTTGTACCTGCAAATACCCCATTCCTATTGTGCATCAATGATATGGATAGATTAGGAATTAAATTTGACAACATTAAAAATATCCTGAAACAAGGAAAGACCAGATGCGCGGTAACTCGAAAGTGGGGTCACCCATGGCTGTTACTAGATGTTCAAGATAAAGCTCAAGAGAAAAATATAATTTGGAGTAATTTAACTGAAACCAAGCTCCGTCAAATTCATCGCCGCTTTGGGCACCCCAGTGTTGGAAGACTTCGAAAGATTTTGACTCGAGCAAATCATGAATTTGATGGTAATATTCTCAGAGAAATAGCCAAACATTGTCACCAATGTCAAATGAATGAGAAGGCCCCCGGAAGATTCAAATTCAGCTTAAAAGAAAAGTTCGATTTCAATGCTGTTGTGCTATCGACATTGGCGATCTACATAACCGTGATGTGGATCGCATCAGGTGCACCATACCGCACGTGTGAGGTCAGGTGCTAAGTGGATCATAATATGTTTGATGTGTTTGACACGGTGGGTCAAACACTAAGCGAGAATATTCGTATATAAATAGTGGGCTCCGCACAATGTATTTAGAAATATTCATCATTCATTACACATCAATTATTACACATTATCTTCTCATACAATATCCTACAATACCATAGTGACATCTTTGCAAAGGTCAGCACATGATGATACCTCCCAAATCTCATAACTGTAACAAATGCTGAAATAATTGTCGACATAATGTACCTAGATGGAAGAAATGTTTTGCATGTAGTTGATTCTGCTACTGCTTTTCAGGCCGCACGATTCATCAAAGACCTTTCGGCTAAAACAGTATGGGAAGCGATCCGACTATGTTGGATTGATGTATATCAAGGACCACCTGACTGCATAGTCCACGATGCAGGAACTCAGCTAGCTTCAGCCGAGTTCAAGCAAGAGGCAAAAATTGTTGGATCAAAAACCAAGGAGGTCCCAATTGAAGCACATCAAAGTGTTGGAAAAGTTGAACGGTACCATTTAACTCTACGACGTGCTTACGAAGTCATTAAGGGAGACCTACCAAATACCAGCCGAGAAGCAATCTTACAAATGGCTGTCAAAGCCATAAATGACACAGCCGGCCTTAATGGTATTGTTCCAACCCTCCTCGTGTTTGGAGCATTCCCGCGCCTAACAGAAAAATCTTCACCTTCACCATCAATTATTCGACGTGCCGAAGCCATTCATAATGCCACTAAGGAAGTAAAACGCCTTTATGCTCAACAAATGATAAAAAATGCTCTCAAAATAAGAAATGTACCAGATGTGGGACCAATTCTTAACCTCACTCTACAATCCCTCGTGCGAGTCTGGCGTGAAAAGGAAGGCTGGACAGGTCCATTTAGACTCCTATCGACAGAAGGACAAACGTGTACAATTGATATGCCACGCGGACCTAGAAACTTCCGCAGTACGGTAGTTAGACCATACCTTGCAGAAAAAGCAAGCATAGTTCCGGAAGTTGATGACAATGACAATGAAATAGAGGACAATACTCCAGATGCTATCCCGCTTCCTGATAATGAAAATGTAACTTCTATTAAACCACAACAGATTTTGAAGAGGAGACGTGGCCGTCCGAGAAAAGAGGCAAATTTCACTGTGTTGGATGATTTGGACTCTTATCTTTGCTCATTTGATGACAGTACCAATATTTTATCAATTTACCTTAGCGCAAAAGAAAAGTCAGACATGGAACTCGCCCTTACTCTACGTAAGGAAGGGAAAATAACCACGCCAGGAGAGCCATTTCAGCAAGCAGATGACAAAGAAATTGAAGGTTTACTTGCCACTGGTGTTTTCAAATTCGAAGATTATGATATCAATAAACACGGAGACCATAGAATATTTAACGCCAGAATGGTACGGGAGATAAAAGGCAAAGCCAGCAGTTCACCATATGAAAAGTCTCGTCTTGTGATCCAAGGTTACAGTGACAACGATAAGAAAATGATACTCACTCAATCTCTGACAATTCAACGATCAAGTCAACGCGTCATTCTATCACTATTTCCATCAATTAAAAAGAAAAATATAAATCAATGGACTCGCGATATCACCCAAGCGTACATCCAATCTCAATCGTTGCTAAATAGAACAATCTACTCCTATCTACCCAAGGAAATGAGCTGCAAGTACCCCAAAGGTACAATTATGAAACTACTTAAACCATTGTATGGAATTGCGGAAGCAGGCCTACACTGGTTCTCTACATACTTCAGGCATCACCAAGAGAAACTCCAATTAAGAACTTCTTATGATCCGTGTCTTTTGATCACTAACTCGAATGAAAAATTTGCCATTGTGGGCATGCAGACGGATGACACCCTCATCCTCGCTGATGAAGAGTGGTCGACTCTTGAGGAAACTGAGTTAGCAAACGCAAATTTAAAGGCGAAACCAAAATCTATGCTAACTTCTACAATTTCACTTATTTTTAACGGGTGTATCCTATCACAAGAGGGAGACAATATTATCATACGCCAAAAGAGCAAGGAAAAATACTTCAACTCGTCGATCCAAATTCTCTACATGTACCACTGCGTTACATCAAACAAAGAGCGCGGGCAGCATATATCGCATCCATCTGTCAACCAGAAGCCACGTTTGATATGTCCATCGCAGCACAATTTCAAAATCCTGGAAAAGACAAAGTGGCCGCTATTAATAAACGGATCAAGTGGCAAATAAATAATCTGAGTCGTGGGCTCACTTATGTCCCTCTAGACCTATCAGCAGCAAAATTTTACGTTTTCGTGGACGGCTCATTTGCAAACAACAAAGATCTAAGTTCGCAAATTGAGTTTGTTATCGCAATTGCAAACGAGCAGCCTGACGAGGATCAGTTCACAATTAAAGGAAATCTACTCCACTGGAGCTCAACTAAGAGCAAACCTGTAACCAGAAGTAGTCTCGCATCTGAAATCTTGGCCATGGTCGGAGGTGTGGACATTGGAATCGCAATTTGCTCAATGTTACAAATGATAATCAAAAAGCTTTGTTTGCCCAGAATCCCTCTCATAGTCTGTACAGATTCGTATTCCTTGTATGTGTTATGGGCTTTGCCCGTATAGGGGCTGGTCACAGGGACCGCCCAAGTAAAAATCGTAATAACGAGACGCTAATAGGCGAAGGGGGGATCGGCCGGGAGCAGGAAGGTCCGACCCGAGCGGGGGCCAGTGGCAGGGATGAAATGAGCATTTCGGGTTTACATGAAGCCGGTACATTAGGATTGGTGGAGTTGGGCGTTAGGCATCAAGGGACAGGGACAAGGCAACTCCAGGGAATCGGGTAGGGTAAGTTAGCGAGTTTGGGTGACAATATATATTGGGGAGTCCAGCCATATACTGTAATTTCCTCTTCATTAGAAGATTATAAACTATTTTTACGACTTCGACCTTCGTGAATAACTAAGGTCCTCGATCCCTTAACAGTATGAGTGCCTTGTAAAATTGGGCTCTACAAGTGAAAAGCGTCTCATGGTGGATATAATGCACCTAAGACAATCATACGAGCGTCGCGAGATCCCGGAAATTCGCTGGATCAACGGCAATGACAATCCTGCAGACGCCATGACTAAATCCAATCCAAACAGATCTCTTGAGACCTTGGTTAGTACAAACAAACTTACCATACGTATCGAAGGATGGGTTAATAGGGCAATGGCAATGCAGGAGACGTCTGAACATAAGGTAGTCTAACTTGAAAGAAAAGAGTTGCCAGTGTTGGGATCTATAAGCCATAAGGATCGGAGCTCTGATGTCCGTAGTGGCCGAATGCCGATACACGTGACCGTAGAACTCATATTTACATTGTAGTGTAGAAATGTAGAAGGGGAGATAAATATACATATGATTGACCATCCACAGTAGTACTACTGAACCCCCTGTTACTAACAGTTTCCTTCTGTATACAATTTTCTTAGATGTTTATGTCGCCCGAGGCATCAACAATCTTCACAGATCACAAGCCACTGATATATTTCATGGTCTCTCACTTAATGCATGGAATTTATAGTCGTTGGGCCGAAGAGCTCAACCTGCTTAATGTCAGAATTGAATACATTCCAGGTCAAAGGAATAGAATCGCAGACGCCTTGTCCCGAACAATTTTCCCGAACAAAGATTGTTCTGTTGACGAGATACTAACGAGCATGGGTAGCTCAGCATGGGGCAATGATAATCAACCAAATTAGGTTTGGAAAGATGGTGTAGGAGGATACCAAGAGTTACTCAACGCCAATCTAATTAGTGATCAGCATGATAGACCAACCAATCAGGTCATTCAGGCTTTCACAGCTTTGATACTGAATTGCACTCGACCAACTGGTCAAACAATTCCGCCTGTTGTTACGCAAGAGGAAGCTTTTGCCGGTCGATACAATCTTGAGGATATTGCGTTCGAGGTCTACTTGTCTACGGTAGCAGGAAACAATGAGATTCCGCCTCCAGATGCGAAATATACAAAGGATGAGTGGTATGGGGAAATTTACGACTTTTTGCTGTTCTCAAAGTACCCTCCTACTTATAATCGCATACAGCAGTTGTCGCTACAACGTAAAGCTACGTACTATAGACTAGTCGAGGGCGACCTTTTCAAAATTGTGCGAGGGGTGATGAAGCGGTGTCTCATCAAGTCGGAGGTAGCGTCGGTACTTGAAGCGGCAAATGACTTGGAAGGGCATTGGAAGCTTTGTTTAATGTTAAAAAATTGAGTTGTGTATTTTGGCCAAATAAGGTGAAGGATACTGCAGACTATATCGCAGGATGTCTAAGGTGTGGAAAGCATGGGAACGCCCAAAGGAACCAATAAACATGACCGATAGTTGTGGCTGAGCCTAATGAATTGTGGGGAATGGACTTTGTGGGTCCATTTCCTGAAACAATTTTGATGAAGGAGGAGGCATTTTGTAGCTCCTGGCCTCAACTATATGAAAATATAGCAGGGTCAGAGCAAAGTCCGTTTGAGAATCTCAAGGATGCCCTTCCTTAAGTGACCTTGCGATTCACGCATTGTTTGGTGGTGGTGGATTACTTCTCTCGGTTTGTTTGGGTTCTTCCGGTGGTGCGAGCGAATTTCGCGGTGTCTGAAGTGGTTGTTTGGTATTCGTGGATGTCCTGTGGGCCTGTATACAGACCCTAGCAAGCATTTGTTGGGACGAGAGCTCCAAGATTTCTTGGAAGGACGGAAGTTATTGTGGATTCCGTCACCAACGGCGGCTCATAAGGCCACAGGGATAGTAGAAAAGTGCATCCACATTATTTAAATGGTTCTTAAGAAAAGTACTAGGTTAGTACACTCATAGCCATTTATGTGCCAAACCATTGCCCATGAAATCAATCGGCGGCACATCGAGCATCTCGGCTTCTCACCATTTGAAATTGATGGGGGATATCAGCCTCCTTCGGCGGTAGAAAGTGTGGCCCCCTCTATCAAACAAGCTTCCTGATGAAATTAGTGCTTCTAATTGAGGTGGCTGAGGAAGATCGTGCAAGGTTGAATCCCCTAATCGCACACGCATTGACCTTAAGCCTAAAGTGTATTATGAGCATCAATACGCTAATCCTTATTAGTAAGATCACTCAATCACTGTTAGTTAGTTTTATTAGAAGAAAGCACTCTGATCAAAGTGAGAGAAATAAACATCTCCAGACACTACGTTAACAGACTCTTACTTGTTCCAAGTTTACCCTACCATTGATAAGTGATCCTATCCAGTCTAACAACTGAACTTTAAATCTTCCATTCCAATAGGTTGTGAGCCCGGTGCTTAAAGCACAAATTCACTTAATTAAAATTTTGGAGACAGCGAAGCTAATCTTCCATTTTCAATAGAAACCTCATGATGTCTAAACCCACTGCTCAAGTCGCATCATTCTTCACAAACCTCTGCAAAGAGTACACTATTTGTAGTATGAATTTAACGACCATTACTCCCCTAAATGGACAGGCGAATTACGATTCATGGGCTTCAACCATGACTGCAATATGGCGCAGTATGGGACTGTATGAGCTGGTAGTCGAAGGGGTAAAACCCACGGCTAGTGCTGGTCTTGAGGAGCAGAAGTCGTACAAAGTGTTGTATAATCAGGCAGTAGCTGCTTAGATTCATGTGGTCAACCCTGAGATCATCCAAAGTGTTCTCAATAAGGAAGACCCACACTTGATGTGGACGCACTTGGTTGCTCAATACAAAAGAGACACAGCGTACGCGCTAGTCTATCAAGTTGGTAACCTGTGTGAGCTAAAAACCTCTTTCAACACGTCGACCTCTCTAACTACCTTTGTTCAGTCTTTCGAGACTGAATGGTCTAAACTTCACAAACTGGCCAGAGATTCTACGGATTCTTATTGGCACAAGTTTGCAAGTTTCCTTGAAGAAGATTGTGCCAAGCGCGATTTTCTACTTGGACTTTTGAGTCGCCACAAGAGAAATGTGGTTGATAACTTGACTACAAAGAGCGATCTTACATTCGCTGAAGTCAAGCAACGACTCATAGACCTCGACTATGAAGAGTCTACTGAAACAGCTTTTTTTTACAGCTGTCAAAGGATTCAAAAAGCCTAGAACCATGAAACCAGCCTTCTCTCAGAAAAAGTCATGCAGTTTCTGTAAGAAGCACTATCCAACCCAAGCATCTGGCCATACGTGGTTTAAATGCCCCAAAATAAAGGATAGAAATATACAAAAAGCTAAACAACTAATTGCCTCTACCGATGAAGCCCACATGACGTTAGTCGGGCCTATCAACAAAAAGAGAGATTCGAATGTATTTCTGACTGTTCCGGACTTGTAATGTCCAGTTCGGGTCAAAACATGAAAGTCTTGGGAAGGGGGACAGTGGTTTTATATTGCATGTTATCTGATAAAACTGTTTTGCAATTCAAGTTAAGCAATGTTTTGTACGTACCTAGGTTATAGCATCCTCTGTTTTCTTGGAGACAAGAAAGACATAAAGGCTACACGTTAGTTGATGATGGAAAAGTGATAAAGCTCACAAAACATAATAAAACGTACCTTGAAGCTACATTTAATGGGCCACTTCCGCTAATTTCAGAATCTGCTCCAAAAGTTCAAGATTATGCATGCTTAACATATGACTTTTGGCATGATGCACTGTGTCATGCAGCTCCATCTTCTATATCCAACTCCCTAAAAATTATTCAGAACCCTAATGTGATACCTAAACGTCCCGAAAGTTTTCATTGCGAAGCTTGTGCCTTGTCAAAATCAATTCACAACAAGCCTAGATCCGCAATCCGGAAAACCTATGAAAAAGGTGAATACTTACATTCTGACTTCAGTGGTCCATTTCCAGTATCATCTTTAGGAAATTCCCTCTACTACATAAGTTTCGTTGATGATGCTACCAGGTATACAATTGTTCAATTCTTAAAGTCAAAATCTGACGCTGCACAAGTTATTGTGAATATAATTGCAGAGATTGAAACACAATTTAACTATAAGCTTAAAGCATTACGAACTGACAACGGTGGTGAATACATCAATAAAAGCTTGAGTAGTTACTTAACTCAAAAGGGAATATGTCATGATTTAACACCCCCTGATAATCCTGAGTCTAATGGCACGCTTCAATAGGTGTATCTACGGACTAAAGCAATCGCCCCGAGAATGGTATTTCAGATTGGTAGAATATATCCATCCGCACGGCTTTGCTTCTTCCCATTTTGACTCTTGTGTTTTACTCCACAACTCTGGCAAATTAATAATTGCTATCTACGTGGATGATATAGTACTTTTTGGTGAACAAGGAAAAGTCATAGAAGACACAATCAACCTTCTTAAGAAAGACTTTAAGGTTAATGATTTAGGTACGCTCAACTGGCTCCTTGGTATACAAATTGAGTACTCAGATGCAGGTATCATCTTGTCACAGAATGCATACATTAACAAAATCTTGAATCAATTCTCTATGCAAAACTGCAACCCGGTCTCTACGCCCATTGACTCTCACCAAAAGATCATTGCGGCGGCCAATGGAGAACCTAGGGCTAATGCACAACTGTATCAGCAGATTGTCGGATCATTGATGTATGTGGTATCTGACATTCGCCCTGACCTAGCATACACCATCACGCTCCTCTAACAGTATAATACTGAGCCCTCTGTTACTCATCTTAGTATGGCAAAACGAGTACTACGCTACCTTAAGGGTACAAGCGAACTCAAGCTAACCTACAAGATAAATTCACCTCTAATTTTAACTGGATACTGTGATGCATCTTACGGAAATTGTCTTGACACTTGTCGAAGGTTTGCTGGATATATATTTCAACTTGGCAACTCTACGTTCAGTTGGAGAGCACGCAAACAGCGAACTGTAGCCCATTCCACCTGTGAAGCGGAATATATGGCATTTTCGACGGCTACTAGACAGTTTGTCTGGATTGTACGTGGCTTGCATCAATTAGTTGACAAAGATATCCCAAAAGCATTGATGACCAACAACCAAGCTGCTATTGATGTTGCTCACAATCCAAGGCTTAACGATGCAACAAAACACATCGACATAGCCTATCACTTTACAAGAGAAAAAGTAACAGACGGATCTTTAACTTTACTACATTGTCCATCTGAAGAGAATCTTGCAGACATATGTACGAAAGCATTACCAAAGCCAAGGTTAAGTCACTTGTGCACCAGTATATTTGGTCCAAAGTGAGGCGGGATGATGAAATTAGTGCTTCTAATTGAGATGGCTGAGGAAGATCGTGCAAGGTTGAATCCCCTAATCGCACACGCATTGACCTTAAGCCTAAAGTGTATTATGAGCATCAATACGCTAATCCTTATTAGTAAAATCACTCAATCACTGTTAGTTAGTTTTATTAGTAGATAGCACTCTGTTCAAAGTGGGAGAAATAAACATCTCCAGACACTACGTTAACAGACTCTTACTTGTTCCAAGTTTACCCTACGAGTGATAAGTGATCCTATCCAGTCTAACAACTGAACTTTAAATCTTCCATTCCAATAATTCCAAGAGGAGACGGATGAAGACTTCCAACTCTCTGGATTGTCTGGGTGCTATTGTGAGACGTGGATCGTATAGGGGAATGCTGGGGCGACGTGAGAGTTAAGAAGGACAACAGTCGAACAAAGAAGCAGGTGAATAGAACCTTAGATATAAAGCTTAGTAGGTTAACATGAAGTGGGTACAAATATAACCTTCAGAGATATTCAGTAAACGCAATGAACTGAGAATCTCCGAAGGGTGAGAGCTCTAAATATATATACAGTAAAGTCCTTATGGGACGAATATAGTAGAAACCAAGATAACCGCTCGTGTCCCAAATTAGCAGCTAAATCAAGGTGTTGAATTTGCCCTTACATTTACTTAATCTTCCAAAACAACTGAATGTAAGAGCAGAACATGCATGTGATATGAAACTAGTAAAACCCCTTGATACGTGCAAAAAATACAATACAGATATTAAAATTAGTGTACGACTAGTATCATGTGAAAGCGCACGCACGTGCATTATTTGTAATGCGGAACTGGATATTTACAACAGGTGCCAATAAAGAAGAGCAGGAGCATGCGATATTGCAATTCGTGGCTGAACGAGAGCAATGTCGAGATGAGGTGAGGAACGCTTCATCATGGGTTAAGCATGTGTACAAAGAACGGCACAATATGGGTATTTGTAAAGAGCTGAACTTCCCCGAGGGATCAATGGTCATGTTATATGACAGGAAATCAGCCAAGAAAAAATTGCATCCCTCGTATTGAGGTCCTTTTGTTGTTTCTGGTAAGGGTGGCTCGCATGAAAAGTCTTACATGCTGAAACAAATAAATGGAACCCCGATTCCAGGGACATTCTACAGTGATCACCTAAAACCCTTTATCCCTCGAACCGGTCACCTAATGACATCTAACAAAGAGGAGCTGGCACATTACCAGAACATACGGGCAAAGAGAGGATTTCACAAGCTTTCCCAGCGTCTTCGTGTCGACAAAATCACCGCGGATGATCTTGAAAGAGAACTCGAATAAACCCCAGCATCTCCTACAAGTGTTCCACTTCTATGTTTCAAGTCTTCTGAAATGGCAGCCTTGCCTTTGGAACTGCTACTCTCATTTGTCGATTATCCGGCCGTTTTTATTAAGGCTTCTGAAAGACGTATTTCTACACGACAATTGGCCGTGTTTACCATTCGAATGATTGAGTATCAATGGCACTCCTCAAACCGTTCTTTTTCTCTACTGACGACTCATTCTCCCATATTTACATTTGCTAGCCCATGTTGTTTGAACTTCTTCTGGCTACATAAGCTTATCCGAGGGCAATTGGAGTCGTGGGCGACTTATTTGTATGGTCAGGGAGTTGATTACGAGAGGGTATCACATGACCATGCTGAGTCACCAGATGCTTTGTTTATATCTGTAAATTAGAGAGAACTTAATGAATAATCTATTGATCCCAACATAAAATACAATAATCACTGTAATACTCATTTAAACAAACTGACTATTTTCATCCCAATCAAGATTTTGTAACCCTACCTAAAATGCCGTAAATGGATACCCCCCTTCCCGAAACAAACCCGACCATTCTAGACAAATATTTCTGGTTGCCGACCGACGATTCACACATTACTATCACCCCCCAATTCTTGCAAGAGAGCGAGAGTTGGCGCCCCCCTTCCTCACTCTGCTCGACATCCCCAGATGTTGAAATGGTCGACACACGGCCTGACAGAAACAATACCAGCCCACCCCAAAATTCACAGAAAAGCTCTATCGAAAAAGCATGGCAGACTTCATCGACGCGGAATTCGAGAGATTCCAGAAACGCGTCGAGCAAGCAAGACTTATCCTCAGCACGTTCTGCAGCCTAATGGACGCATTAGATGATGATGAACTACGAAGCTCAATGGAAGATGCAACAGTCGGTCTTAGAGAAAAGATCCGCAACGTCTTTTCGGGCAATTCAGGCAACGTTCAGCCAAACAATCAGCCCCTTCAAAAAAGGACCAGAGCCAAGCAAGGCCCTGGGCCAGCGTTCCAGCCTTCCACGCAGCGCAGAAGACCTACAGTAAATGCTGAAAACCACCAAAAACCCACCCCAGCTGCAGCTACTCCTCGCGTTGCCATGACAGCTACGGCACCAACTGCACTAATCACCAAGCCAACAGAAGGCTCATGGTCAGTGGTCGCCTGTAGAAACGTTGGCCGGCCGAAACAGGTCTCACAACCTGCCAAAACTACCACACCTCTCACACCCCTACCTAACCCATCTCGGAGGCCGGCAAATGCACACCCGTCACCTGCGGCTAAACCCGATGAAAGGCTCTTTCTGCGACTCAGGGAAGACCACCCATTGCGGAAAACGTCACCCCGCTTTGTCAAGTTGAGCTTAGCAGCAAAACTCCGAGTCGCCAACTCTGCGATTCAGCACGTGACTATTGTCAACTCAGGATTTGCTATCACTGCTGACAACGAGGCAGCCAGAAACCTTCTCCTCAGCGAAGCCCATTGCCTAGAGAGTGAGGGAAGCAACGCTGACCCCCTAATGATGGACCTCAAGCTGGAAGCGGCATCCAAATGGATTTCAGTCCTTGCCCCGAATGTCCCTAATTACTTGCACTCTTTTGAATTCCCCACGACAGAGCCTGGCGCAACTACCAGACTCCAGCAGATAACCATACTAGTGACCAGGAAAATGGTTATTGAGGAAGTTAGGCTCAAAACAGGCATGGCACCAATCTCAGCGCGAGCCCTCGCGTCTAGCACAAACCGACCCGCAAGCGACTGGATAATCTATTTCCAAGTTGGCATCCCCAAGCTCGGAGAGCGAATTTTCGAGGAAAGCGGACACCTTACAGAATTTCACCGCCGGCCAAAAATTGCCCAATGCAATCGCTGCTGGGGACATCACCCAAAGAAAATCTGCTCTAGAGCACCGAGATGTATCAGATGCGGCTCCATAGAGCACCAATGTGGGGCGTGCAAGCAAGAGATCCCCCGCTGCATTAATTGCCACGGCCCGCATAGAGCTGATGATCCCGGCTGCATGGCGCGCCCAGCACGCCTAGAGGGAAAGACAGTGCAGCGGACTCAGGACCAGCTGACTGTCATCCGCCAAAGAGGTCAGAAAGACAGAACAGCAAAAGTTCGAGAAGCAGAAGCCAAGCAAAAAGCTGCCGAAGCAACTGCAGACAACAACACTCAGTCCGCCCCTCAATACCCTTAAGGGATCACGACCGCACTGGGACAACTCACAGACCAACAATCACATTTCTTTGCGCTAATGTGGCCAAAGGAGGGTCCTCAAACGACATAATTCTACAATCCGCATGAGAGGCCGGTACCAACGTTTTGCTCATTCAAGAACCCTGGGCCTCACAATGCGACAACAATTGGCTCATCAAGTCACATCCAGGTTTCGAGAAGCACTAGCCAAACACTGGAGGATCAGATACGCCTCGTCCAAGATCGACCATATACACTAGAAGGGGAAGAGATATCCAGCAGAAGTTCCTATGCGGCACATCCTCGGACTTTGTAGCAGTGACAATAGATGGCGTGACATTTGTTTCCATATACCGGGCCCCAGGGGTACCTCTTCCACCGCTGCTAGCATGGAATCCTGATGCACCCACCGTAATTGGCGGAGACTTCAACTCCGTACATCCAGAATGGCAACCTCTAGCGGAACGCTCACACGGAGACGGCCACACCTTGTCCCAGTGGATGCTCGACAACGGTATGACCTTGTCCTCAAGTCCAGGCGTGCCAACTCACACTAGATGCAATACCCTTGATCTGGTATGGTCCAATGCTGGGGCAATTGCTGATGTAGCGCCAGAACTTGGATCTACCTTTGACCATATGACATTAGCGGGCGACGTTCCGCGGCCGAATGCCAGGGCAGCGACCACTATCAGACTAAACAGCCCTATCCGGGTGAGCGATGACGCACTGGAGGATTTTACCAAGGTGGTGGCCGAATGGAGCAAAGAAATCGGAAGGCAAGAATTGCAGACAACTAATGATGTAGAAAATCTCGGCAATAACCTTGTAGAAATCCTTAGCGACGCAATCAAAGCCACTGGGAGACGAAACTCTCCTCAGCCAGGCCAATCAGCACCCTGGTGGACAGAGGAGTGTCGAGAGGCAAAAGGCCTATATAGAGCTCTCGGCGACGATGCCAGTAGGAAGGCTTTCTGACGTACAGTCAAGAAGGCAAAACAACAGTACTGGCGCCGAAAGTTCTTCGAAACAAAAACAGACACTGACATGTATCGGCTGGCTCGATGGGCAAACCACGTCAGCAAGGCGCCACAGCTCCTCTCAACCGTGAATGGTTTTGAATCAGATCCACGCTGCCGAGCAACCCTCCTCCGCGACTTGCTTCTCGCTAGGTTTACGAGGGAAAATGACATCGAAGTCACTAATGATCTAACAGACTTTGAGCCTGACGCCAATCATTTACCATGGTCGACGGAGGTCACTGAGGAAAAAGCTAAGTGGGTAGCTACATCGTGCCAAGACAAGGCCCCAGGAGCTGACAACATCACTGTTCGACTACTGCGTACAGCATGGCCAGCGGTTGGACACGCAGTACGTGCTCTATACGAAGGGTCACTCCGCCTCAAGCACTTCCCATCAGTGTTCAAACTAGCCGAGGTGATCCTAATACCCAAAACAGGGCGCGACCTCAGTACAGCTAAAGGATGGCGACCTATCGCACTCCTTTCGTGCCTCGGAAAAGGGCTCGAACGCCTTGTCGCCAAGCGGATAGCACATACGGCGCTCTGCAACCAGAAGCTACCTCAACAACTGATCGGTGCACTACCCGGCCGCTCAGCCAACGATCTGGTCGCGTGCTTGGTCCATGACGTCGAGCATGCACTGAGGCTCCGACATAAAGCAGTGCTGGTGACACTTGACGTCTAAGGAGCTTTCGATGCGACTCTTCACGGACGACTATTGCGACGAATGAAAGAGATGGGGTGGACACCTGAAACAATTAGCTGGACAGCCTCCTTCCTGCAGGGGCGATCTGCTCGTGTTAGATACGACGGAGGCGTTATGGATGCAGTAGAACTCGAGTGCGGCCTCCCACAAGGGTCACCTCTATTGCCGGTCTTGTTCCTCCTGTAAATGTCAGAGGTAGCAGGGGGAAGTAACTGGAGATTTGGCTACGCTGATGATTTAGCCGTACTCGGTATAGGAGCCACGGCGACCTTGACAGCAGAGGCTGCCCAGCGCGAAGTTAACACTATCACGGCCTGGGCAGAAAGCAACGCCATCGCATTTGACCCAGCCAAAGCAGAAGTCTTATACTTTCTCGGCCCCCGAGCAAGAATTATAGATCTCCCACCGATTATCATCGGAGATGTAGCGATTCAAGATTCCGAAACAGTAAGATGGCTAGGAGTTTTCTTGAATAGAGGCCTCACCTTCCGCCTCCACGTTTCTGAGTGGACAAGAAAGAGCACTCGACTGGTGCAACATCTTCGTCGACTCACCAGACGCACCCAGGGACCCCCTCCAGGACCATTGACCACCGTCATTCGAACAGTCGTGATGTCAATCGCACTACATGCCTCCGAGGTTTGGTGGCCAGGACTTACTCGAGACACATTTAGAGGCGAGGTACACAACTCTTGCAGGATGCAAATCGACGCAATAGATAGAGTGATTTTAGCAGGAATTCGCACCGCTTTACCGACATGGCGGACCATGCCAACTTCCGCCTTACAAAGAGAAACTGGAATCCCACCCGCGAAGGATCTGCTCGAAGAGCGGCGCCTTTTGTCTGCCGCACGAATCCGCCGCCTAGATGAATTTCACCCGCTACGACTCCGAGCTTTAGAGAGTACCGAGGCCGCAAGACGTCGGCTCGGTCTACGAGCATCCAACAGAGGCCGGCAACCTGCCGATAGAGTCCACGACTCTAGAATACAAAGAATATCAAGGCTATTGCTTGAGACAGAAAGCCCCCCACCCCTATGGAGGCCCACTCCGCCCCCCCGCGGCTATGCGGAACAGACAAAGTAACAGCTGCCAGAACCACCATGGAGTGGCTCAGCTGACTCCCCCCAGACAGTGTATGTGCCTACAGCGACGGGTCCGGCGCGGCAGAATCGCGATCGGCATGGGGCTTCACGATTTACTTCGGCGGGACCACTACCAACCTCGAGCTCAGCGATTCCGGTTCCTTAGCAGGAGCTGAGGTCTACGACGCAGAGGTACACGGGGCCATGGCAGCTCTCGAAGCAATCACCGCGAATCTCAGCAATGGGAACATATCGGCAATATATGTCATGCTTGACAACGCCGAAGCTGCTCAAGCTCTACGAACGGGAAAAACTACATCCTCCTACTGGCGGGTTCGCAGACTCCGAAGAGCGACAGAAGCTTCTACAGCTCCGGTCTGTGTGAAGTGGATACCAGGTCACGAAGGTATACCAGGCAATGAGGCAGCAGATTAACTAGCACGAGAAGCGCTAGCACAAATCACTGCCACCGAGGTTTCAGAGCCACTCAGCATAGCTTCAGCTGGCCGCAAAGCTCGGGCACTGGCGCAGAACCTCTCCCGGGACTGGTGGGACTCCGCGTGCCCGAAAAGGTACAAGGATCTCAACTTACAAATTCGTCGCAAGAAACCACCTGAACTGGCACTGTCAAGGGCGGTTTACGCGCGCCTTCTGGCAGCCCGAACCGGTTACGGAGACTTTGCGTCAAATCACCGCCGATGGAATCACGCCACCGCACCACTACTATGTAAGTGTGGCAGGGAAAAGTCCGTCGGTCATCTAGTACAGTGCCGAAGAGCGCTGAACAGATGGCGCCAGATTAGCGGACGACAAAGAGCTCCCCCACTCCAAACTATCCTTGGAGCACACGGGTGGCAGATATTCGCGGAATACGTCCAAGGGAGTGGTGTCTATAAAGGGGCAGTTCTTGGTATGGCCGGAGTAAGCGTAACTGAGAACGGCTGGAATTTGCTAAGGGGGACGATACTGGCAAACTAAGGCGGAACAGGAATGGAATAGCTCGGGCGCGTGGTGGCCGAGATCGAAGAAATACGAGGAGTACAGGGGATGTAAAGGCGTAAAGGCGCGTGACAGATTTTCTTTAAGTTGTTTTATTTGTTTCTCTGGGCTGCTGGGGTCAACTTGTTCAACTCATTTATGTTTTCTAGCATGGTTCCGGTCATTATTGTGAGACGAGGTAGAGCAGTCAACCTGATCTCACCCGGCCTCACCCGCGTCTGACCCACTAGGGGTATTATGGCATGGTAAACTACAAAAAAAAAAAAATCTATTGATCCCATCCAACAATCGCCTCCACGAACCCCCCATCTTTCCTGGAGGCTTAGGACACGGTGACTACTGAACTAATCTCATTTTCTCACACAGGAGGTGAAGCTAATTTACAGTCATCCCTTTGATATCTTAACTCCCGGTAACTTGAATCCTCTGATAACTTTAAAAAAATCAGGGAACTGACCATTTTGTATGCACCTCCCATAAATTAAAACCTCTGCTAAATTAACAAATTCCCTGCGACCAATCAATTAAGTTATCAGAGGGATGACTGTAGTTCTTTCAGAAAATATATACAGTAGATCTTTATACTTATTTGGTTTAGCTTTACTAAAAGACCCATAGTCAAAAGTTTCGATTTGAAGAAATTTCCATACAGATTGTTTTGGACCTTTTTCATAAAGACAAGGTAAGAACTCGAATTCCCGGTAGATCTTTCCCAATTAAGCCTAGTTGACCAATCATAAACTCCATTTGAATCCCCATAGTCAAAAGTCTACTGTGGCCGTAGTGTAATAAAAAGAACTGGTACCACTACACCAATTTTACAAGTGCCCTTAGGAATGTAACCTAATGTGATATTATATTCTTAATCATACTATAGTGTACAGTGTTACAGTCCAACCTCATCTATAGCGATAGTGGGTCCCGGTATAAATGTTGAAAATATTCATTGTAATTCAACCATTTACATTTTCAATACTTACCCTTGCTCAATATTTTGGGTGTAAGGGTAAGTATTGCAAATGTAAATGGTTGAATTACCATGAACATTTTCAACATTTATACCGGGACCCACTATTGCTATAGATGAGGTTGGACTGTACCACCCTAAAGATTGTTAGTTTGCATAAACGACAGGCATTAAAGTGGGTTTTCTTGAAATTCTTGGTCTTATTAGGAAAAGATCATACTGTGCCGCTACGGTAAGCCATTACAGGTGAGCTTGTGCAGGGTATATCTCGCTTCAGGGGTTAAAAGTGGGATTCTATGTGGCCTATGAAATCTAACTCAAAGTCTAAAATTTGTGAGCTTTGACCGCCATTTTTATGCTGGTTAGCCTTGCTCTTACTGAGTCTTCTCCTGAACGGCTGCTCTTCCACTATTGTTCAGCAGTACCATCGCAGACCTCAATAGGACGCCATCACTTCAGTAAATTGTCTTAAATATACTGATTTTAAGTTGTGAAAATTCTGAAGTTATACAATTTATTCAGAATGCTAAAGAATGGATCAGTTAAATCATTGTAACGATGAATATTAGACTTTGAGTAAAATTGATGTTTGCATTTGTTCAATTTTTTTTTTAAGATAATTGTTCTCCCCCTTCTTCCAAAAAGTATATCCCTTTTGTATATATTCCTTCATCATGTATGAACTAATATTCATCTTAGACCATCCGAAACACTTTCTCCTCCAGAGCGACGTTTAAACGCTAACTCTGTTACAATAGTACGTGTAAAACGTCCCCAAACAAGACCCTGTGGTCGCTACCAACGTAATTAGATGAAACACCAACTTGAATACCTGAAAATAAGCAATGAGACCTGACTCAACGTTTCACAATGAATCGTCCACATACGCCTCCACCATCGTCAACCTCACCTCAATCTCATGCTCGTTCCAGAGCAAAAAAAGTGACAAAAGAACAACGTGTTGAAGTTAGTATCATGACAAAAGAGAGCTAAATCATACGTTGTCTATAAAAATTGGCAGGTGAGAACTCTGGCTCGAGAAGGCTACAGCTAGAAAAAGATTGCGCTATGTTTCCAAGTGACCTTTCACCAGGCTCGCATGCAGCAAAATCTGTCCATCTCCCTCCTGAAAAGAATAGCGGCCGCCCCCTTGTCTTAAACAGTGAATAGGTCGACGAGATTGAAGACTTTGTTATATCATCACCAGAACGCCGTCAATTGACCTATTTCGAGCTCGCCTACGCACATTTTAGTCATTTTGGAGTGAGTGAGAAAGTAATCCAATGGGCAATGTCTAGAAGGAGATACGCCCGTCGTATTGCCGCTTCGAAACCACCTCTTTTTGCAGAAAACAAGAGAAAGAGACTTGAGTTCGTCACAGAACATCTTCACTGGAAACAAGAAGATTGGATGAGAGTTCTCTGGACAGATGAGACCTGGGTAACTGATGGACGACATAGTAGTATCTGAATCACTAGCAAAATGAGTACCGCCTACTTTGTCTGAAACTAGAGATTCATAACCTTAATCTATCATCTAGATGGATGAAAACTTTGGCACTACATGTGTCAAAAGTAAGATTCGGAAGAAAATTGGATGAATGTTTTGGGGCTCTTTTTTCGGAGCGAAAAAGGCCCTTCCATGATTTGGGAGAAGGAGTGTGGTAGTATACCTGCTGATACATATTGTCAGAGGATAATACCTCTTATCCACGGCATGATTTCGAGTCATCCACATATACAACTAATGCAGGAAAACGCCCCACCACATAAGGCAAGGCTAACTATGGATGAGCTCAAGTAGAGAAACATCTCTCCGATTACATGGCCACCATATTCCCTGACCGGAACCCTACAGTGAATATCTGGAAGTTGATGAAGGACTACATGGCTTACTGTTGTGAATTGCTACTCATGAGTTATGGTACATATGTAGGAGTGGTAATCACGCATACACGTACCATGAATGCATACATGTAGAAGCATGAAATAACAGAGATTGCTAAGTTGACAGCACTGACTAGCAGATACCGTGTTGCATAGATTCAATCTCGTGATAAAAGTCATGTAAGATTAGTTGCATAAAACAATACTTATTGCATGATGAGGCTAAGATCAAGTATACGACTCGATGGACTAACAGCATGAAGAGCAACTCAGTCTGTGGAAAACAGTGAGTATAACAATAGAATAAGGGTGTTAGGATTATTTATATAATGAGGATACTTCAGCCTCCATAGAAAATAGATCAATACATCTTTACATAACTCACATACTCTTCTTTACCACATTCCCGTTCTATCCTCGATTAGAGGGATCATACATTATACTCGCAAGTCAGAACATTGCATCTACTCCTCACAACTGTAATACTTACCACTATCCTAATTTAGCTCTGGAAAATAATAGGTCGCAGGATCAGCTTCGAAGGAATGTGGCAGAAGCTTGGGACAGGGCCGTGGATGAAAACAAGTTGGAAAAGCTAGTCAAGTCGGTAGCAAGCAGGATCAGGGCCGTTTATGAAGCTCACGCTGGCCTGACAAAGTACTAGCCTCTATAATTTATTATGAACTGGATAATTAGAATAATGAATTCATAACTTTATCTGAACCAAAATTAGAAGCTGCGATACATTTTGCGTGAGAAATTTCACATATAAATTTTTAAGGTATTTTCATAAATTTTCATAGATCAACTGCCAAGCTTTCCAGATCAGGCTCACGAAAGCATATTTTCCCTGTCGAGATCCATACCCTCTATCAGGGGCTGGAAAATTATAATTTTAAAGTTGGTCTCTCAGGGGTCTGCCAAGTAAATGCAGTCAAGCTAATACGTAATAGGTTAGGCTGCGAATTCTTATTACTCCACTCGCCATGAAATGTCGTCCAATTGTCTTTGTCAAACGACTGGTTAAAGAAAAGTATTTTCACCAACCCTCTTCCCTGACTGTTCCTCAAACAATATCCATAATTCTTAACATCACCTATCAATCTATCTCACAATGTCTTTCGAAATTTCAGTTCCAAAAAAACAATCTCGCAAGCAGATTACTCGCAATCAATGTATTGAAATAAGAACATTAAGAAGATTTGGCTTGACACTACAAGATATATCCAACGAATTTGGCTTCACAATGAGGCAAGTGCAG
The DNA here is from genome assembly GCA_028751805.1 of Podosphaera xanthii. Taxonomy (NCBI): domain Eukaryota; kingdom Fungi; phylum Ascomycota; class Leotiomycetes; order Helotiales; family Erysiphaceae; genus Podosphaera; species Podosphaera xanthii. Next base: position 10,758,732 of record JAPWIX010000004.1, read on the forward strand.
CGTGCATGTTCTCAAAATGATGAGAATCCTACACCTTGCAAAGGACACTCATCAATACTGAGTACTGAACAAGTTGATGAGCTTGAGGCTTTTGTCCTAGAATCTCCTGAAACCCGTCAGATGAGCTATTTAGAGCTAGCGATGGGACCCTTCAGCCACTGGGGATGCAGTGAGCAACTAATTTTTAATGCTCTCAAAAAAAGAGGTTACAGCAGATGTATTGCTCGGAAGAAGCCTCCGCTAAGTGCGATTAACGAGCAGAAAAGATTGGAGTTCGCCCAATCACATTTAGATTGGAGCGAGGAGCAATGGAGTCGAATCCTATGGATTGACGAAACATGGGTATTGGGTGACTCTCACATGAAACCTCGCGTCACAAGAAAAGTACGTCTTGATTCATTCTATCAAAATTTTCCTTGAGTAATAGCATAGCTTAGCTTAAAGATGAGTTTGACGAGACCTGCATTTTGACTCGTCATTCCCATGGGAACAATTGGATATTTTGGGGATCATTTCATGGGTCATCTAAAGGCCCATTTCTAGTTTGGCAGAAGGAGTGGGGCACAATGACGGCCTCATCCTTATGTGAAAGGGTCGTGCCTCTGTTGAATCAATTTCAATTGGAGAACCCAGAAATTTTATACATGCAAGACAATGCACCCTGTCACAAAGCACGATCAACGATGGAGGTGCTACGTGAGGTTGGAATAACGCCTATTAGTTGGCCACCTTACTCTCCCAACCTAAATTCGATTGAGTCGTTGTGGAACATTTTAAAAAACTATATTCAGGCTAGTAGTCCTGAGATAAATGGGTCAGGCTAGTGCGGTCTGATATGTTAAGAATATTGCTAGAGGCCGCATGGGAGTCTCTCTCGTCTGAGGAATTATCAAATCTGGCCAGCAGTATGAACGCAAGATGTGTAGCGGTGATAAAGGCAAATGGAGGATACACAAAATATTAGGATGAGACAGACTAACATAAATCAGGCAGGATGCTTACGTTTTATTTATTCATGAACCAGACTGAGGCCCTTGACGTATAATCTAGTACTAAAGTACAATAATATGTTTGAGATTGATGTGTATTTTAGATGATTTTTTTTTTAAAATTTTTTAACAAGAAAACCCTTCTTACCTTTCTTTTTAAGTTGAAATCCGTCCCATTTATTTTTGACTTTCATGGAAGATTACTGGTGAATATCCTTGCTAGTAAAACTAGTGGGCGAGCTAGACATGGGCTTCCATGAAAACTGAACAAATCAAAACCTTAGTTGTTTGGGTTGTACCCCGGTCGCTTTAGTACATTTACCTTTTCTACCCATAAGACAAGGTATTTTGAGTGGAGCTGGGAAAACTTACCGTAGTGACACAGAAAGGTGTGTAGGTGCACCGTTTGTAACAAGTGTGTTATTTAGACTAAATCTGTTAGCCCTCTTTGGAATAATTAGCGGAAAAATACAAGGATAAGGCCTTAAATTTCGGGATTTGAGGTTCAACAATATTTAGGATTGAGACACTGTACACTGCCTTCCCCTAAAGTTTGTCCCCGCAGTATTGTTACTGGGATCTAGACTGTGCTCACTAACGGCTCTAGTGCAAAATAGTAGTGATTGTTATTAAAAACTAAACATTTTTATGAGAAAGTCTTGGCGCCCGAAAGCTTGTCCCAATATTCAACTTTTATCAAATACTATGTTACTACAATAAAATTCGTCTCCCTGTCAATTAAAAGTGAATCTTATTTAGAGTATCAGGGTTAATTAGTTTTACTTCCATGTAGTATTGCAGCCCTAAGTATTGTTACTAGTCAGACACAATTAGAACTACCTAGCAACAATATAGGGGGTCAGGGTTAAGTGAAGTCGCCTGTCATTTACAGGGGTATTTTTGCCAATATTCACCCAAACATAGTAATCTACCGTGACAATTACGATTAAGCGAGGCCGAATATGGTAAAGCTTAAAACTCCTTTCGAAAATAAGGTGAGAGAAATTGAGGTCGACAAATGTGAAGTTGCCTGTCTCTCCCCACTTTGTTATCCGAGGAACGAGGATTTCTTACTTACAGAACTTTTAGCGTAAAACTAGTGAACTCTAAAAATGATTGGCTGTGAACCCCTGGAACAAAAAGGCCGGTGGGTCCGCTTAGTAAGCGACCCCTTTCTTCTTCTTCAACATCAATTCGTGCAACAAAAGCTCCTTCTTCAACATCACACAGCACCAAGCGCTTCGACCCACGACCCACGAACATGAGCAAGTTATGTAAACGGTGCAAAGTCGAACGTGATCTTTCTGAATTCGACCAGTTCAAGAATGGAAAATACAAGTTGACGTGCCGCAACTGCCTACACACAAGAGGCCGCGCTCGGCAGGTTACTCCACCTAACCCCAACGCTCAAGAAGACGACGACTACGATGCTGACTTCGAGGCTCAAGCGCGGTTTGGGCGGGCTTCTCAACGTGAGACTGCTAATGCACGCGCTCTCTGATATGAAGAACAACGCAGGAAGCGCGACTTGCCGCCTCCGGCTCTTCGTCCTCGCCCACCTCATTCGACCGATGAATATCACCCGCGCGTAGGCCGCGCCCCAACAATATTGCCAACAGCGAATGCAGACGATGCCGCCCAGGAACCACCACTTACGGGTACCGCAGCAAATGCAGACGATGCCGCCCAGGAACTACCCCTTACGCATACCGTTCACGACGAGAGTACGCACCCAGAACAACCGTTGTCTACCGATGACCAACGCTTGCACGATCAGAACAATCTAATTACAATCGTGCCAGGAATAGACCTCGATGCGCCAGCCATTACAACTACGGATTGGCAGGACTTGCAGAAATGGATGCGGCAGTGGCAGGACGGGCATGCAATCTGGTGCCCCCATTGCAAGGAAGAATGGTTTGACATTGCCATAAAGAACGAGATCTGTCAACGCTGCAAAAGGTACGATGGGTCCGGCAAGACACCCTTTCTTATGTCCGTCGAGAACAACATGGACCCAGGGGAGATTCCATCGCTGCCTCGCCTTTCTGAAATGGGAGAGATGATGATATCTCCGGTCCACATTAGTATGTACCTTTACCGCATCAAGGACGCTCAGTATCGTTACAAGGGGCATACTATGACCTTTCTTCGGGATGTTGCGTCTATTGTTGACAAGCTGCCCCGTCTGCCTCGCGATTGCAGCGTCGTCTTGATCCGGCCTAAGAATATCATTACCGCAGCAGGGCAGCAGACGATCAGGCAGTTCAAAAAGGCCTTCACGATTCGGATGGCGTATATCCGGACATGGCTCTCGTACCTCAAGCATCACCATCCTGGGTACGAGCGATACCAGATTGATTGGGACATGCTCGACAATTTGCCAGACCACACTAACGCTCTTGACACCGAGGGCGGCATCGACATCGTTGAGTATGATGAGGAACCAGACGTGGCCCAGCCCCAAGACGCTCATCAACCGTCGCACGACGACATAGAGTTCGACGAAGAAGAACAATGGGCGGAGTTTGGCGCGGTGCCATTCACCCGGCCAGAGCAAGAGGAGCGTGAGGCGCTTCGAGAAGGTCGGTCTGAACATCTCATTCCTCCGTACTATGCGCTCTTCTAGCACATGCTAACATTCGTTCTCTTAGCTCTTACGCATGGCGCCGCTGCGAATCGCGATCATACATTGCCTACGCTAGAGTGGTCAGATATCGAGCCTTTCCGGTACTCCCAACAACGGTTCGGATTGCGAACATGGTCTCTAGCCTTCCCAACGCTATTTCCAACTGGCAAGGCAGATTGGTGCACACCTCGACCCCGTAGCCTCACGTTCATCGAATGGGCCCGACACCTCTTACGTTTCCACGACGGCCGCTTCGCTCGCCACGCGCGTTTTTGATACGCCGTGTTCAATCAATGGATGCGAGACAAGGCCGGTAGTCGAGCACGCTGGACAACACGCAAGGCCGAGGCTAGCGCGGTAGGCCCAACGAAGGATAACCTCCTAGATGCGTTTAGCAATGATACAGAACAGGCCCAGGCGCTATTGAACAGCTGCATCCGTACCGCTGGCGCTATACTTGGAAGCAGGCCATTCTGGAGTCGCAAATGCCGGGAGCTTACTGCGTTCGTTCACTCCCTTGGGACGCCGACATTCTTTTTCACGTTCAGCGCCGCAGATACGCAATGGTATAGCGTGAACCGCCTCTTTCCACGGTTCGACGAATGGCAGGCCGGAGACGACAAGGCTAGGTACAACCTCAACCGCGATAATTTGCGCGACAATCCTCACATCGCAACCTGGCACTTTCATGACCGCTTTCAATGGTTTCTCCAGGAGGTCCTTATACCAAAGTTCGGCGTGGAGGACTACTGGTTCCGATACGAATTCCAAGGCCGGGGAAGTACACATGTGCATGGATTTGTTTGGGCCCGCGGCAATGGGGTTCCCATCGTAGACGACTTGAATTTCGAACTGCAGCCTCATAGGGACCTGTTTGTCGCCTATTGGTCGCGGCATATCCATGCCGTTAACCCTGAGCCTGATAGAAGGGCGCCGCCTCCAGGATCTAGAAGCACCATCAACCTCGGACCGGCCGAAGTACAGAACACTGTCACAGTCTAGACAAGAGCGCTTGCGCAGCTAAATGAATAGAGGTAGTTTATATTCTATCTGAAGAGAAAGCAATCTATCTCGTAGTCCTACAAATATATACAAAGCTCTGCTCCTCGTAGATAATACCATAGCCCTAACATCAATGAGGATTCCTGAAATAGAAGTTAGCCACGGAGTAGAAGGTTGCCGCATGCCAGGAAGCTCTTATGTTTCAGCTCCATGATCCATCTATTTTGGGAATTCTGATATACAGTGTCTCAGCCAAAATTAACATCAGCCACTATATCTGCCAGTGCACAATGCACTACCCCTGTTAAGCCTGTGCACGCCTGTGCACGCCTATGTATAACATAGGCTACAGGAATTATCCAGCTTACCAGCTGTTACAAACACTGTGTGTAACCTCTCGGATGTCATCAACCGTGTACAGCGCCATCATTGCATGAATGCGTCGTACTGCCAGCGTCGACATCGGGGGAGGAAAACTGGGCCCACCCAATGTCGATTCCACTACCCACGCGAAGTTGGCGAGGCTAAGATGTACAAACGAGTTGGGAACCCCTATTGGAACTTCGACGGCAAACGCAATGATGCCTATATAAACAACTACATCCCAACGACGTCCTTCTGGCTAGCGAACAGCGACATTCAGCCATATACATCGGCGCACGCAGTCGTTGGCTACATCGCTAAGTACGCAACCAAGGGCGAGGTCGACACACAGTCCTACAAGGACATGGCAAAGGCGATCGTACCATGGGTCCACGACAAGCACCCGTTGTTGTCTTACAACGGAAAGATGATGAACAGGCTTATTGGTGAGCGCGACTGGTCCGCACAAGAGGTCTGCCACATCCTGTTCAAACGCCCACTTTCGGTCGCTAGCCGTTCTGTCGTGCAGGTCGACTGTCGCGAGGATGCCGAACTTCGCCATACCATTGCACTAGATGACGAGGACGCGGTTGAGGGACGGTCATTACTACAGAAGTACCAAAGCCGACCAGATACTGCAGAGGATACAACGTACTTCGACTTCCTCACCTCCTGGACTCACAACAAGGCCAGCGGCAACTGTGCGCGCTCACGGGCTAAAGACCGCGTTCTCCTTTACTTTCCTGTGTACAAGTCGTCGCCAGATCATCCCCAGTACGAGTCATACTGCCGGGTTCGATGGACTCTGCACCACCCCTTCCGAGATTCGCCAAAGCTCGCTTTCACGGATTGACATGTTTCATGTTAGGGAAGTGTCAAGGCCGTTACAAGGGGTTGATATTTGACAAAGGATTTACCAGGTTTCATGGTAAGACGTTGGCGTGCCGTTGTAGGAGTTTTGGAGTTGTTCTCTGGGTTTCATATAACCCGTGTGGAGTTATTATTACGATCTCACTTAGAGATCAAATGTACATATGTAGACCTGACGTCGCGGGGTTTTCTCTCCACGCAACGTCTTCTGAATATAATTTTATTCTTCGATTATCCTCTTCCTCTGCGAAGACCGCTGTTTAATTGCACTTCTCTTCTGCTCCGGAAGACCACTCCCACCGCCCATTTCTCTTCTGCTGTGAAGAGCACTTCCCGCTGCTCGCCCCTCACCTATACCACCATCTCACCTGTTACCTGACACACCCTCATCTCACTCCCATCAAACGAGCTTTCTAGTCCCGCTTCGTACCCCGTGGAACAACTGCTCCTTATATCCGTGAGACTCGCCCAGGGCATACTTGCAGATTACGATAGCTGGCAAGCGGCGTTCGCTGCATGCTGCTCAGGCTCATGCCCAGTCATAGGTGGTCCCCACACGCTGAAGAGAGACTACTATAGCGTCCAACTCCCAACCCCCCGGAAGATGACTTCGAGGGCCTATCTGCGTCTCAGCTAGAAGAGATCGTGAAAGACGACGACTGGATGGGTCTCGCAGCCGAGACCTCCCGGCACAATCCAGCCGCACGCGACGAGAATCCGGACGGCCTAGGGGATCGTGAAATTGATCGGACATACGACTGGTCCCGCCATGTCGGCACATACGAGGGTACGTGGTTTTTGTTGGCAGTGACGCCCCCTACTAACGAAATCCATCTAGGCTCTGAGCTCTGGACGATCGGAACTCAATGGTGGAAGCTCATCAAACACGATCGCATCGACCCATCTACGCAGCCACTCGATCTAGTTGACGCCTTATCGCCAGAGCAGCGCATTATCTACGATGAGGTTATGGGGCATTGCCGCAGTCGTCTCGCTGGAGGCGACCCTTCGCCTATCCTTATGAACGTCGACAGCCGCGCTGGCACAGGCAAGTCTTTTCTTATTAGTGTCCTTTCGTCGCATCTCCAGCAGTTGACGGGCAGCACACGCCCTATCCTCGAACGCTGCGCCCCTACTGGTGCCGCTGCCTTTGGCATTAATGGGAGCACGCTACATTCGCTCCTTCGACTGCCTGTCTTGAAGGGTGCACAGACGATGGAGCCTCTGCAGTCGGCGGCCCTTACTGCCCTACAGGCTAAGTTGCGCTTCGTTGAGTACATTATCATCGACGAGAAGTCTATGATATCACTGGCTACCCTACACCGAATCGATGCACGGCTTCAGGAAGCCTTCCAGCAATCACAGCATCCATTCGGGGGTAGATCAATTATCCTCCTCGGCGACTTCTGGCAGCTGCCCCCTGTAGCAGACAAGGCGCTCTTCACGCAGATAGGGCGCCGCGGCAGACTCAATCCGGCTCCTCCTGGCCCGCCTATCGAACAATCCCAACCGAGACACCAGCATCAACAGGTCCATGGCGACACGTACTTCGGATATCAGAAGTACAAGCTGTTTACGACAACGCGTGAGCTCGTCACTCAACATCGACAGGATCGTACACAGCTTGCTTTCGCCTCCGCGCTTGAGGCTCTACGGAACAATGCTGTAGAAGAGGAACATTGGGCGACGCTATCCCAAAGATGCGCGTTCAATCTTGAACCTAACGAGATTGCTTCTTTCTCCGACGCTGTACGAATCTACTCGACGAACGCTGACGTAGACGGCTTCAACCATGATTGTCTGCGTGATTGTGGACAGGCCGTGATCAAGGTGGTCGCTTTCAATTCCTGTCCGCAGGCGAAGGGTCTCGATAGCGATTCTGCGGGTGGGCTTGCGCCAGGTATGTGCCTTCCGATGGTTTTCGTTCTTGCTGTACATCTCATCGTTAACAAAAACGCAGCTCTCGACCCGACTATCGGGTGTAGACTGATGATTCTCGAAAACTTCCGGACCGAGCTTGGAATCGTTAACGGCACACAATGCATACTGCATGATATCGTGTGGTCTCCCGGTGATGACCCTCGCTCGCAACCTCCCTACTGCCTTTTAGTCGTCGTCGCCGGTTACACAGGGAAGGCGTTCGCGTACACTCCCGGCGAGCAAGTGCCTATTGTTCCGATATTCCGGTCCTCCCGGGATTTCCTGCTCAAAGGTCAAGTGCAGTATTGAAGTCAGTTCGCTGTCAAGCTCGCGTACGCCATCACCATCCACAAGTCGCAGGGTATGACTCTCCCCCGTGTTGCTCTCAATCTTGCACGAGGGAGAAAGGCTACCGATCTCTTCTACGTTGCCGTCTCACGCGTGAAACGCCTCGACGATATACTCTTTGAGGAGCCGTTCGATCTAGACCGCTTGCAAGCGTCCGGCGGAGACACCGCTATCGACAGGATGATCGACTGGGACGAACGAGAGCCCGCTAGAGCTGAAGGCCGACGGTTGATAGCAGACTATCAACAGCAGCCCACGCGTTTGCCTTCTACGCCCTACCGTACGGCCACTGCCTTTTCTGGACGAACACCATTGACTTCGATATCGTCGAACCTTCCCCGGTCCCGACCTATTGCTGTTGCTAAGGGACGTACCCCTGCTTCTTCCGATCGCGACGAGAACATGTTCAGCGATATGAGCGACGCGGCGCTGTTAGACAGTGATAATACGTTTGACGACATCCTTTTTAGCCAGGATGTTCTCGAGCATAGAGAGGATGGTGTTCTGTTCGGGTTTGACTAAGAGAATTGATCTTCTTCAGTGTGCAAACTGTGCAAACGAGAGCTGTGCAAGAGAGGATGAGGAAGTGAATGAGGAAGTGAATGAATGATTGATTCTATCTATCAAGAGAGCTGAGGGCTTATATCTTCATCAGAGAAGGGGAAGTATGACAAAGGATGAAGAGGAATCAGATGAATTATGAGAAACATGATGAGAAACATGCATGAGGATGAAGAGGAATCAGATGAATTATGAGAAACATGATGAGAAACATGCATGAGAATTAAGAGGAATCAGATGAATTATTAGAAACATGATGAGAAACATGCATAAGGATGAAGAGGAATCAGAAAATGTGTTTGTGATGGGCTGGTATCAACACTCAACCGACCACAGGACCAATGGGATTGAACCAAAGGACTGGGTGTGCCAAATGGTTTTGAACCAATGGACTTTGGGACAACCGAACAGGGACAACCAACAGGGACAACCAAATACGGGACACCAAAAACCAAGTCTAGCCGGGGTTTTACTGCCACACAACGCATGCATGCATACATGCAATTGTGCAGTGGTTGGTTGATTAAGCCAACCCTCAGACAGAGCCGATACCACCGACTAAGCCTGCTGGACCACCCTGTTGCCTCAAAGAGGCTCCCTCAATTATGACTCTCTACCATTGAGCCACGTCAAACTAGACGCTGTAAGGATGTTCACACCTGAATATATACACTGGCATGGATTCTGTACCTCACTAGGCCCAAATGGGTGACACCTCAAAACTGGAAAATTCATGATTGGCTGACAATCAAGCTCACGTGTTCCTCGGATATATACTTGGAGCTCCGCTCCGCCGAGATTCCATTTTTTTGCACTAAGCCTAAAAAATCGAATTTATACGTCATATCAAAACTTGTAATTCAGGTTTGCTGTTGATACAGATTTTTAAGCCTAACATGAAATAGGACCCCCATTTGCATTCAATACTTCCTCACATCTTCTAGCCATTTTCCCAATCAGTTGTGTGAGGTTTTCCTCTATTATGCTATGGTACCATGCCTCTAGCACAATGGGTCAAATCTCTGCCCTGTTCCGCTGTCTCGTCCGCTCAAACTCCGAGTATCGTTCTTGTATGTAGTATTTCATCATACTCTATACATTCTCGATCGGATTTTGGTCAGGAGAGTAAGCAGGTCAGGGCATAGATTCAACTCCATTGGCATCGAGAAACTCCCTAGCCGAAAGTCCTTTATGAACAGAGGCGTTATCTGTAAAAGGACTTCACACAGGCTGTTCGCGAATGTGTATCAAAAATGAATTTATATTCTATCTAAGGAGAGGAGAGTCAACAATCTAATAGCGAAATAATTTATATACATTGAGCGCGTCGTGTCCCTGGCATTAGCGCGTTTCTGCATAGCCGGGACCGGATAATTCCGGATCTATAATCTAAGGCTCCAGCCTGTAACATTATCCCCCTTCTACAATTGATGAAGGTTAGTCTGGTCTTGGTTTAGATTTTACCAGCAAGGAGCGTTTGGTAACTTTTCGAGGCCCTATGTAAGAGCCCACGTTTTCTCCAACGTTATCTTGTTTTCCATATCTAGCTTCAAACACGTCCAGTGCTTCTGTATCTTCCAAATTGCTTCTAGGTTCCCAGGTGGGTTCTGCGAAGTTTTTCCATTTAACTAATAAGGAACGTCGATGGCCTCGCCCAATCTTTTTGTTCTCTGCTCGAAGAATCCTTTCAACAAATTGTTCATTGTCATTAATATTATTTTCCCCTTGTTGTGGAGTTACTGGAGGAGGCTGTGCATCATCGGTGTGTTGAGATGGCAAAGGGTCAGTTGCCGCTCCCTTTAGTAAATTTACATGGAATCGAGGCCATATGCCTGGTGGTGTATTTAATTTGACAGAATGAGAGTCAATAACCCTTGTTACCTGATATTTGGAGTTGATCCACGAAAGCTTTTTTGATAATTGTCGTGTTTGAACGTTTTTTAGGTTTAACTAGACGCGGTCTCCAACTTTGAATATCTCCGCCTCTTTTCGACTCCTATTAGCGTATTCTTCCATCGCATGCTGAGATGAAGCCATAGCAGCTTGAGCTAATTCTTGAGCTTCGCGAAGTCTGTTGACAAAACTTCTTGCTCTTTTCGCAGGTTCAGAAGGCAGGACCAGAGGCTCTACTTGCTGTATTGGCTCTACATTATAACCGTGGTCGGCAAAAAACGGACTCATTCCGATTGCAGTTGAGACTCTATTGTTGAGTGCCAACATGGCGCATGGTAGTAAATCTTTCCAATCAAATTGAGCGTAACTTACAAACGCTCTTAAATACGCCAGTATTTCCTGATTCATACGCTCGGTAGCACCATCAGTTTGGGGATGAAATGCTGTCGAAAGTCTTTGGTTTATACCAGTTTGATGACATAGTTCTCTCCAAAAATCTCCCAACCAGTTTGAACCCCGGTCAGACGTAACATAAGCAGGAAAATCAGTGGGATACCCTAAGCTTACGATCAGTAGGTATAGTATTCATCATCTCGTTACAAACAGCTTTGTGGCCGCCTAGCATCTCCCAATCACTCTCAATCTTGGACAACAGCTGATCAATGAAGACATTGTAGGTTTCCGGGGATCTGTTCCATTCCGGCCATCTTGATAACTGCTTCTTTGCTTCTTGGGGTGGAGACCTTTATATATGAGCTTTTGTTGGCTCTTGACTGGAAAGGAGGCCCAGGAGTTGGCTTATTTGGTCCTGTGTAAGTGTGATGCGCCGGTGTGTTAGGCGAGGTAAGAGGCACTACACACAGGTTGCTGGAGAGGCAGGAGAGAGCACGGACGGTACTCGAGGGTAGTTTAAGCGAGGTTAACGCGGATAGCGTTGAACGGATTGGGGAGAAAAGAGGTAACGGGAGGTCACTAGGATGACGGGACGAATGTGGAGAGGTCTTTAAGTTATTAACCTAATCAGTGGAGACAGAAAACAAAGCGTAGCGACTCTATGCTGACCAGAGTGAACTACTTATACCCAAATTTATACTCCAAAAGAAAACATAAGGCTAGAAGAAAATTCAGAAACAAAAGAAAATATAAGCCCGAGACAATGAATTATGAAATCCTGACAGTAAGCGACACCGGTATTGTTGCAGTCTGACCCGAGCCTTGGGCGCTATTGTTATTTGCGACGCTCATTGCCTCTATATAAGTGCCAGGAAGAGACTGATAGCTGGATGATTTGGATGTAGATTTGGCCGATTCTGACGGTTCTGATGAATCTCAAGGGGATGGAAGTTTGAACACCCTGGTGAACATAAATAATAATAAAAACTAGGGGTGTTACTTAGACAATCACTAGCAGTGTAAAGATGAGATAGAATATATGTAAAAGGACTTCACATAGGCTGTTCGCGAATGTGTATCAAAAATGAATTTATATTCTATCTAAGGAGAGGAGAGTCAACAATCTAATAGCGAAATAATTTATATACATTGAGCGCGTCGTGTCCCTGGCATTAGCGCGTTTCTGCATAGCCGGGACCGGATAATTCCGGATCCATAAACTAAGGCTACAGCCTGTAACATTATTGTGCAGAAAAGTAAGGGGTTCGTGGAGGCGATTGTTGGGTCCAGATCAAATAGATTTTCTTTCTGTCTACTCTCTAATTTACAGATATAAAATGGGCCCTTCATGACTAAGCAGGGTCATGTGACATAGGTGCCTCAACAACTCCCCGGCCGCACAAATAAGTCGCCCACGACCTAAGATCCGCACATGAAAATCTCATTCCTAAAGAATGACTTGAAACTTGAAATCGGAATAACTCTTTTATGAGATTCCGTCGTGGTGACTGACAAGAAACTGGGTCTGGGGCTTCCAAATGTCCCATCTAATTTGGATCATTAGAGTAGCTTTCCAGCATGTTACAACACGCTCCCGAAAAATCTCACAGGGAGTCGTGATCTAGTTGAAAAGAAAATGAGAGTAACAGTTGGGGCCATGCGGGCATACCGGAGATGTTGTCATCTTTATAATGATAGCAAACGGATAGTCCAGCTGAAGTCCATCAAAAGCCGCTTCTGACTCCATCTAATGTAATGTAATCAGCTCGGAGGCGCTGAGGAAGTTTATGGAATCCCTTCTGAGCACGTATGTTCTGATGATGCTTCAGCTCTTCCTCGTTAGAGGTTATAAGGTTGCCTGTTTGAGGAATGAGGGGTTTGAGGTGGTCTCCATAGAATTTCCCTGGAATTGGCGTGCCATTGATCTGCATCAGTTTATAAGACTTGCCGTGAGAGCCATCTTTTCCAGAGATGACAAAGGGGTCTCTATAAGAGAGGTGCAACTGTTTCTTGGCCGACCTGCCGTCATATAGCATGACCATGGACCCGGCGGCGAAAACCAACTCTTTCCGTATCCCCATGTCATGGCGCTCTTTGGACACTTGCTTGGCCCAAGATGATGCATTCCTGACCTCATCCCAGATTCGCTCTCGTTCAGCGACGAATTTTACCACCGCAAACTCCTGCTCCTCTCTTTCCCTGCTTAGAGTTTCCAGGAAGTTCGAGCTCTTCATTCGTTTCCTCTTCAACGCCCGTTTGACCGATGGAACCACATTTTCTACGGCAGAAGGAGGCTGGTAGTCCCCCATCAATCTCGAAGGGTGAGAAGCCGAGATGCTGTATGTGCCGACTATTAACTTCGTGAGCCACACCCTGGCATATGAATGGCCACGAGTGCACAGACTTGGCACTCTTCTTAAGTACCATTTCCATGACATGAATGCACTTTTCTATCATTCCAGTTGCCTTGTGGGCGGCCGTTGGTGATGGGATCCATAAAACATTCTGACATCCCAGAAAGTCTTGTAGCTCTCGCCCCACAAAATGCTTTCCCGGGTCTGTATATAAGCCAACGGGGCAGCCCCGGACTCCAAACAGCCAAGTGAGACAACGGACAACTTCCGCACAATTTGCCCGAACTACCGGGAAAATCCAGACAAATCGAGAGAAATAATCCACCACCACCAGACAATGTGTGAACTGTAACGTGCCCTCAGGGAGATTCTTTTCGGAACCCTGATGATGAGATTCTGGGTCCGATGACTGCTGATACAGTTGGGGCCATGAGCACCGAAATGCTTCTTACCTTGTAAGAATTGTCTCCGGAAAGGGACCCACAAAATCAGCTCCCCATAACTCGTTAGGCTCAGTAACAACAATGGGTGATGCTTTCTGAGTCCTTTGCACATTCCCATGCTTTCCACACCTCAGACATCCTGCAATGAAATCCGCTGTATCCCTCGTCATATTCGGCCAAAAAACCCCACTCAACTTCTTCAACGTTAACCGGAGTTTCCAATGCCCTTCCAAGTCGTGCGCTGCTTCCAAAACCGACGCCACCTCCGATTTGACCACACACCTCTTCATCACCCCCCGCACAACCTTAAATAAGTCGCCCTCGACTAACCGAAAATCTGAAGCTCTCCGCTGCAGAGACAACTGCTGAATACGATCGCGGGCAGGAGGATATTTAGCTAAAAGTAAAAAATTGTAAATCTCCCCGTACCATTCATCGTTTGTATACTTGCTACCTGGTGGAGGCGCTTCATTATTCCCAGCGACTGTCGACAAGTAGACTTCAAACGCGATGTCTTCAGGACCATAACTACCGACAAAAGTTTCCTCATGGGTAAAGGCGGGCGGAATTGTTTGTCCAGTTGGCCGCGTGGAACTCGCTATGCAGGCGGCAAAGGCCTGAATGACCTGATTGCTTGGTCTATCATGTTGGTCTTTCACTTGATAGGCGTCGAATAAGTCTTGGTAGCCTCCTGTTCCATCTTTCCAAACCCAACGTGGTTGGTTGTCGTCGTCCTATGTCATACTACCCATTCCTGCTAGTATTTCATCAATCGAGCAATCTTCGTTAGGAAACACTGTACGAGACAAAGCATCCGCGATCCGATTCCTTTCTCCCGGTACATAGTCAATCTTAACATTTAGGAGATTGAGCTCTTCGGCCCAGCAAGTATAAATTCCGTAGACTAGATGAGAGTTCATGAAATACGTTAGTGGCTTGTGGTCAGTGAAGATTGTGGATGTCTCATGTGACATGAACATCCAGGAGAATTTTCTACAGAAAGATACAATTCCGTGTAGCTCCCTCTTGTATATACCGTAATTCCTCTCAGTCTTGTTCAACGGAAAGGAGTCAAAAAGAATCGGATGTTCTTGCTGGCGAGAGGATCTAGAGCCTTGTACAAGCCGCTTTTGAGTAATACAGCAGCCTGCCGCAAATCCCGAGACATCAGAATAAAGAAAACATGCTCTGTGTGGGTCGTGACCATTTGAGTTGGTGACAGAAGCCACGCGTTCTTTCAGTACGTCAAACGAAACTTGTTCGCAAGCACCCCAGCGCCAAGGGACATCACTTTGTAATCTTGACAATGGTTGGGACACTTCGGAGTAGTTTGGGATGAATCTCCGCATGATCCCCATCATACCCAGAAAGCTGCGAATCTCTGTCTGGTTCGTCGGCGCTGGAAACAGTCGGATTTTGTCTGCCCGGCCGGTCTTTGGTTCGACTATTTTTCCCGCCTTATGTACGAGGCCGAGGGCAGTTATACTCGTCGAGAAGAGTTTGAGCTTTTTGAAGGAGAGCCGCAGGTTGGCCCAATCCAAGCGAGGCAAAAGGTGATATCGCAAAGTATTATAAGCTTCCAGAGTGGAGGTGCAACCAGCGAAGATATCATCGACGTAAAAACGAACTGTTGCTGCGTCCGTTTCGGTATGTGCCCTTAGCAGGTAGGGTTCCGAGCCATCCACTGAAAAGTCGGACTGAATTAGGTGATCTTGGTCATTCCGTAAATGCCTTGGAATTGGAGGCAACGCTCCCCACACAATTTGCATGAGTTCTTGCATGCTAAAACCAAACGTGCCACAGCCTTGAGGCATTCTCGTGGGTTGCAATTGGCCAATGCCAGGAATGAAGAAGGCGTAAATATGCCTATCGCTTTCATGGACGGGAATGGACCAATAGGCATGTTTGATGTCCATTTGAAGAAAGTATCCATGCTGGGGCAATGACAGGTAATCGCGAACTTCGGACATCAATTCCATGAATGTTCCCGGAATCTCCTCGCGCACGTTGTGATAGTTGAACGTTACCCTCATGTCCGTGACGCTGCCTGGTTTCTCTACAACCCGCGCTCCCGCCGACCAATCTGAAAATCCTCCGTTCTTAATCGGGACCCTTTCATACATGCACGACTCCATACCCTCCTCAATTGTCTTCTGCAGCCAAAACTTCTGTCGATCAGTTTGCTGTAGAATGCACTTTTCACAATGGGGTTTCGTTCCTGGCTTCAGACGCGCTCGATGAACAAAAATATCAGTTGCCGGGATATCTTTAATCTCCATCGCATTCAAGTCCCTATAAGTGGACATCAACCTCTTGGTATCCTTGAAGATTTTTTCCTCACACGTCGCAATCTCGATTTGGGACGTGGTAAACCACCCATCGATAGTTGATTTGTGCGCCTTGGACAGAGGTCTTCGCCAGGGTCGTCGGGACGTAGGAAACGGGACCCTGAGCCTCAGATCATCTTCCTGGTCATCATTAAATTGATAACGAGTTCGATACATTTCCCTGGGCTCTATCATGTTCGCTGGGACATTATGCACTTCCTCGGTCGAGTGATTGTAAATTAGTATATTTGACTCACAGATGTTACCCCTCTCTCGCATGGGGAGCCAATTCAACCGTGGATCGCCTACCAGACGTGAGGCGCGCCGTTTTCCGTCATGATCTCCAGCACCATTATTTCTAGCCGAACTAGGACATATCGCACAATGGTAGACCATTGGCCTGGGGGCTTTTATATGCCTACCATTTCCATGTGGACTTCGCACTTTTACGTCGTGCCAGTGACGCCTTAATTTAAAGAATCCTCAGAGATAAGATCTGACGAATTCTCATCTGTCGAGTATTCTTCTTCGGTGGAAGAATCTGAGTCAGTAGACGCCGACACGTCACTTCCGGCATCAGAAATCTGCCTACTCGATCGAGTCCTTGACCTTTGCTCGCCATTACTGGAGCTCGTAGAATCTTCGTCCCCAGATGTCAACCAGTCATCCCTGAGAACATTCTTACCCTTTGATTCCGACCTATCTTCGCCATGCCACTCCCTCAAGGCTCCCTGAAACGGGATCTTTGTCGGCTGGAGTAAAAGACAGTGATACTTCGTGAACTCGAATGTGGGTCCTTGAAGGATCGTGCGCTTCTCGCCCTATTTTCTATCTCCAAGCCTTATCTGGGACCTCTGGATATCTAGGACGGCTTTGACACTATGGAGCCAAGGAAGTCCTAAGAGAAGAAAGTGTGAAAGGCCTCACTCGAATAGCTCAAAGTATAGGTTTAAGGAAATCTATTAATTAAGAAGTGTGTGAGGATTTCATGTACAGGAAGCAGCTCTATATAAGTCCTTCATTCGATTCCATAAGTTTCCGGAACTTATCCAACCCAAGGCCTTCACACCGATCTGTGCAATCTTTAGAATCAGCACGAAGCTACTGGAAAAGTCCATAACGCCTAAACACTATCCGACGTCTATCTATAAGTCCATCATAATCTTGCTACGCAGTTTCATAACTATGTGCAGCACTAAGCGAGATTAATAGTTTTGGCGCTAGCTGATAATATCAGATAGGATAAGTAAACAAGGGCCAGGGCCCGAGTTCCAATAAGGGTTCTAACCCTCACACTGACAAGGGCAGAGCCCGAGCTAGCTCCTGAGGTTCTAACCTTTACAGAAAGAGATCACTTGTTGCTCCCTTGTCTGGTCGGACAAAGGCATGGACTTCACGGCTGACGCCTCCTGAAGCAAAAACAAACGACACCCATTCCATGATCCTATGAGATGCGCCATCGGCAGTACCCATGGTGATGGCATGGCCGTTAGTGTTGGAAAGTGCATTTTTCTTCAGATTAAGAACCCGCACTAATTGTGGCGATATCAAAACCAAGTTAGAACCTTGATCGGCACAGACTATTGAAGCATTCAAGTGGGTTCTGCCAGACTTTCCATCCCTCACCGATAACACTTCTCCGGGAACCCGAAAAGCTCTATCTTTTCTGGCAGTGGTTTCTACTAAAGGCTGCATATTTAAATTGACTTTCGGAATTTCACTGGTTGAGGCGCTGTTGCAATTGAGGGTGGAGCTTCTTTTAACAAAGTTAGAGGCTGATCCAACCGCTGAGCGTGCTTTAGGGGTCACGCCGGAAACCTCAACCATTAAAATCTCCTCCTCTTCGGGCACTGGCTCTGGTCTCGGGTTCGGTAGTTTGTTCCGTCTAGGGCGCTTCTCGTTAATTCGCGTGTACAACTTGCGACAGGACTTTAAGAAATCCGGGCTAGCCTGATAAAAGTCCATCATGCTCATTGTGATGGTACTATCTTCTAACATCTTCTTGTAATCCAAGGGGCCCTTCCCTTCACGACCTACTATGGTGCGCAATTTTGTGTTAGCCCTCTTCGCAACGTGACCCTGGTGTGAGGGTCAGGACCCTTGCTAATGACTCGGGCTCTTGCCCTTGTATAATTACCTTACTCTCTGTGCGGCGTTGGATGACGTGGATCAGGATGTTGTGGCGCAAGGAGTTCTCGCTTACATTAGGTAACAATTTCTAAGCGCTAGCTATCATTACGATGATCCTCGTCTAGATAATGATCATCGCTTACTTACCCAATTTGGATGATAGCTATGTCCGCGTATATTGGGGAATATTAAGAAAGCTTCTAGAAAGTTCTAAAACGGTTTGTTGGCATCCTAAGGCGTGGAGATTATTCTAGCATCTTCTATGGGTTATTGCAAGTTCTAATTCTATGGCGTTCGGAAGGCTTCGGGGGTGATAGATCGGGATAACTATTTAAACCTGCGTTCTTCTCTTGTAGATAATCTCCATCCACTTCTTAGTTATTTAATTTACAATTTTAGAACCTCACTTTTGAGTTATTCGAGTTGAGCCTCTTACACCTGGCTTGATGACTCTCTGTTGACCTTGTCTATGACATCTTCTGGCTGACGACGACGCTCGCGACGTTCACGACGCTCACGTTCATTCGCCTCCGCTGCCCGCCGAATGCGATAAGAATTCTCCTCCGAATCGTTGTCTATCCTAACCCGCTTTGGCCCCGCTGGCTCATACCCAAACACATCTGCATCCACCTCACCGAGACCACCTAAAAATGCGTCCCCCTTAATCTGAGATATCTCGACATCTTATTCGTAATCAAGACAAATCATATTCGCCTGGACATTGTCGGGGACAAATTGAGGTGTTGACGGCCGACGAGCTTGGCGAGCCGGATTGAACTCGTCAAAATATCTATCCCTGATATGTCCCATGTTGGCCTCCATGGATCTGTCATTGGCAAATACGAGACTTCGCAGGATCGCGGCCTCAATCAGATCTAACCTTCTCGCACCCGGTAGGCAGTTTCCGCCGCCCCTGACTGCAACGTGGCCACTATTCCCGCATAGGAGGCATACCTGCTCACCTTGAATTGTCCTTGGCCCATTTACATACGGGTTTGCCGGTGTAGTTCTGTCGTAGTTATCAGGTATGTCCAGGTTTCTCCGAGGAGGGTCATTTGCCCAAGGGTTGGGATTGTGGCCTCTCGCCGGTCTACCTTGAGGTGGGGTGTATTTGGCACCCTGACCAGGATGGCCGGTAGGTGGGCGGGCTCCTTGGTGCTGATTATGTCTTGAATTTACTTGGGGATTTTGAGCGCGAGTGGAGTCATTATTGCCGCGGCCTTGATCTATTCTTCCGGCTTCTCGTCCTGCAGCAGATGGGAGCGAAACCTCGGTTGAAAAGCTCAAAGTTGGACCTAGCGACGAAAGGAACGTGTTGAACTCATCATGGGAAACTGTGCCCAATCTCAAATTCTGCATCCTTTATCTGCCGCTCCACCTGCTCTTGTTGCTCCATGTCTCTTTTCTCATCCATTGCAAGCCTGTGAATTTGTTGCAGCGATGTACAATTTGACCACCCTCTGACCTGCAAGATCCGTCGCTTCAAGGTTGCGTCATGCAGCCCGGTGTAGTATGCCATGCAAATGGTGGACAGCAGATGCCTTTCAGCTGTCGTATGACTAGCCGCACCATCCACTAGTTCCAAATTCCTCAATATGGTCGATGCCTGATTATGGTACGACTCCAAGCTTTCCGTACCTTCTTATCTCAAACTTTTTAAATTCTCAATCCAATCCTTTTTCGTATCCTGGGTGCTTGGCGCAAAACGAGTCATCAACAAATCCTTGCAAGCCACCACGTCGTCGTCAGTGGCAGTGCCGGTATCATTGAGGCATTCAACCAACCGTCGGTTCTGTTCGAGGACCTCCAAAGCTTCCCCACCTACACGTACAATGATTGAGTTGAAAAACCTCCGAGGGGTCAACTCAATACCCGCGCATTCAAAGCAAGTGTTAATTTGCCGGAATAGTGTGGCAGTGCCCTTGCTGTTGCCGGTATACCTAACCACCAAATCCTTCAGATCAGAAGGCATGCGTCCTACAAAATCTCTCCCGGAATTTCCTCCTCCTACATCGCTAGACTGCACAGACGACATCTCTGCACTCTCTTCGCTGTTGCTTAAAAATTCTAGTCTTTTCTTCTCTTTCAATTGTGCGCCGTTTGGAAGAAAGCTTATACGCCCTGGACCTGGATCTTCGAACAGGTAATCATATAACGTCGCGAGGCCTGAAGTCTGATCAGGTCCTGACATGCGCTCCGACGCAGCCTTCAATATTCGAATCCTTTTTGTTTAAAAGAAAAATAAAGAACTGTTTTTGATCTCAGTTTTTTTTTTTTTTTTGGACATTATCGCGATGGTCCTCGCGCGTCAAAAGTAAACAAAACAACGACGCGTTCCAAAATTCGTACCTGTCTCTGACGGCGTGCTTCTCTGAAATAGACGCTGAAAACGGTATGATGATGCAGATTAATTGTGCAATGATCCCTATATCTGGCTTCCGGAACCCCCTAGTTCCAGTTTGCGGATCTGAACTAAAGTGACGCGTTCGAAAGTCTCAAAAGCTGCACACACACTCACGAATGCCTACAGCCGTGGAAGCACTTCTGTATGTATCTAATTTGAGGTCAAAATGAACAGGCCAGTACTCAGCACTCCAAGTTTCCGCGAACGGGCACCAGAAAAGTAAGGGGTTCGTGGAGGCAATTGTTGGGTCCAGAGCAAATAGATTTTCTTTCTGTCTACTCTCTAATTTACAAATATAAAATGGGCCCTTCATGACTAAGCAAGGTCATGTGACATAGGTGCCTCAACATGTGCATTAAGATATAATCATGGCCCGTCCCTACTATCTTTTCCCTGATCTAATTACCTATCCTTGGGAGGATATGTTCACTGAATCCTTCAGGGGTTATACTTCCCCACTCCCGTTCTCAAAAGACACGAGAACCTCGTTCGATTCCCGCGAAGCTTCCCCAGAACATCCAAGAGTTGTTCTTGTAACGATCGATAAAACACAAGTTTCATCAAAGTCTTGGGCCCTCTTTTGACGATTTTAGAGTCCGAAATATTTTTGAAAATGAACAAGATTAGATTAACCTTTCTGGTAACATGTCCAGACATTATTCGGATATCGTTTATCCGTGTCTCGTCACTCTAAA
Source organism: Podosphaera xanthii (assembly GCA_028751805.1). Classification (NCBI taxonomy): domain Eukaryota; kingdom Fungi; phylum Ascomycota; class Leotiomycetes; order Helotiales; family Erysiphaceae; genus Podosphaera; species Podosphaera xanthii. The sequence continues at coordinate 10,780,053 of JAPWIX010000004.1, forward strand.
GAACTCGTGACCACTCTTGACGCCAATTCAGATGATATTCGCTCCACCATATTCGGACCGCACGATGATTTTCAGAAAGCGGGGGAGAGCTACGTGGAATTTGCCGCTCACAACCTCGTTTTCTAATCGCATTCCGATTAGCGTATTCACCGGCACTCCAACGATGAAAGTGGAGAGCCAGTTGAAGAAACGACATTTGCCTAGTTTCCCGCGAAGAACAAACAAATGCTTCCAGCTCATCAACTTGGGCTGAGCTTAAGAGCTGTGGATGTCCTGTCCGAGGTTGGAGAGAGGCACGACCAGATCTAACCGTATTCCGAACTTGAAGGATTGTGACTTCAAGTTGATCTGCTATTTCTCGATCAGAGAGTCCGGCTCTGTGGAGTGTGAGTACTGCTAACAGATGGAGTAATTTGAGTATTCATTGTGCCAAGGTTTTTGTTAGCAATGAGGTACATTTATCTGTTTGATTGGAAATTACATATTTGTGTTGAACGCATGAATCTTATTGAATTATCTATTACGCTAAAGATTTGGTAAATTTTGTGTGATGAAGGAAAATATTGTTCCAAATGTCTAGTGAAAATTGAGGTTATCGAATATGAACAGATCCGAAATATAGTAGAAACGAGTTAAAAGGCTACTTTGGAAGAAATGAAACGTGGTACAGAAAATTATGCAATAGTACTGGGTAGCCCTGCTTTAGGGACTTTACCGTGTCTTCACCGCCTGCTATTTAAGGCTAGTAAAACCCCTGCACGCTAACCTATGTCGATTAAGCGAAAACTTCACCTGCCCTTGACCCCCTGTATCTAGGGCTGCAATACTACATGCAAGTAAAGCTAAGTGACCCTGATACTATATATAAGATCCACTTTTAATTGACAGGGAGACGAATTTTATCGTAGTGACATGGTATACTCTGATACTACGGTATTAATCGTGTATAGGCGCTAAAATTCGACTTTTACAGGGTATATAGGCTTTTACTAACTTGAATTAGCATGACGATAAGTAGATCTCCCCACCTAAACTTTAAATTTGTATGGCAAAAATTTCACAACGAAATATTCGTTGGTTTTGCTTTTTTGGTCCATTATAGCCCTCTATTCACTTTTTAATTCATTAATACATTTCATAAATAAATTATACTTCTATCTAGCTAATAATTTACATATCCGCCTTCAGCTTCGTAAACGGCTCTGATTCTTCGGGGCATCGAATCTATCAGTTTCTCCAAGTCATCCCCATTAAACCCCAGATCCCACGCCTCGTTCACTCTTTGACGAAGATGCCCTTGACTCCGCTGCCCCCTTGATCCAACGCTGGATAAAGACGCTCCATGTACGCTTTCATATAACTCCACAAAGTTTCTATCGGATTTAAATCAGGAGAATATGGCGGCCACTCCATTAGAGAAATATTCCTCCTTTCAAACTCACGCATAGTTTGCCTCGACTTGTGAGGAGGGGCGTTGTCCTGCATCACATCTAGTCCTGGTTCCCGAAAGACCGCACTCTCTATGAGAGGCACTATCCTCTCGCAGTAACTGGCCGCAGTGATATGGCCCCACTCCTTCTCCCAAATCAGGCAAGGCCCCTTCTGTCGTCCAAAGAAAGATCCCCAGAACATCCACCCAACTCTCCTCCGCGTCTTGGCTAGGACACAGGTATCTTCGTACTCTTCCCCAATCTTTGACTTAAACTTAGCTCAAGGGAACTCTAAATCTTAGGAGCCTTTAAGGGACTACTGACCTTTCTTGTGACCCAACGATCACTTTGCCGACCATTCATAGCCCTAGTCTCGTCGGACCAGAGGACTCTCATCCAATGTTCCTTCCGCCAGTGGAGATGTATTCTGGCAAACTCATATCTCTTCAGTTTGTTGACTGAAGAGATAGGAGGTTTTAATCGTGCAATCCTGCGTGCATATCCCCTCTTTGCCAGTTCACGTCGGATCACATTCTCGCTCACACCAAAGTGCCGAAATATAAAATGTGCAAGTTGGAAAAATGACATCCGACGATTTTCCGATGATAAACAGACGAAAAATTCTATTTCATCGACCTGGGAACTACTTAGAATAGGTGGCCTACCACTGGAGTACTGAGGCTCGGTATTTTCAACGCTCATGGTGTATTGTACCTGTCGCCATGTAATCCCAAGGCGTTGAGAGATTTTGACGTAACTGTGTCCCTCACTGGCCAAGGTTCTAACCTGCACATGTTACTCTCTTAACCTTATCAATTTGTAGATTTCAGACTTACTTGAATACGTTGAGTTTGTGTTAGGCGTTTTGCATAAGTAGGAGATGCTGATGATGGAGAAGGTTGTTGAGGTGAATCCATCTTTGCGGCAATCTAGTACAGTAAATTAAAATCTTCTAAAGTAGTTGACTTAAGGTTCAGATGCACTCACATGAAGTAAAAATTAGATAGATGAATGAAATAAAAGTATGCCGTTGAGCAAAATAATAGTAAATAGCTGACAATGATTTAAACGAAACGACCTCAGGTGTGCGCGAGTGAAGAAAGGTGCAGGCATGAAGGTGGGCGTTGGACTTCATATACAGATGCATATCTCTTATGCCTTAGGCCATAAGATTTTAAAATTTGAAGCTAACAGGGATACTGTGGATCTATCGTGAGGTAACCTGGAATATCACCACTTTATCTCCACTTTATCCCCGCTTTAACCCCTGTACCCTATAAGAAGCGGATCAACGAACAATACCCTATCATGAGAGTAGGTTTAAGCCTAATTAGGCCGGATTTTATGGAAAATATTTCAATGTCTTTTATCTATCTATTCACATTTTATGCACAAACATATTCCCCAAGAAGTGCCTTTCAAATACAATTAGCAAATACTCCGTATTTTTACATCTGGACTCTATTAAAACATTTTGCGTATGCAGTCTGAGGCAATGACGTGAATTATTACAGAAGATATGTATATTACGCAGAATAACCCAGGTTGACATTTGGAACACTAATACTCAGATTCCATTTGCAGATACCTCTACGAGTATAACGCCTTACGCCATGTACCCTTGCCCGTGAATACCCACCACAGGCAAAAGCGAGAAAAACCCATGGTTATCTTAGTATGCTTTCGTCATCCTACGAATACGATATCACCGCGAGAGAAGCGGTGTCAGGGCCTTAATGGTTTCGAACCAGCTTCCTCCTGTCTCAAGTGGGCTATTTGTCCAAGCAACCTGGACTCTACTTGGGAGAACGGCCTAACCATCAGTTTAAACAATCAACGATTAATTTGATGCCTCATTGATAATTATTATTGAAGAGTGAACCTCATTTCGTTAAGTTACTAAAAGAAAAAAGTCAACTTTGAAATATGTCATCCTCCCGAGGCACACCCGACCCTATAGTTCTTAATGCCGAAGATTTTGTAGGAAAATCAATTGCCAACCCTACGGTTACGAACGTGAGTAAGAGGATCAATGAATTGGGCGATATCTTGGCAGAGAAATTCGAGGCTTCGGAAATCGTCATGAATAATCTTTTTGGCAAGATTACCTCTCTTGGCAATAAGCTTTAATATAAGCTTGCTGCCAATGGTAAAGAATTTAACAAAAAGCTATCTACATTGAAGGCAAGCGTCAGTGAGATGAACGCAAGTCCGGAGAAAAAGTTCTCCCACAGGTGAATGAATGTGACCTGAAATTAAAGTGCCCTTTTCGAAAAAATTGACTCCTTCAGAATCCCTGTATACGTTCCGCCCAAATCAGGAGTAAAAACCAGGGAAATATTGCCTAAAAGCAGCAGACCAGGTCTTTTTACGCCGAATTCTTCTGTGAAAGACGTCAAGCCAACTCCTGGAAACGGGGATTTATAATACACTAACGCCCCTATTACCTCCGAAGGTACGATTTCACCTAAACAGAAGTCTCTTACAGGTAACATCATTTGCAATTCCAGTGGTAGATTAGACTCGCACAAGCCACAAAGAGTCGAGCTGAAAAAGCTCTGTACAAGTGAATTGTTCGTAAAAGAAGCTTAGCCTCAAGCGGGGTTTCCATAGGATACTGAAGGCGTAATGGGAGCTAATGGAAAGAATCGAATCAATTTTAGGCCAGAATGGCGCCTAGATAAGGTAGACAGTATATTATCCATTAAACTAAGGCGGATTAAGTGTTACAGGGCGTAGGCCTGAATTCTAGAGGTTGAGGGGGGGCTATACGCTTAGACCCGAATACAGTCCAACCTCATCTATAGCGATAGTGGGTTCTGGTATAAGTGTTGAAAATATTCATCGTAACTTGGACTTTTATATTTGCAACACTTACCCTTACAGGTCATTTTGCGGGCAGGGGTAAGTATTGCAAATGTAAATGGTTGAATCTCAATGAATATTTTCAACACTTATACCGGGACCCACATCGCTATAGATGAGGTTGGACTGTATCTCTTACGCTAGCGTAGGATGGGGCGTAGATCTTTATTTGTGCTAGTGCAACAAGGATATAAATTAGTTTATTGTCACTAGCACTACAAGGGCGCTTATCATAATATATGCAGCCCCAAGTAAACAAAGAGCGCCGAGGCATAGAGGAAACATAGATATACATATATAGGAGGACAGATGGTAGCAGTTAGATCTTCAGTTAGAATATACAGTCGTCCCTCTCTAACTCGATAGTGGGTCCCGGTATAAGTGTTGAAAATATTTAATGAGATTCAACCATTTACATTTGCAATACTTACCCCTGCCCGCAAAATGACCTGTAAGGGTAAGTGTTGCAAATATAAAAGTCCAAGTTACAATGAATATTATCAACACTTATACCGGGACCCACTATCGAGTTAGAGAGGGACGACTGTATTCATTGATTATTGACCTCGATCTTTGTTTACCGAAGATCCTATATTCCCTTCCTTCACATTAAGGCTGCTTTCCACATGGGTCTGGTTCCTTACAGACTCTAGTCCCAGTGACTCGCTTCAGAGATAGACGGAGATTTCCCGGACGTTAGTCAGTGGGGGCTCAACGGTCCACTTTCACAGATTATCCTTTTGGATGCAATTTTTACTGTCATGCAAGAGCAAAACGTCCTTGAGAGCCCTATGGCGGCATTCTCTCGAATAACCCCAACCCAGGGCTAATTTAAAGTTGACTTTGCCTGGCGACTTGGTAGTACGCTCTATAATATGCCGGACAATTCCAGAGAGAGCACGACTGTTAGGAATATCTTGACTGACATAGCAATCAACCACTCGCCCGGAGTCTGGTCTCTGGTGGAACAAACTGTACCAGGGTTTGTCAACTACAGAATCATTGACAAAATTGTTCATATAACGAAGAGGGTCAGTAACTGGCCGATTGAAAAGCATAATTTAAAATGTCACCCAAAACAATTTTACCAAACGGAGTCAGGCAGATAGATGATGACTTTGATCTAGAAAAAATTAACAAATCTATCACAATAGTCGACCTACGCTCACATAACCAACCGATCTACGCAACCCAAGACAACGAAAAAAGCTCACTATCCGACGAACAAATTTACGCAACGAGAACGGAGCTAAGGTTCGGTCACGTGATAACATGTTCCTAAATGTATATACAGTCATCATCATCCGTAGATAGAGAGGACGTTGTAAGATCACATCTCGCGCGGTTGCAAAGGACGGGATAATGAAGCATACTGAGGAGTCTGAGGTTTTTTGTTTTTTTTCTTGAACAGGTACTCACGGGGCGTAAATCTCAACAAGTGTAATCCTGTAGTGGTGCCGATGAATGCCTCCTTAGTGTGAGTGTTCAGCGTCAAGAATGTATTATCTTAGTTCTAACGACTGAGGATAGCGTACGCGTTCCGAGGTCTTGCGTCCCAATGGGGAACTTTAGGGTGCGTGGCTGCACGTTATTTGTAGACCTTATAAATGTTACAACAACAACAACAAATTTATTCAATCAACTACATTATTACCAGCTTGACTTCGTTGACACAAACGAAACCTGGGTGTGAGTGTTTCAAACGTTACATTGGGTCATTCTGCGAAAAACACGTATCTTCCACAATTATTCGCGTCATTGCCCCAGGCTGCATACGTAATATTGATTTTTTTTAAAATTAAGTCTCGAAAAATACTGACATGACTGAAGGCCGTCTTGGGTTATGCTGAGTAAGGCATTCACGTCAATACATCGACAAATATTTCATCTCTTCTCTGAAGCCGACAAACACACAATATGGCTTGCAACCTCTTCCAATAATTTTCTCGATAGTAAATATTCGTAGCGCATCGGTCTTAGGTGGCTGAGCACGAACGTTTGATGAAGAAAGCAGAGACTAGAAGGAGGTCCGAGAGAGATGCTGGACCATAGTAGCTTTGGAAGTAGTAAGAATGCAGGGCTTGGTATTTAGAAGGCATTATCTAGAAGGTTGGTATAGACAACCATTCCTTCTCAATTCTTGTGACGTTCTGAGGCCCTGAGCGATGGCTACGCCTTGCTTTTAAGTAGCTGAGCTCTATCGGGGGTGATGGCACGTGTTACAGTCTACAAAGACTAAGCTAGCCGGTTCATAGCTTTCGTAGACTATTGTCATGCACTTGCTCGACGTAGAATACTTAAAAAAATTGAGCCCTCTTCTATCGGCGTTTCATGAATTGGTATTTCGCTACGTCAAACTTGAGAGAATATATTTCTGCGCAAAATCGTAAACGTGATTGATTTTGACCATTAGTGATATTAAAAGAGTCTGAGTAAGATGACGACAAACGACATCCATCAGCTTTGCCGATTGAATCAAAAAGATTATGTACCAAGCCCAAGTTCTTTTGCACATTAGAGACTTTACGTTAGTGATGGCTGGTAAGAAAGAGCGTGAATTAACTCGTCTTTTCATAGAAGTCTGTTCGATATATATACGGGCATCTGATCTTTGGTAATCACTGTAGTCGCCGCTGTAGAAACTAACATTCAAGTAGTGGATGAAGTAGCTAAAAATAATGTTTAACGGAGGGCTGAAGGGCTAATATTAAGTGAGTTTAACACATAGGAGAGTAACAGCAATTAAACTTTTTTAAATAGCAGCTGCGCTGATTCAAGGCTCATGATGTTCATGAAATGATTTATTGAGGAGGCAACAAATGTTCGTGTCACGGGGCGAATATGTGATCAGAAGAGTAACTTTTGTTATACCATGTAGCAAAAACTGCGGAAGGAGAAGTATTATATATACAAGAGATGCCTGAGGCAATCTACAGAGTGTGTGCCCAGGTTAGTACCGTGACAGTTCCAATCATCAATCTTCCGCATATAATTTTGATTGCCGGATGACTGCCTTTGGCTTCCTTGAATAGCAAGACTAATGAATAACAGTCTCAATAACTTGGTGTCGAGAGTTAACTGGCTGACCGATGGAACTTTAGTAATAAAGTGAACATAGAGAATGGTTTTGAAATGTCAAATATGCTAATATGTTTTTCAGGCTAATCTATAGTACCCTCCGAAATTGAACTAGGAGGCGACTAGGTTAAAGACTGTCGGGCAAAGTATTGATCATCTCATCGCTTGCGTATAAGATTTTATATGAAAATTTTGTAAAGTAATTTAGGTCTTTTCCAATAGATCAGAAGTATGGCCTTGTAAATGTGGTTCTAAGGCTGTTTGCTGATAATTTGAAATGACCAAAATAACTCGACAAGTGGTTAACAAGATCAAGGAGTGGCGTTTTCCAATGTTAAATCATGTGGGGTCATCAAATATCGATGCTAGCCATTATTTGCTATCATTTGCTGGTTTTGTAGGGAAGGAGACTTTAGTGCAAGTTTAAGAGGTGCAAAAAAGTAGATTATAGATCCGTGTAATCATTTAGCACAATGTCTTTTGTAGTTATCACTTGTGACCACTTAAGTCTGATGACACGAATGTTCCCAAGTAAAGAATATCTGATAAAGACAGTTGAGTCAGCAGTTAACATGATAAGGAGAAACAAGTAGGGTGATTGGCAGATGTCTCAGGGATTCTTAGTTGAACAGTCATCAACCTGCACACCAGAGCGGCTTCGCATCTCGGCTCGAATAAACGGAAATCTTCAGCTTTATTCATTTGAGCTTTAGGATACGCTTATCTTGAGGATTTTCTACCACAGCCTTTGTCTGACTTTCTTGAAAGGAGATAGGCAAATCCGAATTAGTGGTAGCGTCGTGAGACGAAAATTTGTCCTTGAAACATCACTGCTCAAGCTTAAACTTGATAAGGAACAGTCTTGCCGTTGTACGAGGACTGCCAAATAGACAAGATATGATAAGAGTTATCCATGGCTCTGAGCTCTGACCGAAACCAGAGTCAATGGTAGGTCACTCCTCCCTTTTACCAATTCATCATCATAGACATTTAAAGTATCAGAGTGTGATCAAATCAAAAAAACATACCGAAGATACAAGTCAAAGTCTGTCTCGTGTACCTGAGTGGTTTTTTGTGGTTTGAATGTTTTGTTTCGTGAGTGAAATAGTGATGGTGGTGGACAGGCGTTTCATTTGAAATACAATGATGCAACTTATAGCCCTGCTGCTAACGTAAGGCTGAACTAAACTCAACGAGGGAATTATATAAGCCGTACGTCTGTACTGAGGCGTCGGTGGTATGGTTGGTAAGTTATTTTGCAATTGCCCATGGATTTTTTAAAGTCTGCTGTAGCCTCAGCTATTTCAAAAAGTGCTTCCCTTCCTTTCACTGTTGGGGACAAAGTGGACCTCGAGACAGGTATTTGGACATTACATAACGGAACCAGACGTGTATGTTGCAGCGTAAAAGATTTTGAATCGAGCCTCATTTTTTTATAGGAAGATGGGTCTAGATGTAGCATTTTCTCGTTCGATTTGAACGCTAGGAAACAGCTGCTTCCGATTGCACGCAATGCAGTCAAAAAGCTACGGATACTTCGACATCCGAAAGTTATAAAAGTTCTGGAAACGATCGAAGTATGAATACGGGGGTCTATTAGAGGTGAATGGCTCATGTGTGAACATAGACTGAATCGCACATATACATTGCTACCGAAAGAGTGACCCCTCTGAGTTGGTATATCAAGGGAAAAAATACGAGTACGGAAACATTGAAATGGGGCTTGTTTGGCGTAGCTGTGGGTCCCACATTTCTCTTCCTGAATCTTTGAGATCTAACCTACACCTGATAATGTAGCAAGCTATCAAGTTCATAAATGATGATGCAGCATCCATTCATGGTGCTCTCCAACTACATTCGATATTTACCAGTGAGAGTGGCGAGTGGAAGGTAGCTGGATTTGAAGTTTTAAGTTGCGTGAAAGATGAAGATGCCATTATTTACGTGAGCACTAGCTTAAAGCTCGTCACAGTCAGACATTAATTGTCGTACAGAATTACGGGAGTCTCGTGCCTAATGCTGGGAAATACACTCCTCCAGAACTGGCAAAGTCTGGATGGGATACTATTAAAAAGAATCCTCTTATCGCGGTCGACGCCTTTCAGTACGGAATTTTGGTGTCGGAAGTTTTCAATGGCACTTTCAATGGGGATTTTTTGTCTGGACAGTCAACAAAAATACCAGCCTCAATGCTGTCTAGTTTTAGACGACTAGTAAATAACAATCCCAAAGCTAGAATCAGCGTGGGAGCTTTCTTGGATCAGGGAAGTCGACTCGGTGGATTCTTTAACACTCCTCTCATCAAACTGACTGAGTCGGTGGATAGCCTTGCAATGAAAAGTAGTGAGCAGGAAAGGGAGATGTTTCTTGAGTAGGGAACATTTCATTTACTAGAGTAGAAGCTAACAACGACTAGTGAATTGAATCAGTTATCTGATGATTTTCCGGAAGATTATTTTAAAACTAAAGTTCTACAAGAGCTGCTAAAGTCTATCGAATTTGGTGAAGGTGGCCCAAAGTTCTTGGAATTCGTAATGAAAATTGCTAAGAAACTTTCCGACGACGAATTCAACCAAAAAATAACACCAGTAATTGTGAGGTTGTTTGGCAGCCCAGATCGGGCTATCCGGGTTTGCTTGTTGGATAGTCTCCCTAACATGATTGATCATCTACCACAAAAAATTGTAAACGATAAGATATTCCCACACATGGTTAGTTAACAGACCTCAAATCGTGAAATTTTTCTTAACATGAAATAGGTGACCGGCTTCACAGACATTGCTCCAGTTGTTCGTGAACAGACTGTCAAGGCAGTCCTCACTATCATCAAGAAACTTTCTGACAGAACTACTAATGGTGAACTACTAAAATATCTCGCAAAGACCTCGAATGATGAACAACCCGGCATCCGAACAAACACTACTATTTGTCTTGGCAAAATATCAAAGTATCTCGGTGCTCATACTCGCTCAAAGGTTTTGATTGCAGCATTTACTCGTTCACTCCGTGATCCCTTTGTCCATTCCCGTAATGCTGCCTTGATGGCATTAGCAATAACTTCAGACATGTTCAACGAGGATGATTGTGCTCACCGAATAATGCCCTCACTATGTCCTTGTCTCATTGATAAAGAAAAGCTAATCCGTGAACAAGCAAATAGAACCATTGACATTTATCTTAAACGAACTCGAAAATTTGCGTCCACAATGGCAGATACCATTCTTCCACCTCCCACAGTAGAACCTTGCACAATATCTCCCCAAATTAGTGTTTCCCAATCTAAATATTCCGCATCTTGGACTGGCTGGGCTATTTCTTCTTTCACGAACAAACTTTCTGGGGTTGCAGGCGACATAATACCAAATAATATCCCTCTCAATTCGACTTTGCGCTCAATTTCTGCTCCCTCTATCGAATCAATTCATCGCCAAATAGTAGACCAATCAAACAAGGAGCCTAATAACTTGCTCAATCGCCCTGCACCCTCAGCTAATTTAACCCAGATTAGTACCGATGACGCCGAGATTGAAATTGATGATATGTGGGACGAAAACGACCCTTTTTATGACGCTCCGTTAAGTACAACTAAAGAAACAACTTTTCCATTCGATAAAGCAGATGAAGAACCAGACTTTGCCGGCTGGCTTGCCGCTCAATCTGGAACTAAACCCAAAGCCAAACCCTTACCCAAAGGATTGACCGGGTCTAAGACCACTGAAAAGGTTGTTTCAGCGAAGAGTACAACAAGACCGAGTACTAGCAATAAATTCACTACGATAGTTGCAACAAAAAAGATTGATACTACGCCTAATGAAAACGGAGATGAGGATGATTGGGGGAACAATTGGTAACGAGAAATGCTCATCTCTTTTGAGCAAAATCTCTCACATTTTTATTTTTGGCTATTGGCAGGCGCTTAAAATTACATTTGATAGAGAAGCCAGATAACTCAGTCTATACCAATTACTCTATGTGATGCGGACTGCGATTTGACATGAACTTACAAACTATCTCCCGAATGTGAGTTGCTCCATGAATTTGGAGCAATAATCATGACGGAAATAGTAATAACTTCTCACACTCTTTACTCAATCCAGCTTCGGGAGAGAAATCGGTTAAAAAATAAGTCACCAAGAAAACAGAAATTTCCTGAAAATATCAAAGGATAGGCGCACCAGAATCATCAGTCAAAAGTAAAGATTGAATCACAAGGGAGTCTTAACCGATATTGCTAAGAAATTAGAAGCCCTCGGAATATGGGGCCAGGGCTTGCTCATACAATCAAATAATTGTTTGTAAACGAGACTTAATCTTCAGCCAAATTGCTAGGGCAGTGCTTCTGATTAGATTTCTGCTAATCTTGAATATTTTCTTGGTTTTACACCTGATCATCTTGAGGATAATTGATAGGACGTGAATTTGTGTCTCAATTTAAAAGCAAGTGCCGGTTTATCACCGGACCTAGGTTATGTCTTAGTACTAGTACAAAGAGTAGGTAAACAGGTTCTCGAAATCAAAATTGTATATATCTATCTCTACATCTAAGATGAACTACAAGCGATTGGAATAAAAAACGATGAACATATGTCACGGAATCATGTTTATTTGTTCTACGACTAGCTATCAATGGGGGAACTGTGGTAGATATACATCCAGAAAATGGCATGCTAATTTACCTCAATCTACGTGCACCATGGGAGATATTTACGTCATTTGCGACCTGCGCCCCTTACCAACCGTGACTGGCTAGTTCCCGACCTAACCACTAATAAATGCAGGGCATAGCCCATAATAATATCTATCTCTAACCTACTGTAGTCGCGCCCCTGTCATTACCATCTACATTATACCGATATTTTTTCTGGCTCGAATTAATTTTACATACATTTTATGTCGGTATGCTGAAGGCACGGAGGCGATGATGACTGGGTAGATGAGCTAAGGGAGGGCTGAAAGGCTCGAAGCAATAGGACAGGTGGGTTCTAAGGCACGAAGACTGAAGGTACGGTATGAATAATTAGGCAAAGAACTAAACGTAAAGAACAAGAATTCTGCAGTTCTTGTTAGCTATATATACACATGTCTTGCCCTATGACCAACAAGCAGAGTAATCCAAGTAAAAAATATCAACGAATTTTTCCTATGGATGCATTGAAAAATAGCTCAATGTAAACAAATCCGTGAATCCTTAAGCGAGATTTGTCTAATGTTCTCGCAATCCCAATCCCAATCCCAATCCCAAGAATCCTAATCCAGATCTCGGAAAATTCTGACATTTTACGATACTTGCGATATCGTCTTCCATTCAACAAAAATTGTTATAACAGGGATTATTTGAGCGAGAACTTTCGGTGGTTTCACTGCTAGTATAGTGGTTTCTCACTATAACAATATGGGGCACTACATGTACAAATTAATTATGTAGAACAAGAAAATCTCTAATCAGATCACACAAGGGGGGTTACTTTTTTAAAGGGGGGACGAAGACAGAGTTTCTACCTGTGCATGGTGTCCCCTACTGTCAGGAAAGCCTCTACTGTATAATATATATGTAGATTGCAATACTATAGTGTTCTATGATTCTGATCTGGCCTCTTAGCCGGGTGATAATGCATCTATCTCGTGCATCATGTAAAATGGTAATTTTTATCCTGTAATCCACCTCTTGCTCCCCCTCTAACCCCAGGCTATCTACATATATTGCTTGTGAAATCTACAAATCTAGAGTTTACCATCAGAGCCAACAGAAACACGCAATACTTAGCTACGGAGGAAAATCTCCCAAATGAGTTTCCGGGGCATACCCAGCTCCCATTATGGTAGTGATGAGTTAGGCTAAGTTGGACCTTTTTACCAAGGTGAATTCTCGCTGTTTACAGATATTCTGGCATTATACTGTCTCCCGAGGAAAGAGCACCGCTACCTGAGTGCTGGTGGTGTTGGTCTAAGGAGGATATCTGGACTATGGGATATTAGGGAGATACAGATGGGGATACGCACCTTGTGTGACTCTGGTCTCTAGGCCTCGCCTGGCTGGAGTTGCATGTTTTTTGAGACTTTTTCCCGCGTACAGGTTTCCATGGCTGCTCTTTTTCAATTTTTTCTGAGCAGAAGGTTCCACAGAAAAAGTATTTGAATTCTACGGTTAATTACCAAGCTAAATGGCTACTCGTCATGAGTCAATGTATCAATAATCTTCGGTTCGAGGTAAAGGGGGATAGGAGCACTGTAGTAGGTGTGGCCTGGGTCAGAGAGGAGCCCTAGTGTATAATAGTCTTTGGCTCTACATAGTGTCACAGGCCTGAGGCCTGACTTTCATTAGGCTAAGGCCTATTTATTAATAATTACTCATCAGCTATCCTTGCTTATAAATTTAGTCACGAGACGCCAGGGTCACTAATTATGACACGTATATTGTGGGTCGGGCTGCTTGACTCATCTTAATACGCACACTATAAATAGCAAGCTTGGACCATGACCTTAACAAACTTAATTAAGGGACAAACGTGAAGCATATGTGAGACCGTCAATTGACGTTTATGGACGAAACTTATATGCAGCGAGACTATTCTCTAACTGATAACTGATCGAGTGTAACGGCGCGGATAAATGTGCATGAAGTTGAATTTGCTGGAGGCTTGTCAAGAAGGAAAAGGCTCTCTGGACAGGAGTCAGGAGAATAATGTTGAAGAAGTATATATTAGGAATTTGCCTCAGCAAAAGCTCTTCACTTCAAGATCTTCTTTTGTATCTAGCTCTAGATATTCTGCGAATAGCAATTATCTTTCGACCCTTACACATAGCACAAATAAACACAACTACAACAACAACAAAATAGGAATAGAGGCCTTGATCATTGCTACTCAGGAATTCATAGCATCATAAACACTGTCTACAGCTTTAATACACTAAACAATCGGCGCCATGGCCTGTGCCAGAGCTCCTTCAACTTTACCGCCTGCCACTCTAAGTGACGACCTACATCCAAGTCTGATTGGAATTGCTGCTGCAATAGAACAATCAGAACGTGACAGAAAGCAAAGGCTCAATCTGGCCCAAGAGCTGCTAGGAACCATCAATACCTGGGCTAAGACCAAGGCTGGAACCGAGGATGGGGCCGTTCTCGCTCCTCTAATTGAAAGTCTAGCTCCCATTGTGACCGCGTTTGCGATTGGTACAGCTCAATCCCATGAATCCCCCTGTAAGACTCTATTCCCCAAGAAGAGTGCGGTAACTGCAGCTGCCTCTAGGGTTACAAAGGCGGCTGAGAAGCTTATCCACGGCCTTCCGGAAAAGCCACAAATAAACAATCAATCATGGATCACCGTTGCCAGAAAAGCGGCCAAGCTTCCTGAACCGCCGGCAGCTTTAATGACTCCAAAACATACAAAGAACCCCCCAGAAAGACCTACAAAAGAAGATAAAAGACTCTTCCTTCGATTAAACAAGGACCACGAATGGCGTAAACTTTCGCCTTTATCTATAAAGAAGATCATTACTGAGCGGGCTGGAATTGCAGCTTCAGCTATCGTGGAAATGTACCAGGTCCGCTCAGGCATGGCATTTGAGTGTGCTTCAGATGCGCTCAGGGAATCAATTCTGAGAGTAGCATCGTCATTTCAGAAGGAGAATGCCAAAATCGAGCCAGCATCAGAGTGGAGCTCGGTCCTGGTTCCCAATGTGCCGATACACATTAGATCGCTGGAGGGGAATCGGATAGTTAATACACTAGTCACTGACGAAATGGTGGCTAGGGAGTGTACGACAGTTGCCGGAGCAGCACCAGTCCAACTGCGACCCATGAAGATCAAGCTTGGACAATTTACCACGAACTGGATCATCCACTCCAAACAAAAGCCAACCAACCTCCAATTCCGGCTCTTCGACGAGAGCGGCCCGGCCAGAGTGTTCACACGCCAACGCCCGATTGAACAATGTCAACGATGCTGGGGTTTCCACTCGACGCGTTTCTGCGGCAAAGCCCCACATTGCGGAAAATGCAAAGGAACTCATGAAACAGAGAAGTGCGATGTTGAGGTCCCGAAGTGCTCGAACTGCGGTGGGCCTCATGAATCGACAGACCAAAATTGTATGGCTCGCCCCAGAAGGCAAAATAATGCAATCGTACCACGCACACCGGCGGAGCTGCAGGTTATTCGAGAGCGGGGCAATCGCGACTTTCAAGTGACGCTCGCAGAAAGAAGGAAAAGGAACAAGGATGCCGAAGTAGAAGTTGTCAGCACCCCGGAGGCCACGATGCAAGAATCATGAGCGGCGATCAAATCGGAGGAATAGCGCGGAGGACGTCAGGCATTCTTACGTTCCACCAAGTCAATGTAGCAAAAGGAGGGCCCAATATGGACATCGCTTTGCAACAGGCATGGGAAGCAGGAGCAGATATTGTGATGATTCAAGAACCATGGACAATGAGCAGAGATGGAACCTCAATCACCAAAAGTCACCCAGGATATAATTCACCTGTACCTTTTGGAGGAGAAAGAGTCCGACCGAGGGCCATCACATTCTCGCGAAAAGGGCTTCGGGCCACTCAAATATTTCCAACCGAAAGGACGGCTGATTATTGTTTCGTGCAGATATCTGGCATTACTTTTGTTAACGTTTATCGGGCTCCGGGCCCGACCGGCACTCTGGAACCACTCCTGCGGTGGCAACCACAGGGTCCCACGGTGGTTGGGGGTGACTTTAATGCTGTGTCTCAGCATTGGCAACCACAAGCTCAGCGACAGTATGGAAATGGTGATCAAATCCTGGGGTGGGCCACTGCACATGGACTGGAAATGATTACCACCATAGGGGAGCCAACTTACCGAGATGGAAATGTGCTTGACCTCACTTGGAGCAACGCATCCGCTTTTGCTTCAGTTACACCACTCTATCACTGTACATCCGACCATTGTACGATAGAAGGGACGGTTTATACACCCGGAAAGTCGGACTTAACTGGAATTGTGAGTGAGGTTCGCGTTAGCGACGCGAACCTAGATGATTTCGCAAGATGCGTAGAACGATGGGCGAAGCTCGGGCAATTAAAAACAGTGGGAGATATAGAAAGATGCACAGCAAGACTCCTGGAAACGTTACACGATGCTGTCAAGGTTACTGGACGTACACCAGCGATAGAAAGCGGAAGAACAGCCCCCTGGTGGAACGACAATTGCAAAGATAAATGGCGAGAGTACAAAGAGTCTAAGAGTCTTGCAGAAAACACAGCAACTGCCAGGAAGGCATTCAGAAAAGCAGTGAATGCGGCGAAACGCGAGTACTGGACCAAGCAAATCGAAGCCTCCGAGTCTGAAGCCCAGGTATACAGACTGATGCGATGGGCGAAACCTCGACCAGTAAAAGAGCCGCCGCCACTCCAAGTGTCTCCTGACCGCTGGCTCTCGGATCCGTATGAAAGGGCTATTGCCTTACGTGATTCTCTACTTGCGAGATTCAACGCGAACAACGACAGTCAGACGTGGGAGCACGGTCAGCCGGAAACTATCCCCTGGAACTCAGCATTAACTCTCGAGGAGGTGACAGCGGCGACTACGGCAGTCAGAGACACAGCTCCAGGCAGCGATAAAATCACTGTGCGCCTACTCAAAGCGTGCTGGAAAACGATAGGCCCCCTCGTCAGGGACCTATACCAGGCGTGTTTAAGATTAGAATATGTCCCACTGGCCTTCAAGATAGCAGAAGTAGTACTGCTCCCCAAAGCAGGCAGGGATACATCTACGACGAAAGGATGGCGCCCGATCTCTCTTCTATCAAGTTTGGGCAAAGGTTTAGAACGATTAGTGGCTAAAAAGATGGCCCAGCTGGCAATCGAGCATCAAGTTGTGCCACAACAACTTTTTGGTGCGCTCCCTGGACGCTCAGCAGTAGACTTAGTTTCCTATGTAGTACACGACGCAGAGGCTGCTAGGAGATGTAAGAGGATAACAGCTATGGTAACGCTTGACGTCCAAGGAGCATTTGATGGAGTACTTCACAACCGTTTACTCATGCAGATGCGGGGACAGGGCTGGCCGCTCGCCCTATGCCGATGGATCGAATATTTCCTTAGACAACGAAGAGTAAAAATAAGATACAAGGATGGAGTGACAGAAGACAAGGTAATGGACTGTGTTGTACCCCAGGGTTCGCCTCTCTCTCCTTTACTCTTCCTTCTCTACATTTCGATCCTTATTCAAAAAGGCAGTCCTAACAGCAGGCTTGGATATGCCGACGACATCGCAATTATCCGGACAGGGAAGGACCCGGGCGAAGCAATTGCAGCAGCCCAACAGGAAGTTGATAGATTGGTAGAACTGGCCGCAGAACACAAAATCGACTTTGACCCAGCTAAGTCTGAGCTACTAGTCATCGGTGGAGGCCCAAGGAAGAAGGTCAATACTTCAGATTTATTCATTAATATCAAAGGTCAGAGAATAGAACCATCTCCTCATATTAGGTGGCTAGGAGTGTGGATAGACTCTCAACTTTCATTCAAATATCACGTACAACAATGGTGCGGAAAAGCGTTGAAGCTAGGGCAGTTCCTGTGACAAATCAACAAAATACAACACGGTGCAGTATCAGGTCCCCTTATCCGGGCAGTGCAAACCTGCATAGTTAGTACAGCAACCTATGGGGTAGAAGCCTGGTGGCCTGGCCTCACTCGAGTAAATGCAAATAAGCATAAGCAAGTTAGCACGGGAGTAGGATGGCACATAAACCTACTCGACCAAACTATTCTAAAGGCCATCCGAGCAGCTCTACCAGTCTGGTGCACGACGCCTAACACGGCACTCTACCGAGAGGCAGGAATCCCACCTGCAAAAATATTACTTCAGCAGAGACAACTACACACGGCAGCAAGGTTACGCAGACTTGATAGTCGACACCCACTGGTGTTCAGATCAAGGGAGACACCAATGGACATGACAAAGCGTTTAGGCATACGCACGGGACAAAAGGGCCGCCCAATTAAAGTAACCAAACGCTACCACACTCGCCTACAAACAAGTATCCTAGCGATACCGGAAACGGAAGAACCAGGCCCTTTATACCGCTTGAAAGACTACAAAAGCGCCAGCAACATAGCAAGCGACAAAGCAACAGAGGCTGGCTTGGTGAAAAGATGGCTCAAAGACCTGCCGCCTGGAACAATTTGTGCCTTCTCCGACGGGTCATCTAACGGTCCAGAAAGGTCGGCTTTTGGTTTCGCCATCTACAGGAATGATGAACTCATAACAACCGGGAACGGACCCCTAATTGGAGGGGAAGTTTATGACGCGGAAATTGTTGGAGCCCTCAGAGCATTAGAGGCAACATTGAAAATAGTGAGTAACATGCCTATCAAAGTGCTCCTGGACAACCAAGAGGCCTCCAAAGCTCTGGTAAAGGGTCTGTCTAGATCTTCATACACAGCAGTTAGGAGATTCAAACAGTTAAGCGAAGAACACCAACTCGTGGAGGTTCGATGGGTTCCCGGCCACAACGGCATAAAAGGCAATGAAAAAGCGGACGAGATGGCAAGAGCAGCTTTGGCTCAGTTACCCCCAGTGCAAGCAAGACTTGCTACACTAGACGGCAGAGATAGGACCCCAACTCTCACCTTTGCAGCACTCGGTCGCCATATTAACATTCGCACGCAAGAACTGGTTGAGACCTGGTGGCGAGCGAACCGACCAAAGCATTACGAGGAACTAGACCTCAAGATGCGTCGAAAAAGACCACCTGAACTGGCCCTCCAACGGTGGGCGTACCACCGTCTGATCGCAGCTCGAACTGGCCATGGAGACTTTGCCGATTACCATCGTAGGTTCGGACATGAAAACGCCTCAATAACATGCGCATGCGGGCGGGAAAAACGACCGTGGCATTTTGCAGAATATCGACGGGCTGTGCACCGCTGGAGAAGTGCCATACGAGAACCACGCCCAACTATCAAAGAGATGATTGGAGATAATGGATGGCAGCTGTTTTTGCGCTTCCTGACCAAGACAGAGTGCTTTAAAAGACAGTGAAATAGTTAAACAGTGCGAAGATTTCTTTTGCTCTGGAGGAAGGACCTGATCTATCCAATTTTGGACCGATGGGAAGGGAACATGGTGTAGGACACCAGATTTCCAAAACTCTTTTTCCATTCTACTTTTCACCTTTATTTTATTTTATTTTATCTTGTTTTCCTTTTTTTTTCTTTTTTTTTTTTTCCCGGATCATTTAGACTCCGTCATGTAGGTAGCTATGAGTCTATATAGAGCTCGACTACCCGTGTCACGCCTCCTGGGTGAAGGGCTCGGCCCGGCACGCGAAACATAATAATAATAATAATAATAATAATAATAATAATAATAATAATAATAATAATAATAATAATAATAATAATAATAATAATAATAATAATAATAATAATAATAATAATAATAATAATAATAATAATAATAATAATAATAATAATAATAATAATAATAATAATAATAATAATAATAATAATAATAATAATAATAATAATAATAATAATAATAATAATAATAATAATAATAATAATAATAATAATAATAATAATAATAATAATAATAATAATAATAATAATAATAATAATAATAATAATAATAATAATAATAATAATAATAATAATAATAATAATAATAATAATAATAATAATAATAATAATAATAATAATAATAATAATAATAATAATAATAATAATAATAATAATAATAATAATAATAATAATAATAATAATAATAATAATAATAATAATAATAATAATAATAATAATAATAATAATAATAATAATAATAATAATAATAATAATAATAATAATAATAATAATAATAATAATAATAATAATAATAATAATAATAATAATAATAATAATAATAATAATAATAATAATAATAATAATAATAATAATAATAATAATAATAATAATAATAATAATAATAATAATAATAATAATAATAATAATAATAATAATAATAATAATAATAATAATAATAATAATAATAATAATAATAATAATAATAATAATAATAATAATAATAATAATAATAATAATAATAATAATAATAATAATAATAATAATAATAATAATAATAATAATAATAATAATAATAATAATAATAATAATAATAATAATAATAATAATAATAATAATAATAATAATAATAATAATAATAATAATAATAATAATAATAATAATAATAATAATAATAATAATAATAATAATAATAATAATAATAATAATAATAATAATAATAATAATAATAATAATAATAATAATAATAATAATAATAATAATAATAATAATAATAATAATAATAATAATAATAATAATAATAATAATAATAATAATAATAATAATAATAATAATAATAATAATAATAATAATAATAATAATAATAATAATAATAATAATAATAATAATAATAATAATAATAATAATAATAATAATAATAATAATAATAATAATAATAATAATAATAATAATAATAATAATAATAATAATAATAATAATAATAATAATAATCTGTTCTCTATCTCTTCTCTATAATATATTGTCTCTTCTCTTCTCTATAATATATTTCTCTTCTCTTCTCTATATCTATAATGTATTGGAGCATTTGTGGATCCCAATTTTTAGTTTTGCGAAACGGTGATTGGCTGGGGGAGGGGGGGGAGGACGGTGGTTGGTCGGGCGGGCAAACGGCGACGTCATTTCGGCTGACCGCCCGCAATCGGCAGTAATGATTGGCTCGCAGAGTGTCGAATGTCTGACTCAGCTCAGAAGGCTAAATGTGGATCCCACGAGAAAATGCGCGCGCTAGATAGAATGAAGCTGTTCCATTGGCCCACGGAGCGTCGTTCCGGCTGACTAAAGCCCATCAGACTAAATGTGGATACCGTGTGAGAATTCGCAAATGCTCATTCGTCGCCGCTAGCGTCTGGACCACGCTAAGAAAATTTTTCATCACCTCCCACAATCCGTCGCTTCTTCTTTCTCTTTTGCATCCATCATCGTCGTCGTCGAATTTCCGCCACCACCATCAGGTACGTCGTCCTATCCGCATCGCTGACCATTTCACAGGAATATAGAACTACACATGGCTTCAGGTGAGTAAATGACTCCTTTTTGATACGCTGACAAACCCACAGGTCGTCGTCGCAGCAGTAATAATTTCGATTTCAGGTACGTCGTCCACTATTCATCGCTGACAATCTACAGACAGCTTCGGATATGTGACAGCGGCCCCATTCTTGAATTCTGACAATTTAACAGGCCGCTGCGTCAAAATTTCATCGCTTTTGAATCAGGTACGTCGTCTACAACGCTCATTGCTGAAAATTTCACAGTAATAGAGATTTGAATATGGCTTCAGGTGAGTAAATGGCTCCATTCTGATACGCTGACAAACATACAGGTCATCGTCGCAGCAGTAAAAGTTTTGATTGCAGGTACGTCGTCCATTTTTCATTGCTGACAATGTACAGAAAGCCTCAGACCATTGATAGCCACTCTATTCTCCAACTCTGACAATAAAATAGGTCGCTGCGACAGAAATCACATCGTTTTTGAATCAGGTACGTCGTCAAATCAAGCTGACGAAACTCCACAGGATCCGAAACCGAAATCACCAGCGATAGCTTCAAATGTAAGAAATATCCTCACACAAAATGCTTCACTGACAGAATTAGGTCGTACCTGCCCATCATACTGTCATAACGCTCAGGTACGTCTCAGAATAGCTTCCAGAAGTCATTTTAACCATCTCAGAATTACCAGTTACGATGCCGTTAAATATTGGCACCAGCATTTTCGCAAACCAATAAATTACGCCAACGAACAATTTTTCACATCTGCCCAGATACGAATCCAAAAATTAGATTACACTCTATTAACAAGCTTTAGAATCGAATACACCGCTGCTTAAAATATCAGACATCATTTTAATCGATCCAATGACATTCATCAGTCTATAGTTTTTTGAACAGACTATAATAATATCACCAGGTACGTTTCAAGTCGAGCACCAAAACAGCCATTAACGAGCGTCAGAAGAATTTTATTCGAAATGCCGACGAGTCTGAACAGATTTCAAAGAAGATTTTACCCAACTGCTCAAAAAAATTAAGAAAGACGACAACTGGCAATAGCCGATGCATCAATTAAAAAGCGACAGAAAATTGATAAGTTTGAGAAGTATAGAGAAAAGATCTAATTCAATCCATCCTGTTTAGAAAGCGATTGCTATCACTTTCCTAGGACACATTCGTCACTTAAAAATTACATCCAACTTCGACAGCTTAAGATCACGTTTTAACCCGTTACCAAAAGATCTCCTCAGAGACAACAGTTGCATTTCCATCGAAAAGGAAACTTCTCAGTCAGGAATTATGACAGATATCATGGTCAACGTGATTGAGAAGTCATTAGCTACATGCATTTGAAAACTTACAGAGAAACGTATCACTAACAGCTTATGTGTAGGAGCTTAGAACAAATTCCTTAACGGACCTGACTGGATACCATTGGCGCCTCAACTATACCCAGAACCACCTCCAGGAGGACACACAATCCAACTTCACCAAGTCTCGGACTCTATAAGGACATTCGTAATGATTTCTCCCAATGACTTTTAAGTTTGCCATACCGACGTAAAAGCGAAGCTTTTCAAAACGTAAAACCAATTATCTGAACATTGTGAAACTAACAAGTAAAAGTGTAGAGAGTAATTGAATTGTGGATAAAAATAACAACGTGATTTGTAATCGAATAAAACGGCGAACTGTAAGATAAGATTATAATATTTAAACGTTTTTAAAATGTATAAATAGAAATAAATACAAATTATCTACTATTTAAAATTTTACCGAAAAATATTTATGCAAATATGAAATTGGATATATTAAAATTCGTTTAGCATTCATAATTATTCCTGCATAATATTAATGATATCAATTGTGCAGACATAATTTATATGAAATGCATAGTTTTGTGCTATTGTAACCATGGCAACTTCAGCCTTCGGTTTAATTGGTATCCATGGCAACATATTTTATTCGGTTAATATAATAACATGGGTACCCCAGACACATTATGAAATTTTATATAAATTCATTTTCGAATTATGCAAACATTAGTGTAATCAACTCATAAATATAACCATGGATACCCTTGATTCTGTAATTTTTTCTAAAATTTAAGACCCAGGGTTATCCATGATTGAAATTTAAGTATATCATAATTTCAAGTAGGGATATCCCTGATCTAAAGTTATAT
This sequence comes from Podosphaera xanthii, assembly GCA_028751805.1. NCBI lineage: Eukaryota > Fungi > Ascomycota > Leotiomycetes > Helotiales > Erysiphaceae > Podosphaera > Podosphaera xanthii. The sequence goes on from JAPWIX010000004.1 coordinate 10,803,702, forward strand.
TCAAATAATTCATAAATTGGGATAACGTTCATAAGTTCAAACTTATTGCCTGGGTTTATCCATGAGCTACCCTGTAATATTAATATTGATGATCCTACACGTGTAGGGATACGCCTAGCATGGCAATTTTTGAACAATGAATCAAAGTAGGGGTATCCCTGATTCGACACACTTATATGCAGAAAAGCCATCATGGATAGCCCTGACAATAATTTATTTCCAAAATTAATACCTCAAGGGATATCCCAGTCTATTAGATGATTTATGCAAAGTCATATTAGGGGTATCCTTGAAAATAAATCCAAATATGCAGAAATGCTAATTACATCATCCCTGACTTAAGTAAAACCCATTCTCAGTTGTTAGCATGGATATACCTGACAAGTTTTTTTTTCAAGGTATTATGCTTGATGTTGTCCCTGATCGGATTATGAATTATGAAACCTGTTATTTTAAATGATCCCTGACAACCAATTGCCCCATGTATACACGCCAGCAATGCTATCCCAGATATATTATTGAGCTTTTATAACAGATATGACAGCATTTCGTACCTGAATCGAATTTTACTTCATGCATTTTTACAATCATGGGTATGCCACTGGGAACTTTTATACTGTATAAAATTATTTTATCTCATTTAATTAACATCAGTTATAAACCAACGACCACTGATATTAACATCCTTCTGATTACTTAAATAATCGGTCGCAGTGAATTAGATAATCTATCAGAGGCATGACTGTACCTTTCTACACCTGAAAAATTTATTTGCATTACTGCTGCAACTCAGAATGTAATCCCCCATCGTACATTTGAAATTCACAGTTGTTACAACATGGTTACGGGTAACGTTTGTCGCGACGTGCTATCGTTCTTATGATTGTCAAGTGTAGGAGACAACTCTAGGAATAATTTTATGTGAATTTGTCAACGAGGCAGTTCGTCAATAACGATATCACACGACGCTGCATAATTAAGCGCGATCCATTAAGTTCAATCTGAGTTCCGCCCCTTGCTGGTAGTAAGCAGGGCTTTTATTAGCAGAATACTATCACAGAAATACATGGTTAAGGATCCACCAACGCGGCAGTTCGTCAATAACGATATCACACGACACAGCATAATTAAGCGCGAGGCATCAAGTTCAGGCTGAGTTCCGCCCCATGCTGATAGTAATCAAGGCTTGCATGGTCGGGATTCATCCACAGGGATACTATACTGTGGAGGCATTCACGTAAATCAACTTCTTATGTAACATGCATTATCGCTGAAAATGACCTGAGGAATCAAGGGTGGTTTACTCCCATGCTACAATAAGCTTGAGGGTTATAGCGGCGATGTGAACATGGATCCTTTATTATAAATCCGTCATCTAAACAGATTGACTTCCAATGATACATTTTTCTGGATCTATCTACGCGTCCTATAGACTCACACCTGTAGATATTGGCAAACCCATTGCGACGTCATTACGCCACACCTACTAAAATTGGCAGTTTGTGGATCGAGCCTTTTAAATGTGGTTTATTAATTCTCACCTTCAACACGCAACATAGACGCATCCCGTGATAATGATTTAAGGTATTGGATAATCGGATACAAAGAAATAAGATGCGATAATTAGTTGTCGTTTTGCAATCATACTCAATTTTTCCCGCCGTTCGAAACACTTAGTTTGTGGTAATTTTATTTACGGGTGCTACACATTGTTTGCTTAATATAAAGCGAGTGAGGAACCTAATATTCGGATTCTTTTAAATATCAATCGAAATTTTACCATACAATAAAATGGCAAGGTCAAAGTTGCTCTATTCTGCCGGCGCAATCATAAGGGTCAGTTTGTGGTTCAGAGTCTTTAAATGGCGTACTTATTAGTTGCCACTTAGCAAGTAATGTTCTACACATGACACTACTGAAAACGTACCATATTTTATTTTTTAAAAAAATGTTATTCAGCAAAACGGTCACGCGACTTTCTTAATATCTTTTTTTTTGAACTTTTTGATAATTCTTATGTAATGATTGCGAATCGCTTATTTTTGACGCTAGCAAGTCCCCACCCGCACAAACTATAAATATTCTCATCATCCAAGCCAGCCTGAAGTTCAGCTTCACCTTTCACAAACACTTTCGATCTCAAATGATTTTACCACAAATCTTCAACCATCTACAGGTAAGTTTGTACTCCGATTAAAATAGTTGACTAACAAGTTTATTGACAGTACACCACACACCTTGATATTGGTCGAACCTGTATCGACGACCTCAAGTCGACAAATTTTTTGTCTACGCATGAAACATATGCTCCGCTGGCTACGCGTACGACACAAAAATTTAGACCTATGATTGACATGTAAACACAAGAAAGCTAAGGCTACAAAGACAGTCCACAGACGCTGCAAAAAATCGTTGCTCCTAGAGAAAATAGATGTATCAAATACTATAAACACAACAAGTACTCTATCATCCTACATATGGTAGCTGTATACGTTACTGGAATCAATACCTCCGACATACAACACAACAGACGTGATCGGATGCAAACAAAATTACATATGAACGAAAAATGTCAACAAAAACAGGATAGTATCATCAGGATTAAAAAAATTCATCCACCACATCTACCAGTCATTAACGTCTGCCACCATTGTTTTAAAGAAGGCTATGTCATTACACTCCTACTGGAGGCATACGATGCACAAACTCAGCTACTGTTGCTATATCGTCGTGAGCCTCACAGACTCTTCATGATTTGAACATGTCTCTGGAATCACACACCTCCATTGCAAGGTCCTTATACAATATATGCAAGTCATGTACTCGATCCTACCGATCATCATTTTCCATCATCATCGAGCATCTTAATCTATGCTCTTACATCTAATCCTACATATTAACGCTCTGCTTCAACTCGACAGACACTATGGGTCTACTTTCTACTTGAAAGATCTTAACATATCAATCAAATGCCCGATTATAATACCTCTACTGGAACGAGCAGAGCTTCAACGTCAATTACATCAACTGTAATCATGACCTCCACTTGACATTTCACGTTCAGGAATAAACTAACCATCCCCTCGCGAATAAATCACCTTGGTTCAGGCCGAACATGCGTAACTGCCATTATATCGAAATGCCACCAACTACTACTTGAGTTTGGCCCAAACAATACGTGCCTCTTTTCAAGTAACAGATAGAAGTTAGTATTTCCACGCTTCTTATCTGGCTCTGATAAAGGCAAAATCATCATCTCCAATTCATGTGAATCAAGTAGACTGTAATCTGACATAATTATCTTCTGATTCGTGAAACTGATTTGTACTAACCCTAAACTTTGTGAATTGTTTCATACTTTTCATGGAAAAGAACTAACGGCCCTCATGGAGATAGTATAGCATCTGTTTAAGCCATGCTTTTCGATCGACTTCTTCAAGTGATGAAGTCAACTAACTCAATCCTCATCTACACGTTCTCGAACGTATCTCTAAGATTTTTCTATGTCATTCCTCATGATGGCTAATCAACTCTTGCTCAGTTGTGACTCAAAATATTTACACGCCTTTCCCAAGTGCCAGATGGAAGCTACTAACTACACGGTTCTCATCTGACTTTACAAAAGGCAAAATCTCCTATTCATTGCATGTGAACAATGCCAACTAACGCAGACTAACGTAACTAAGTTCGTATTTCCACTTTATGTGAACCATACTAACAACCTTAAATAAAAACAATCCACATGTCCCCAACATGTGGAGCAAGGTTACCGTACTACCCAAGACCAACTATCTGCCTCCGCTTCATGTGACCAAGACCTGTAAACCTCCACAGACTAACTCCAGCCAACTACATTACATGTCAATAAAACCAGCCACCCCTTCCGAAGCAACGCGAGGAACCCTGCCCCGGAGCGAAGCGAAGGGCCGCAGTGCCAGGACCTAGTCTATATAATATTACAGCATTTGTGGATACCAATTTTTAGTTTTGCGCATCGCTGATTGGTCGGGCAAGCGAGGAGCGACGTCATTTCGTCTGACCGCCCGATAACGGCAGTAATGATTGGCTCGCAGAGCGTCGAATGTCTGACTCAGCTCAGAGGGCTAAATGTGGATACCAAGTTAACTTTGCCCAGCGCTGATTGGGCGGTGGGGGAGAGGTGCGCGCGCTAGATAGAATGAAGCTGTTCCATTGGCCCACGGAGCGTCGTTCCGGCTGACTAAAGCCCATCATACTAAATGTGGATACCATCTAAAATTCGCAAATGCTCATTCGTCGCCGCTAGCGTCTGGACCACGCTAAGAAAATTTTTCATCGCCTCCCACAATCCGTCGCTTCCTCTTTCTCTTTTATTCATCATCGTCGTCGCCGAATTTTCTACCACCACCAGGTACGTCGTCCTTTAACCATCGCTGACCATTTCACAGGATTGGAGAATTACACATGGCTTCAGGTGAGTAAACGGCACCTTTTTGATAAGCTGACAAACCCACAGGTCGTCGTCGCAGCAGTAGTCTTCCCCAAATCAGGTACGTCGACCACTTTTCATCGCTGACAATCTACAGGAATCCGAAGGAAGCGTCAGGTATGTAAATGGCTTCATTCTCGATCACTGACAAATTCACAGGTCGTCGTCGAAGCAGTATTCATCTTGAAACCAGGTATGTCGTCCACTTTTCATCGCTGACAATTTACAGGCAGTTTCAGGACAGTAAAAGACTCAGTTCTGAAATACTGACAATTATGCAGGTCGTTGCGTCTGAATTCCATCGCTTCTGAATCAGGTACGTCGTCTACGACGCTCATTGCAAGCAATTCCACAGAAAACAGCATTACACATGGCTTCAGGTCAGTAAAAGACTCAGTTTTCTGAAATACTAACAAATCTACAGGTCGTCATTGCAGCAGTAAGAATTCGAAAAACAGGTACGTCGTCCATTTTTCATCGCTGACAACGTACAGGAAGCCTCAGATGAGTGACAGTCACTCCATTCTTGAACTCTGACAACAAAAAAAGTCGCTGCGACAAAAATCACATGGTTTTTGGATCAGGTACGTCTTCAAATCAAGCTGACATCCCCACAGGATCTGAAATCGAAATAGCCAGCGAAAGCTTCAAATGTAAGAAAAATCCTCACACAAAATGCTTCACTGACAGTTTTAGGTCGTTCCTGCCCTTCATACTGCGATAACTTTCAGGTGCGTTTCCGAACAACTTACAGAAGTCATACTAATTGCCTCAGAACTATCACTCACGAATCCGTCAAATATTTGACACCAGCATCTTCGCAATCCAATAAATTACGGCAACGAACAATATACCACATTTGCTCAGGTACGAATCCAAAAAATCACAATACACTCTACTTACCAGCTTTAGAATCGAATTCACCGCTGCTTAAAATATCAAACATCATCATATTCGATCAAATGACATTCATCAGTTGTTCGTTCTTTGAACAGTCCGCAATATTACCAGGTACGTTTCAAGTCGAGTTCTAAATTAGCCATTAAAGAACTTTAGACAAAGTTTATTCGCGATGCCGACGATTCTCACTAGAGCTTAAAGAAGAATCAATCCCAATTACCCATATAAATAAGTAAAACGATAACTGCCAACAGCCGATGCATCAACTAAAGAACGACAGAAAAACGACATGCTTGATAAGTACAGAGCAAAAATCGAATTCAAACCATCTTGATTTGAAAGCGATTGCTGACACTTATCTAGGACACATTCGTTACTTGAAAATTACATTCAACTTCGATAGCTTAAGATCACGTTTTAAACCGTTACCAAAAGATCTCCTCAGAGACAACAGTTGCATTTCTATCGAAAAGGAAACTTCTAAGTCAGGAATCTTGACAAATATCATGGTCAACGTGATTGAGAAGTCATTAAGAACATCCGAGACATATCACTGACAGTTTATGAGTAGGAAATTGGCACATATTCCTTAACGGACTTGACTGGATACCATTGGCGCCTCAACTATACCCATAACCACCTCCAGGAGGACACACTTTCCAACTTCACCAAGTTTCGGACTCTGTAAGGACATTCGTAATGATTTCTCGCAATGACTTTTAAATTTGCCATACTGACATGAAAGCGAAGCTTTTCACAACGTAAAACCAATTATCTGAAAATTCTGAAACTAACAAGTAAAGTTGTAGAGATTAATTGCATTGTGGCTTAAAATAACATCGTGATTTGTAATCGAAAAAACGGCACAATGGTAAGCTAAAATTAAAAAAATTATGTAATTCACAATAAATATATCGAAAGGAACACAAAATTTTGCTATTTATAACAAATCATAAATTATTTATGCAAATAAGGAAATAAACAAATTACTACAAATCTATTTTACACAATTATTCAAGGATAATGTTTATGAAATAGATTGTGCAGACATAATATATATGAAATGCATAGTTTTGTGCTTTTGTAACCATGGCAACTATAGCCTTCGGTTAAATTGGTATCCATGGCAACCTATTTATTCGTTAAAATTTGTCTCCATGGCAACATATTTAATTCGGTTAACATAATAACATGGGTACCCCAGAAACATTATGATATTTTATATAAATTCATTTTCGAATTATGCCAACATTATTTTAATCAACTCATAAATATAACCATGGATACCCTTGATTCTATAATTCTTTCTAACATTTGAGACCCAGGGGTATCCATGATTGAAATTTAAGAATATCATAATTTCATGTAGGGGTATCCCTAATCTAAAGTTGTATTCAAATAATTCATAAATTGGGATAACGTTCATAAAATAAAACTTTTTGCCTGGGTTTATCCATGGGCTACCCTGAAATATTAATATTTATAACCCTTCATGTGTAAGGATACGCCTAGCATGGCAAATTTTGAACTCCGAATTAGTAAAGGGGTATCCCTATTTCGATTCATTCTTATGCAGACGAGCCATTATGGATATCCCTGACAATGATTTTTTCAAAAAATTGATAACCCAAGGGATATCCCAGTCTGTTAGATGATTTATGAAAAACAATGTTAAGGATATCCTTGAAAATTTAACTTGATATGCAGAAATGCTAATTATATCGTCCATGACGTACTTATAAACCGATCTCGGTTGTTAGCATGGATAAACCTGACAAGTTTATTTTCAAGGTATTATGCTTGAGGGTAACCCCTGATCGGACTATGAATTATGCACCATGCTATTTTGCTAGATCCCTGACGAGCATTTGCTTAATGTAAGAACGCCAGCATGGCTATCCCAGACAAGATGTTAATCTTTTATAACATATATGACACCATTTTGTACCCTGAATCAAATTTTCTTCATGCATTGTTACAAACATGGGTATGCCTCTAGGAACTTTTATATAGTATAAAATTATTTTATCTCATTTAATTGACATCCGTATAAACCAACGACCACTGATATAGTCATCCTTCTGATTACTTAAATAATCGGTCGCAGTGAATTAGTAAATCTATCAGAGGCATGACTGTACCTTTCTACACCTGAAAAATTTTATTTGCATTACTGCTGCAACGCAGAATGCAATCGCCCATCGTACATTTGAAATTCACAGTTGTTTCAACCTGGTTGTGGGAATGGTTTGTCGCGACGTGCTGTCGTTATCATGAGTGTCAAGTTTAGGAGACAACTCTAGGTATGATTTTATGTGAATTTGTCAATGCGGAAGGTCGACCAGCAAAGTATAAGGCGAATAGGATGAAATATGCGTAACAAGGGAGTTTAAGCGATGTTTCGCCCCTTGCGAATAGTAAGCAGGGCTTTTATTAGCAGAATACTATCACAGGAATACATGGTTAAGGATCCACTAACGCGGCGGTTCGTCAATTACGATATTCCACCACAATGCATAATTAAGCGCGATGCATCAAGTTCAAGCTGAGTTCCGCCCCATGCTGATAGTAATCAGGGCTTGCATGGTCGGAATTCATTTACAGGGATATTATGCTGTGGAGGCATTCACGTAAATCAACTTCTTATGTAACATGCATTATCGCTAAAAATGACCTGAGGAATCAAGGGTGGTTTACTCCCATGCTACAATAAGCTTGAGGGTTATAGCGGCTATGTGAACATGGATCCTTTATTATAAGTCCGTAATCCCGACAGATTGACTTACAAGGATGCATCTTTCTGGATCCATCTACGCGTCCGATAGATTTACAACTGTAGATTTTGGCATACCCATTGCGACGTCATTACGCCACACCTACTAAAATTGGCAGTTTGTGGATCGAGCCTTTTAAAAGTGGTTTATTAATTCTCAACTTCGACACGCAACATATACGCATCCCGTGATAATGATTTCAGGTTTTGGATAATCGGATACAAAGATATAAGATGCGATAATTAGTTGTCGTATTGCAAAGATACTCAATTTTGCCCGCCGTTCGAAACACGTAGTTTGTTGTAATTGTACTTACGAGGGCCACACTTTGAATGCTCAATACAACGCGAGTCAATGACCCAATATATGGATATCTTTGAAAAACAAAACAAATCTTTACAATACAATTAGATGGCAAGGTCAAAGTTGCGCTATTCTGCCAGCGCAATCATAAGGATCAGTTTGTGGTTCATAGTCTTTAAATTGCGATGTATTGAATTGTTGTCAATTAGTGAGACATATTCCACACATGATACTACAGGAAATGTACCATTTTTATTTTTTTTAAAAAAAAACAATCAGCAAAACATCCACATCGCTTATTAATTTGTTTTTTTTTTGCACTTTTTGATAATTCTTAGTAATAATAGCGTATCGCTTATTTTTCGACGCTAGCAAGCCCCCACACGCACATACTATAAATATTTCTAATCATCTCCTCCCAATCCTTCATCAATCGTAAGCTTTTCACAAACAATTTTTTTAATTTCAAATGATTTCACCACAGATCTTTAACCATCAACAGGTAAGTTTGTACTTCGATTAAAATACTGAACTAAAATGTTTATTGACAGTACACCACACACATCTACTCAAACCTAACCTATGTCCACGACCTCAACTTATCTATCCTCTGTCTACGCAAACTATATGCTTCGCCGGCTACATGTATGAACTAAAAAAATGAGACTTATCATCGACATGTAAAGATAAGAAACACTAAGCTATACGGACGGCGCACAAACGCTGTAAAAAAATTGCTTCTAATAAAAAAAAGTTCCTAAGATTAAAGATCGTAACAAGCACATTTATACTCTATACGCCGCAGTTGTGCGTGCAGTTGCGTATATTACTTAAGACGAACACTGTAAGAGATATAATCGGGCGAAAAAATTTTTTTGAAAGAAGAAAATTCTACGAAAAAAGAACAGCATCGGTAGCATTATCACCAAATAGAACGTTCTTCGTCCACGATCCTTCACCATCCATCTAAAAATTGCCACATATTTTAAAGATGGCTATGAAACGCTACTACCATTGGAGGCACCTGATGTACAGGCCCAGCTACTGTTGCTTCACCGAATTGTTCCCCGCAGATTTTTTCCGAATTGCATATGTCTGTTGAACTCAACTCCGTCAATGCAAGATCCAAGAAGTGCCGATGCAAGCTAAGCTTTGTACCCAACCGGTCATCATTCTTCATCAAGATCGAGGATCGTAATTAATGGTCCTCTTACATCTTTAAACTACAGATTACCTCTCTATTTCATCTCGACCGACATTATGGGTCAATATTCTACACAGAAGTCCTTGAAATATCCTTTCCAATGCCCGTCAAAACTACCTTTACATAAAGGACACATAGCTCTCATGTCCATACTACATGAACTGTAATCACGACCTCCATTTGACATTTCACGTTCAGGAAAAGACCAACCACTTCCTGGCGAATAAATTATCTTGGTTCAGGCCGAATATCTTAACTGCCATTATATTGAAATGCCACCAACTCATACATGAGTTTGGCCCAAACAAATACATGCCTCTTTTCAAGTAACAGATAGAAGTCAGAAACTCTACACTTCTCATCTGGCTCTGATAAAGGCAAAATGATCATTTCCAATTCATGTGAATCAAGTAAACTGTAATCTGAAATAACTAACTTCTTCTTCGCGTAAACTGATTGGTACTAAACCTAACTTTTGTGAAATGTTTCATATCATTGATTTATATGCACTAACGGCCTCCAGATAGCAAAACATAGATTGTAGCCATGCCCTTCGACTGACACATCAACGACGACATTACATAACCTAATTACCATACACACGTACTCGGTCGGATCCCAAATATTCATCTATGTCATTATTCTTGAAAGTTATCCAAATTATACTTAAGTTTGGCTCATTAAATTTACACGCCTATCCAAGTACCAGATGGAAGCTACAAACTACACGCTTCTCATCTGACTTTACAAAAGGCAAAATCTTCCCATTCATTGCATGGGAACAATGCCAACTAACGCAGAAAAACGTAACTAAGATCGCCAATCCACTTTATGTGAACCATACTATCAACCGTAACTAAAAACAATCCACATGTCCCCTTACATGTGAAGCAAGGTTACCGTAGTATTTAACACCAAACAACCTGCCTCCGCTTCATGTGACCAAGACGTGTAAGCCTCCACAGACTAATTCCAACTAGCAACATCACAAAACTACAAAACCCGTCACCCATTCCGAAGCAACGCGAGGAACCCTGCCCCGGAGCGAAGCGAAGGGCCGCAGGGCCAGGACCTAGTCTCTATAATATCAAGAATAGATGGTGTAGATAATTACAAATGTATAGAATGTTTATGTGTGTGCATGCCAAGGCCCGCTAGATGACTCAGCATTCTTGACACATTGGGATCGGAGTTTGTATCACGTGACTAAGAGCGGCTTTGTAGTAATGTGGCAACGGGTTTGTTAGCTAGGTTGATGGTAAAGAAAAGTTAGGATAAGGGTAATGTTGTATGCGGGAAAATGATTGTTGAAAGAAAGAAGGAGGTAGTGGTTGTGATGATGATGGTGATGGTGGTTCTTGTGGTAGTGGCGGTGGTTGTTGTAATTGTTGTATAAGCTGTTGTTGCTGCTGACGTTCTTGGTGCAGCTGTTGCACTTGATCGAGCTGTTGTTGATGTTGCTTGTGCTGTTGTTGTGTAAGGATTCAAGGTTATAGATGCCTGAGGTATTGTTAATCGAAATCTTTGTTGGCGCGTTTGTTCCTTTTCGCGAAGCTTTGTGTATATAGTACAGGTCTCCCATCGGGATTGGCGGGGCACGTTTAGTTCTTTGTCTCAATTATTACCTTTATCCTACACACCACTTAGTCACCACCCACTTCTACCACCCTCCTAAGCCACCACCCACCTCTTAGTCATCAACCACCGCTTAGTCACCAACCACTCCTTAGTCATCACCCTCTAAGCCCCACAATCGCTCTTTATCCCGGCGATTCTTACTGTAATTATCACGTGCAGGCTAGAAACTTGACATGTTGTAAGCTGGCATTATTGGCCAAAGAAAAATTTTCAAGTGCTTGATTCATTTGACTTTGAGTTTTTAATTTTTAATTCATTCTCGTGTATGCAGACTTTAGGCTATGACCTGAATGACACTGGTATGGTACATGGAGCAATGACCCAACTTGATATAAGGGGCACTCACGCCCGAATGTAATTTGAAGACATAACTCGAAGTCAGGCACCTTACAGTCCTTTCAACCCTCAACAGTTTATGTCTGCCGCAGGAACACATTTCAGCCACTCACGACTATCCAGCGTGCCTTCGTCATTGTTGTTAGGAATTCCATTATGGGCAGGCAAGAGCTTGTGTTTGTAAGGTTTAATAAAGCTAAGGAGTAAGATCTAACGTAGATCACTACCGAGCGGCCACACTACCACACTAATTCTGCGTCCAACTGGACGGAAACTCGCGCAACAGGTTCTATTCATTCAAACTACTATTTATCTGACTCAGTGGGCCTATCTGTACCCTCTTGACAAGTACGCGCGTTATGCCCAGTGTTGCCGCATTTTCTACAGCGTCTTTCCTTTGTCTCAACCCGCTTTTTCCGACCACCCTCCGCGCGCCTTACCTCCTCTGCTACCCGCGCAACCTCTCTTTCCTCCGCTATTTTCTGTCCATCGTTAAGATTCATTGTCCCTCCGTTCCGTAAACGGGTTTTCTTTGCTCTCTGGCGCTTGCTTACTAGCCGATTTGCCTCGCGGAGGGACTTGACCTCATCCTGTAATAACACGAGCTTGTGCATTACTTGCTGCGTTCCCTTCGCAAACTGTTTGAGACTGGCGATGATTGATGCCGGCGAGCTATCCTGATTGCGTACAATACGACTCTGTATAGAGTCGGTCTGCGGAGCGCTTCAGTCGCGTTATTAGGTGTCTTTGGTGTCCATTGAACAGGTAGCTCCGGGGGTCATTGGCGGAGTTGGCGTCGATAGCTTGATATCTAAGTTGATAATCACTGTTTCCGGGCTGAGAAGGACAAGGCCAGCCGCTCTGAAGCCTGCCTTAATATTCTTTTCGGTAAAGGTCGCCTGAAACGCGGCGCTGAATACTGGCAGAAAGTCGGCCTTCGTGGCATGTGTTATTTGCGCCCGGATCAGCTTCTCGATTTCGCCACCGTACGCGCGTTTCAACGGCCCAAAGCATGCGACATCGAGTGGCTGAAGTATATGAGACGAGTGAGGAGGCATACAGAGTGTTAAAATGTTGTTGTCCTTGCAGAATACCTCGAAATTGGTAGAGTGGTGGCTCTCATGGCCATCGACGATCAGAAGTCGGTATTTACCAACTGTACGCAATTTTGTATACTTTCAAAGTGCTTGAGCCACTCGAGTGTTATCTCGTTTGTAGTCCATCCATTAGTACTAAGCGCGATAACCTAGTCGCCGGGAATCGCGCGATCCTGGTACCAGTTGGCGAGGTGATTTTGGCCCGCAAAGACAATGAATGGCGGCACCCACCCCTGCGAATTGATACCCTGAATCACTGTTAGCCATTCACAATTCCCAGGTTGGGCTAGCTTTGGATTCCCTCTGCAGTTGGCGCGCGTGATGACTGCGGTTGGCGTGATAACGCCCATCATAAAGCCTGTCTCGTCGAAGTTGAAGATATCCGCAGTATCGACGCCATACTTTGCCACAGTATCGCGTACGAGGTCGAACCATTGTCGGATAAGCCTCGGATCTTTGCAGAGAGCTCTTGAGTAGTCGTACTTGCGAGAGAATCGCGTTTGAAGCTCTGAGTGTCGCTGTACGAACCGTGAGATCCAGTTAGTCCCGACGGGCTGACTGCCGCGTAGCTCGAGAAGCCAATTAGCCATTTCTCGAACCTGCGAATGTCGTACGGGAAATCCTTTGCTATCTAGGTCGAGAATATGTTGAAGAACCGTCTGCTCTTCTAGATTGTCGAGAACACGTGAGTTAGGTAGATTATTGCGTCGCGATTGAATACCTTGCCGGCGTCGACGGAGAGTAGTACGCGATACGTTATAGATCAATGCAGCGCGTTGTACGGAAAGAGAAGGGTCTCTACGAAGCGCCTGAAGTGCGAGAAGGATTTGAGATTTGTCTGTAGTCTGTACTGGCATTGTGTTGAGAGTTTTACAAGTTCTAAGACAGAGGGTGGTAAAACTGCTTGGAGGTGGCCGCTCGGTGGTGATCTACGGTAGGTAAAATAAAGTATTTAAATACACAAATTAAGCAAACACCACATTAAACCACAATTAATCATAACTAACACTCTTCCATTGTATCTGTCACACGACAATCGTCACATACATGACCACGCGAGAAATGTGGATAGGGTCTTGCTGGATTTGAACCAGCTTTCTCCTGTCTAAAGTGGGCCATGTGTCCAAGCTACCCAGACTCTACTTGGGAGAACGGCCCGGACAGTGTACCACACCACCATCTGACCCATTTGACTTTGAATTAATCACGTGATTTTTGGGCTGCCCAAAATGTTACGGCGTTGGGAAAGTGCTTCGGGTACGTTGGGGAGAGTTAGGTTTGAGCGTGGCAGAGTTTCTAATGGTACGTGTCGTAATGGAGAGGACGTCGAAGGTTCGCCACGTGCTGGAGATTCAGCGCGTGCTGTCTGATTACCCCTCTTTTGCGGGCTCAATCCACGTGCTTCCAAAATTATATTTTCCGGATTAATGCTTCGCAAAAAGTTTTTTGGTAAAGAAGACATGTTGTGAAATGTAGGAAAGAGTTCTCAGGTATCTAGTCTGAGAGCTTTACTGTCAGGAAACGAGAAATTAGACAGGTAAAAACTCAATTAAAGGTCGAAACATAGCTAGAGAGATAAGATTAATCTACAGATACAATTTACATGTATATTTTGCGTACGCGACAAAAGAAATATGTATGTATTGTTTGTTTTTTTTTTAATCTATTTAAGTCCCGGGCCGAGCCCTACGTATCCGAAGATCTGAGACCGGTGGAGCCGGCTAGGTTCAAGTCTAAGACCTGCCCAACTCGTTCGCACCGCGTGAACCGCTACATAAGTAGTAGCTAGTTAAATTACATATATTAAACTCCTTTAGGTAGATTCCCAACACCCAAGCCGAAAACTCCAAGTCCCAGAAAAGTCATAGAAACAAAGGAAAATATATGGTCTAGTCCCTGCACTTCTCGCACCGGCTCCTTTCCAATCATGATCTATGTCATGTTAAAATTTCTTCTTGGTCCACGCTGAGAGCTGTAGACAGAGTCACAGGCTGACTTTCAAAGCAGCCAGTTTTCTGCGCAAATAGTTTAAAACTTTCCAAACAATTGGGTCCGAGGAGTTTTTGAATAAATTTTTCGAGAGGCATAGCCCCCGCAGGCGACGCAGGTGATGTGCGTTTCGTTGACAGTGGATAAAGTGCGTAGGAGCCGTCTCCCTCCCGCAAGAACATTCCATAATGGCGTCAAGGTTATTAAAACGACGGTGGTGTGCAGCGAAATCCCCGTGACCTGTACGAATCGCAATGAGTTCGAGCAATAGCCGTCGAGGAAGAGCCAGTTCCGGTGGTTTACGTCTCCGCATCAGGAGATCAAGTTCACGATATCTTGAGGGACACGATTCCTCCCAAAACCCGTCAAGCAAGGCCTGTCGCCTCTGGTTCATCAAGTGATGAAGATAGGCTGACGTGATTAATTCTGGCTCAACGTCCTGGTTTGGAAGCCTTCTTAAGGCTGCTCGAGCTGCGGCGTCTGCCTCAACGTTCCCCTGGATCCCCGAGTGTGCAGGTACCCATCTTACCTGCACAATTGTTTGCGCCTTCTGAGTTAGTGTCCGGAATGCGCGGACCTCTTCAATACTTGATGTTGTAATCCCTGTCAAGACCGCTTTTCTAGCCTGCTGGCTATCCATCATTACGAATACTTTTTGTTTTCTACCATTTGAAAACGAGCGTTCTGCTTCCAGAATATCCAGCGCTGCTTCTAGAGCCTTTCTCGCCCCAATATTTCGGCATCAAGCACCTCCCCTCCGTGCATGATACCGCTTTCTCTTGCAACCGTTTTTCCTCCTCTTTTAAGGACAAAAGCCCAAGAGGAGCGTCCATGTCCTGCTAATGAACCATCCGAGTAGGCGCAAATTTCTGCACTAGACAGGCTATCGATCAATCGTTTGCTGGCCTCAAGTTCTGACTCTTTCGTATCGAGCTTCGAAAGATATATGGGTTCAGGCAGGGGTGCGGCTGGCTCGGCTTCGGGAAGCTGTCGATATGCTCGCTGGAGACGAGACATCTGGAGCTCCAGTCGTGCTGTTTTCTTATGCTTTTTCTTAAATTTTTTTCGTCCCAACGTTAGGACAAATCGCAGCGCGAGTTCTCAGTGGGTGTTTGTCATCAATGTGACTTGAGCCTAGCGGCGAGTCGAAGTCGGTTGCCCTCGAGGATGTACTTCGACGGGAATTCCACCTTCTCGGTGCACTGCTGCATTCGGTGTTGTTCTTATCACCGGGAGAGCTGCTTGTAGGCCCATCAATATGACCCTGTTGATCATGCTGCAGATGTTAGTAGTCTGGGGCGTGACCATACCCCGTATTGTGGGACGTCTCAGGCCAGGCCACCAAACCTCGGAACCGTAGGTGGCGACAGGGACGATGCAAGCTTCCACCGCTCTTACTAACGCTTTAGGTGCCGCTCCTCGATAAGCCGAGTTGAAGCGACGTATGTGCTGGGCTGCTCTGATCGCTTTTCCGCACCACGTTGTGATGTGGTGTTTGAAATTAAGGCGGGGATCAAGGTGGACTCCTAGCCAGCAAATGTGCTCGGCTGGATCAATAAATGTCCCATTGACATGCACGCCTACTGCCGTCTCGCGGCGTCTGCCAGGAATTGTAAAACCTCAGACTTGGCGGTGTCAAAGGCAACGGCGTTGTTTCGGGCCCACTGGAGAAGATGGTCGACCTCGCGTTGTGCAGCAGCAGCAGACTCGGCGATGGTAGGCCCAAACCCGAGGATTCCAATGTCATCGGCGTAGCTAAACCTTAGGTTAGCGTTACCACTACGCATCGGCTCTGCCAGATATAGGAGAGGTGATATTGGCGATCCCTGGGAACCCCGCAAGCCAGCTCCCTTTCGGTGGTGACTCCGCCAGTGTATCGGACTTGAACCCGTCGGTTTGCCAGAAATGAGCTCGTCCACTGCAAAATTGATTCAGGCCAGCCTTGTGATTGCATCCTCCTTACTAGGCGGTTGTGAAGCACTGCGTCAAAGGCTCCTTGGACATCTAGGGTTACAAATGTAGAAGCCCAGCCTTGAGAGCTGGCTTCTTCGACGTCATGAACCACGCAGAGACAAGGTCCGTCGCAGAACGCTTCGGGAGTGCGCCAAATTGTTGGTGGCCGACCACGTCATGAACAACTGCGAGGTGCGCCATTCGTTTGGCTAACAGCCTTTCCAACCGTTTGCCTAAGCATGAAAGTAGGGCAATGGGCCTCCAACCTTTGATCAAAGTGAGATCTCGGTTTGGTTTCGGTAGTAGTACAACTTCTGCTAGCTTCAAGCAGGGCGGATGTGTACCCAGCTGAAGACCAGCCCTGAAGAGTTTTGTGATATGCGGACCAATTGTCTTCCAGCATGCTTCAAGTAACTCGACCGAAACTCCATCTGCTCCGGGTGCTGTGTTGCCGCTGCCGATGGTGCATGTGCGAACCTCTTCATCTGAGGTGTCGTTGATCCATGGAATCCAGCTGTCGCTAGTAGTGGTGCATGTCAAGAGATCATCTGATGCTTGATGCCGTGCAAGGAGAGCATCACGGAGGATTGTCGCTCGCTCGGCTGGGTCGGTAATTAGAGCTCCTTCGTGGCTAAGCGGAGGAGGGATTTTAGCCTGCTGGGGTTGGCCCCGCACATCAACTTGAAAATATCTGCTGCTGTGGTCATCGCCTCAATTTCTCTTGTGCAATGCTCTTTTTGGCTGATTTAATGGTCTCCCGAAGCTCCTTTGCTAAGATAGTCCTTTGAGTGGGTCATATTGGTGCTTGTATCTAGCCTTTGCAGATTTGCACTCCGAGGTCCACCATGGGGCCGTCTTACCGCTGCACTTTCTGACTCGTGATGCTGTTGCCTTGATAGCGTTTGCGAGGTGCGAGCAAATGTCTTGAGCATAAACTTCAATTTCTTCTATCGTATCCAGAATAGGCGGAGGGTTAACCCACTGGGCGATGGCTTGAGCAAACCTGGGCAGGTTTCTTCGCGGGACTCTGATCTTCGTGGGTTGGTCATCTATAGACGCGGATGTGTTGAGTACTTGGCCTCGAATTGGCAAGTGGTCGCTAGTCACGCACTCATTTCGGTTCACCCACGCTTTAGTGCCTGTGATGTTAGTCCAGACAAGGTCCAGTGTGTTACCTGCTCGGTGTGTAGGCTCCCCAATGATGAGACCAGTGAGATTGTGTCTATCAGCCCATCTCTCTATTTCGTCTCCATGTCCGTGTTGGTGCGCCGCTCCTGGCTGCCATGCCTCGTGAACAGCGTTGAAGTCTCCTGCTGCGATTGTTCTTGATGCTGGAGTCCAGTTGACAATCGGCCGGAAAGCCGTGGGGTCTCTTGGTGCCTTGTACACATTGAAAAATGTGATGCCATTTACTACCACCCAGCAGTAATCTCCTGTTGGTGTGGTGCACGGAAAATACTTGCGTCGCAGATATTGCTCTGTTGTTTTTTCTTGTGTAGGTCACTGCCCTTGGTCTAACATCTAGTCCACCATATGGTGTATGACAGACGTATCCGGGGTGTGACTTGGTAGCCTTGGTCTGTCACAGGCCAATGCCTGGTAATTTTAAGGCTGGTGCCTAAGGCAAAAAGAATACTCTTTGTTAAGCAGCTCCGAGCTGAAACTTCTCCGACACGCAAATTTCCCCAAACGTTTACGGTAACATACGTTGATTTTACAGTTTCGTTTGCGATGAAGAGTGAGACGTGATGAGACACTGGTTGTCTGCACAAAGGACACCAAAGCATCATAAGATGTTAGAGGCGAATGCAGAGATTGTAGATCATGCGATTTTGAAATTAGATCATGCGAAGAAAGGGAGGAAATGTTGAACATGAGGAATAAATATATGATGTTTGCTCTCGGTTTTTTTTCGCTTCTTCACTTCAAGATTTTCTATTGTATATAGCTCTGGATAGCTTGTGAATAACAATCATCTTAAGACCCTTACATGGTCCGCTTGTTCCACAAAGGCTCCTGTAATAGCAAAACATCAACGCCTAGCTCATAAGCTCGGGAAAGCGCGATATCCTGCGTTGCTCCTCCTCTTCCTACATTGATTGACATGTAATTTAGGGTAGGTGGGGGGCGGGAAGGGACTCGTGGGGTGCTCTTCATAATTGAGTTCGGGGGTTATTCTCCCCAGAGTCTTCTGCGTCAGGCAAAGTTAAGTCTTCTGCGAGAACTTCGAACTGATTGGAAGTTGAGATCGCAGGTGGGCTGGTTGTCGTCTGTTTTTCAGCTGTAGCGGCAGCCTCGGCCCGTCTAACGGCGGCTTTTGCTCGAGCTACGGCAGCAAATTCGCGCTGGCTAGCTTGTCGAATTGTTACCATTTGTTCTTTAGTGACGGGGCCAGATCGAGTCGGACGTGCTAGACAGCTACGGCTGTCGGAGCGGTGAGGTCCCCCGCAGTTTCGGCATTTGGTTTGTGCCTTACACTCAGTTGTGGAGTCCATCTTGGAGGAACAGTTCCAACAAGCTGGTGCACGAGAGCGCCCACGAGTCCCATAGAACTCGAGACAGCGTTTGCATTGCTGTACAGTACGTTTTGGTTGATGTCACACTGCAACACCAGACTCGTCAAATAGACGGAAGCCGGGTCGGGCGCAGAAACTCTTTCAAAGTAAGCCAGCCACGATTGATGGGGAACTCCTAGTCGACTTTTCCCATGTGGGCGGACCTTGAGGTAATGTTGGTGTTCCTTGTGATTTCCTCTCGTATCAGCTCTTCTGTGACAATAAGTCTGCCCATCGCCGTGTTTAAAGCAACAGGAACTGTGGAGAAACGTAGAACCACCAGATCGGACGCTTTTTCCAGCTTTGCTTCCAAGGTAGTAAAAGCTTCAGCCGAGTCTAATAGAGACTGGCGAGTTTCTTCATCTTTCGCTTTGATTGCGAAACCAGTGGGGACACGGTAAACATGCTGAATGGTGGTACGTGGGAGGCCGAGATGTTTGGTTACGGCTTCTCGTATGCCTGCTGGGGAGAATTGGCGCCAGTCGTGGTCTTTACCAAGTCGGAGGAAAAGTCTCTCATCTTGTTGAGGCAGAGCTATCGTCTTCACTGGTTCTCGAGGTGGAGAGGGCCGCGTAGATGGTGCGTGACCAAAATTTGCAGGTCTGGAGGATTTTTGATGTCCTCTCTTGGTAATTGTGGCCCATGATGATTTGGGTACCTGGCTCTGCAGTCGTCGGTTCGAAAATCTGTACAGGTTGTCTGCTTGTAGAGCCAGCCGGGGATTTTCCCAAAAAGTAATGTTACTAGCTGGGCGAGGAGGGCGAGGAGGTAAGTTGGGTGAGACTCCCGGTCCCATTGTCATGTATTGCGCGACTGCCGCTCGGAAGTGGGCTTTCATCGCGTCTATGTACAGTCTGTTGCCTTCATTGGCCAGAGCAGAGAGGGTGTTTTCTACGCCATTGATGGCAGCAGTGCATAAAGTAAGTTTTGATGCAGTCTGTGCTGCTCGGCGCTCTTCGGACTCAATCATTGAGCGGAGTTCGAGAGGTACTGATCGGCCCTGGTTGGGTTGGCAGTGCTGCTTGTCGGTCCATTGGTGATCTTAACAGCATCTTTTGTCCCTGCTGCGTTTTTCGGGACGACTAGAGTAA